>OY979701.1:2030222-2370516 GCA_963855925.1 Inga laurina
CGTTGCTCACCCTTAGTTTTAATCCATTTGTTTAGCTTTGTAATTATGATTTTCTGTCTTGGAGATTGTATTTATATTGTTAGACCTTTGTTACTTGGTTAAGTACTTAGTTTGGATTAATTTGTGATTTGGATTAGTTGATGTTGAATTTTGTGCTCATCAATATATGTAGTTACATATATGTTTAAGTGTAATTCCATTGATTCTCTATTGTCTTGCTTGATATTGTTTAGATGTTGAGTTGATTTTGGAGTTGCATTGAATCAATTGCATTAATTAATTTAAATCGCACTCTAAGAGTGCTTAATAGCATCTTTAGACTCGGGGTTGCTCTCTTTTGTGTCTAGACTCATCGGTTGATGGGGTTTGATATTTTAGAAAACTTAGTGATTTCATAAATTGTATATAAAGTGGTTTTTAATAGTGTTTTAAGAAGTGATTATTTCCTAGGTTTAGGATTAATCATCAATTAATGCACTAGACTCAACGGTGCTTGAGGTTTGGTATTTTGAGGGACTTTTTTTTGCAATTGCTAGTGTTTTATATTGAGTTTCGGTTAGAGGGGTTAAATCTTACTCAATGTGGAAGTGTTTAATTGATCTAACTCAAGCTAGCTCAAAGTGTCTTTTGGGCATTTTCGACTAAGCTTGTAAATTGAACTTCCATTATCATTAGATAAACTATGATTGCCCTTGCAAGCCATTTTCAAGAGATTCACTTCATTCATTTCATTTCATTTATCATTTTATATCCAAAAATACCAAAAATACTGTAGTGTAGGCATTTACATTTTCTTGCAACTTGTTTGATATTTAAAAAGTTCAACAATCATTTTGTTTACTTGTTTTATGCCAATCATCACACTTAGCTTTTAGGTAATTAATAAAAGGCTTTTCAAGAGATGATCTGAGATTGCATCATCTATTGCAATTCTTGGTTTAATTTTTGAAGAGGTTACTAAGGTATAAAATAGACAACACCTATTCTTCAAACAACTTATTGAAAACAAGTTTCCAAACAAGTGTTTTTTTTAAAGTAAAAAAACTATTTTTAATAACAAAATCAAACACACCCTCAATTAAAATGACTTAAATACTTCTGAGCCAATCCTACCACTATCGCCTATGGCACCAAATAAATGAAACTGAATGTAACGACTTGACCGCCGGTACACCATCGGCGAGATATATATATATATATCATCGCGACACGGCTTGAACAATGTCTCTCTGTTTGAACCCCAAACAATACGTATTCCTTGAAAATTAAACAGAACTTTCTAATTAAATTACTAATTAATATATCAATTTCCACAATCTCTTGGTTGCTTCCAAGTTAAGCCATCTTAACCTACACACACACACACACAACACATTCATTTCACTTCAAACTTCGTTCAATCACAGCAAATTAAACCCTATATATCTATATACTGTTCTGGTCATATTTATAGGGCTCTTTCAATATATTTTACATAGACCAAGAAAAACCTTAAATCTCATTAACTTTATCCTAAAATTCAACAACTTTCCAATTCCACCTCTATTTAATGTATAAAATACTAAATGAAAACAAAGTCAACAAAATAGTAAATGAAAGGTTAAATTGTATATTCACCTCAAAATTTTAATAAAGTGTCTTATAAATAGAACCAAAACAATCTTCTCCCTCTACTTTATATATAGAATGAGAAGACTATCTCTCTTATGGATCAATAATCTTTTTGCTTAATTAACCATGAGCTCTTCAAGCATCAACATCCAGAGTATTCTTTCTTTGCCCTACCATTGGTGGTTCAAACACTAAACCTGGCACTCGCATCCCAAGCACCAAGGATCTCTTTTCCTTATTTGTTCGTTTAATTTTATGTCTACTGTTTTGATTTGATTAAATAATGGAGTTAATAATATTCATTGAAAAGCTGCTTCATTAATTCGTAAATCTGTGTCCTTGTACTTTCTGTAATCATTGGAATAAAATACTCAGATCAGATAATTCAGCCCGTACGTGTTCATCAGATTTGGCCTTTATATCTCTGTTTTCAACTTCTCATGATGATAGGCACACAGCATAAACTAAGTTCATTTAATATTATTAATTTGAAGACCTCTAACGCAATACATGATTTCCCCACTTACTATTTTTAACTGCTATGTACTAAATAAATAAATCGCACGTCACAACTAATTAAAATCTTTTGTGGTGGCCTCTCAATTAAAAATCTCATCACATTAATTAAGCTTTAATTTGAGGCTAGATCAGCTGGTAAAATGGGAGGTCGAGAGATCGATCCTAACTGTAATTAATCTCAGATAATTACAGGCTACCATTCTAATTCAAAAATAAGTGTATAATAAATTGGAAAAATTAATCTTTTGATCCCCATATATTTTTTTAATTGTAACTCAATCCCTGATCTTTAAGTTGATGCAGCTCGGTCCCTATAGTTTTAACTTTTAACCATTTTATAATTTAGTGCCTATGTTTTAGAAATAAGAAATTACGTCTTTAATAAAGGTGGACACTATACCATAGACCTATACAATATCAAGTCAATTATTAAAAATTTGGGGCCTCTACTCCCGCGTGTGGGTTCTGTCACGCCCTTACTTTATATTAACCATTTTCAGAGTATTCGTGAAAAACGATATGCAATTCGGTGGGCAACACAGGAATAGCATAAATATACTAATAATATGTGTATGATTACAAGAAATCCCCATAAGGGTTAGTACACGATACTTACAATTAGGGTAGCCGCACAAGGCTACTAGGGTTTCTAAACTCATCCGAATGAAACAGAGACTTCTTCCCGTCTTCATTCCACTACTATAATCCCCTCGTATGGTACTCCGCATTGTTGTTAGCATATCTTCTATCTTCGCCTGTCTAAATTGTTGGTAAGGGAGGGTGAGATTCAAGAGAATCTCAGTAGAAAACAGATACCATAATTCATGCATGATAGATGCTATGTGTATGACATGCAGCTTTAACTGGATGTATGCTCCATAATGACATTTTTGCATGCTCAATGTTTCATGTAACAAAACTATGGCCACAGCAAAAACAAAAACAAAGCTTCATTTATTCAAATATGCTCTACATAATCAAATAAAGCAATCATATACATCATTACACAAGCAAATATATCAAAAACATGCAAATAAGGTAAGTCCCCTACCTCTAGCCTTTTCTCCTTGATTTGCATGCCAACAACTCAAGCTCTCAACTCGGTCCTACAATTCCAAATGTACTATTTAGACACTTTCATAGTGTTTCTGGGGGTTATATGAGTTTATATTGAAAAATTACTAAAATGCCTTCGGGGACCCAGCCTAGCCCCGTCGTACCCTGTCCGGCTGTACTTTTCCTGAAATTCTAAATTGGGTTATCCTGACATATTTTTGTCCAAGGAATCCATTTCCGGACTCAGAATTACCAAATTTACTATCAAATTATGAAAATACCCTTGACATCCCTGATTTAAGGGTTTTAGGGGCGTTTTCATAATTATGCTTTCTCGGCCTTTTCTGAAAAAGTGATCAACTGTAACCCCACTTAATTATCCCTTCTGAACTCAATGGAATAATCAAATAATTGAAAATCTAACTCTAAGACCCATTTACAACCCTGGCCGAATTATATAGGTTTTCCGGGGAAAATCGAGGTTTTTCGGTTTCGGCTCCATAAACACGTTTCTTCCTACTCCTAACCACTTTATTGACTATTCCATTAGGTTACAACTAGCATTTAGTACCAATTTGAGCAGCATAAAGCCTAAGGAAACCTATTTCCAAAAGTTAAAACCAACGGCAATCCGGCTAAATTTCACTGATTAAATTGCCCACAGTAGCCAGAATAAGCAATATACAATGGTTTGGAAGTTACCTCAAGCTCCCAATAGCTTTTCCTCTTCTTGGCTGAAACCCTAACCTTCCCTAACACCAAATTTTGAGCTTCACAACCTTAAAGAACAAAGAGGAATAGCTTAGAATAAGAGTTATATGCGTTATGAGCTAAATCGTCGGAGGAGTCGGCTTACCTTACGAGATTTCTTCTTCTTCTCTCTCTCCAAAAATCTCACACCCTCTCTCTCTCTCTCTATTTCAGACATGTGTGCGTCTGACATGACTGAAGAGAAAGATGATGATGTATTTATCATGTATTTTGCATTATTTTATGCATTTGTTTCATTTTCCAAAAAAAAAAAAAATCAAAAAATCAATTTTATGCACATAAACCCTATGTACATGTAACCAAGCTCATTAAGCCCAACCAATATTTTCTTCCTCTTGCAACATGTAAGAGACACCTAGGGGTCTCTCCCTATGGTCTTAATTGGCTTCACAACTTATTCCGATTACATATTCACATAAAGTTCCAATTTTGGTCAAATTTGCATTTTTGCTCAAATTTTTCATAAATTCATATTTAATTGGCCAAAATATAATAAATATATTTTTCAACTTTATTTTCCTTAATTAATTGAAATTAACTTCAATTAATCAGAAAATAATTAATTTTGTGATAATTTGGAAAAATTACGATTTTGTCATTGCCTTTCTAATCCAATTTCTTCTCTTATTTTTCTTTGGCCAATTTTCATCTATTTTTGGACCAAATATTTTCTCTAATATTCCTTCATTTTTGGACCTTAATATTGGGCTTTTTAAATTACCCAAAATAATTCCATAATTATTCTGCCCATTTCCTCATGAAAATAAACATTTATAAAATTCATAAATTCCAAGTTTATGAATATTCACCATTTTATTGAATTTCTCAAATATTTACAATATTTTTTGTGAATATAAATTTTGGGGTGTTACAGGTTCCATCAACCTTTTTCCTCTTTTGGGTTTTTTTTTTTTTTTTTTGCGCCAACGCGCTCCTACCATAACCATTTTAGGAGGAAATCACTGCTTTGAGATTTTGAAATTCATGTAATGGTATTTTCTTTTTTCTTTTTTGTTAAAAAAAACTTTC
The DNA here is from genome assembly GCA_963855925.1 of Inga laurina. Taxonomy (NCBI): domain Eukaryota; kingdom Viridiplantae; phylum Streptophyta; class Magnoliopsida; order Fabales; family Fabaceae; genus Inga; species Inga laurina. Next base: position 2,035,209 of record OY979701.1, read on the forward strand.
AAATTCTCTCAGTTGAAGAGTTGAAGAGAGGGTCGGGAAAAAAATTCATGTAGTGCTATACGTACTAGTTGAAGAGAGGCTAGGGAAAAAAATTCATGTAGTTATATACGTACTAGGCTTACATATCAGAATTACATAAATTCATTTTCTCGTTTTAAATTATATCTCGTATATTGAGGATCTTGCTGCAGTTTTTAAAATCCCTTATGCTTTTATAAATTATTATTTAATTTCTTCCAGAAGAACAAACTTTTCTGTCATGGTGACCTTTTTCTTTCTTTAGAAAAAAACAGAGAGAGAAGTGGTGGCTTAAAAGTACAAATACGATAAAGAGAGACTTTATTTCAAAATGGTGAAAATGTTTCTACGTACAGTACCGATCAAACTTTGTGTGCTTCGAATGATTCCATAATATTATAAAGCATAAACAACAAAGTAAAGCGACATGGATTTGTCAAAGACGGTTCTTTCAAATGATTGACTCCATTATTGGAAGCAGATTCAAACAATTTAAGAAATACAACTATTTTGGTAATCTAGCTTTCAATATATTTTCCCTAGCTGCATACCTAGATGAAAATAAAACGAACAAATTATAGAAATGAATAAACAATACATATGGGCTAGACTAACTGATGATGATAATATACTACTTCCTCGACTTGTCCTAATATAATTCCAATTTTAATAGAAAAAGTGAACTATAAAGTAGGTTTTACATTAAGGATTATATATATATATATATATTCTTAATCACACAGATATTGGAACAAAACATGGTTGATAGGCTAAAGAAATTAATGGGAAGTAACCATGTCAATACGCTGAAGGCATTTAATTTATAGAGAAATTTCTACATCAATTTCGACATAATTAAATTCATTTACATGGGAAAACCAGCATTACATTAAAAAACTAGGGGTAATACTATGAAGGAATATTTTTACCTTTTTATTATTTTTAAAAGTTTTTCTCTCCTAATATTCTTTCTTCCCTAATTTTCTTTTGATACAAACTAAGGGTTAATTTCAGTCGAGAAGGTGAGGCGTGAGGCCAATATATTTGATTACTACCTCTTATTACAAGTTAATTCGTTATAATTCTGTTTTTATATGCATCATTTAATTTAATTTCCACCAACATTCCTTTTTTCTTTTTCTTTTTTTGGGTTCTTCCAGTGTATAACCTACACATATGAAAATGCTTGAAAGTTTAATCAATATGGTTCACGCGGAATTGAAACTCCAGTTAATTTCAAAGGTGTAAATATATGGACTTAATTTGGCAACTTATAATTAAATTGACTTACGCGTTTTCTAAACTTTTGAGAAGGGTTAAAAAAACAAGTATAAGATGAATTTAATATTGGAGAAAAAAATTATGAACTTAATTTCTGTAGAACGACATATACTTGGTATTATCTTTAAGACCCCATCTCTAAATATATTTAATGAACCCCGATACGAGATCGAGTCTAGAAAAAATAATGTTATATCTTGAGCCTTAATTCGATTTGGAACATAGTTGAAAAACATGATTGATTATTTAGTTAATTGCATAATAATTATATAATAATATCGTTTGATGGTATAAATGGCAATTGTTTTGTGAAAAAAAGAGATAGAGAAAGAAAAAATGATTTGTTTCTTTGATTTTATGAATTGTTTTAAATTGCTTAGTACCAGCTTGAATCCAATTACTATCTGTAGTTTCTATTCAAATGATGTTTTCAGTTATTCTGAGAATTCCTTTAATTGTGCGGTCCCTACAACTAAAAGCTTTACATACATACATACATACATACATACATACATACATACATACATACATACATACATACATACACACACACACACATGCATGCATACATACATACACACATACATACATGCATACATGCATACACAGGCATACATGCATGCATCCATCCATCCATACATACATACATACATACATACATACATACATACATACATACATACATACATACATACATACATACATACATACATACATACATACATACATACATACATACATACATAACATAATAATATTGTCGAACAATTGCTATATTGTTATATATATCGAGTGACAAATCCCTATTTTATTATATATTTTCATATTTTATTTAGGGATTTTGTCATGATAATTAAGCTTAAAATGCCTTTCTTATGATAAAAAGAAGTATTAAGATTAAATACATTAAATTAGGCTAAAAGGGAAAAATTGTCAAAATAATTGTAATTACTCTTAATCATTGATTTTTGAGAGGATTTGATATTGGTTTAATTGTTTTTAATTGAAAGTCCTTGGAAATTTGGATTAAATTTGAAAATGGCAATTTGGGGTTTGAATTTCGGAAATTACAGTTTGTTGCCATGAAATTTCAAATCATTTAATCTAGCCAAAACTCATCGTTTTGACAACAGCCTAGGTCAGATATTCAGTGAAATTCAGAATTAAATGGCATTTCAGACAGAACGGGATCCCAAAAGAGAGTAAGAGAGGAGAGAGAGAGAGAGTGACTTGGAATATGTGCCAATGAACGTTTTGACTTAGATGGATGAACACGGTGCTCGGAAAATACTGCCGGACATAGCGTCGGAAGTGGGTATTGCTGATAGAAGAGGGAAGAAATCTTCGAAGGCAAACATAATAGATTCCTTAATGTCTGACCGAATGTTGGTAGCGGATGAACAAAAGGAGGATGTAGTGATAAAGGAAAATTATATAACGTAAGGCAAGGCAGGACTTGGCTTTTCTTATAAGGATTCACTGTTAGGATTTAAGGGAACAGAGTACAATGGCATTGCTTATGGCAACTCAAGCATGGAGGGAGATTCGCTAATAGCTGATCTGTTGGACCAGTCTTGGGATATTCCTGAACCATCAGAGGAACTAAAAAAACTCATGGAGGTCTATCCAACATTAAATATGTCACAGGAGGAGTACAACATATAGGCGAGACCCTGGAACAATGCGCTGATTATCACTACATTGGGTACAAGAATCAATTTTTATAGGCTTAAAGAGAATCTAAGAATTTGGCGGATAAGCTCTTTTGAATTAATAGATCTTCCTAATAATTATTTTGTGGTGAAATTCAAAGATCCAGAAAATTGGGAAAACCACTGCAGGAAAGTTCTATTTGAAGGTCCCTAGACGATAGCCCAACATACAATACTTGTGCAGCGGTTGTCACCTTATTTTGATCCCTTCAGCAACCCATTAGGCAGAGTGGTAGCTTGGGTCAGAATCCCACATGTACCGTTATTGTGCTACAATAAGGAGTGTATGTGGAGATTAAGAGATATGATTGAGAAGACATTGAAGGTAGATATGAACACTATTGCAAACCAGGAAGATGATGAAGCTAAAATCCGTAGAGGTCATTATGCTAGGATCTGTGTCAAACTAGATCTGCAAAAAAAATTAATTCCATGGATTATCTCAGCTTCTGCTCTCTTTAACATTGAGTATGAGGGGCTAGGTCTCATATGCTTTACCTGTGGTAGGTATGGGCACAGGAAAGAACATTACTAGTGGAGATTATCGCAAGAAGGAACAACACCGGTGGGGAATTTCACAAGTGAAAAGGCTACAGATCCACGGATGGCATCAGATAAAAATTTTCCTGCGAAGGAAGATCAGTTTGGGCCATGGATATTTGTTTACAAACCAGGTTAAAGCTCGTTTTCTGAGGAAGGAAGTGAGTAGGATCAAAGTTGGTGATAGAAGTCAGACTGAATGTGTAGAGGGAGTGGCTGATGGCAAAGCATCTCAGTCCAAATTTGTCGTCCTATCAGATACGGACCAAGATGTGGGTGACAACTTCGAGATGTGTTTGAATTTGGCGAGAAGAAGAGGAAAGGAGGTTCTGAACCAAACTCAGTGTTCAGCAGAGGCTAAAAAGCTTCTAGTGCAGGAAAAGATGCCAATTGAAAAAAAGGACCACGTCATAAAGAAGAAGGGAATGTATGTTGGAGGAAAGAAATGGGCTGAAGTGAAAGCTAAAAGTAATGCAAAGCCCATAATAATTGATCATAAGGGAGAGGCCCAACTGTCAGCTATGGGCTCAAGAAAAGAAATTACTATGGGAGGATATAAAACGAGCAAGACAAATATGGGTAGGAACCAAAGAGAACATCATGTGATAAGAGGTAATATGGAGAAAAGTGGGCCAATTGAAGCTAAAAAGTCAATGGGGACAATTGAAAATGAAGAAACACATAGAGATGAGGAAATATGAGAACGCTAGTTGAAAGCCAAGACTCTGAACATACTCGCGTATCCGATAGAAAGGTGATGGCTCTTTTTAAACACGCTACTGAAACTCATGAAAAGCAAGAGGCGAGTTCGAAAGCACTCTCAACATCTAATCTAGTTGTGGAGGTCATGCTGGAAGGTAAACCACTAGACAGGTGAGTTTTAATGATTTAACGTTCCAAGCTTGTAATTTAATTTTTTTGATGATAGTCTCATCTTGGAATTGTCGTGGGGCGGGTAGTAGAGCTTTTCCACGTATATGGAAAGATGTGGTACAGAAGTTTGGGATAAATGTCATAGGGTTAGTGGAACCGAGAGTCAGTGGTAACAAGGTTGATAAGGTGGTAAGAAATCTGGGATTTATAGATTGGCTGAGAATTGAAGCTACCAAGTATGCGGGAGGCATTTGGGTATTATGGAATAATAGGGATGTACAGGTAGAATATGTCTCTTCTAACACCCAACTCCTCCATTGTAAAATTACTGATAAAAATAAACAAGAATCGATGATGGTGACTTTTGTTTATGGGGATACTAGTATCTCGAAGAGGAGAGAGTTGTGGTCATCCCTGTATGCCATTAGCCAGAATGTCTCCATCGCTTGGCTTGTCCTTGGAGATTTCAATACCATTCTTGATTCCAGAGATAAAGAAGGGGGAGCAGCTCCTATATTCAGTTCTATTGATGATTTTTGATGTTGTATAGATGCATGTAATCTGAGTGAAGTTCCAGTAGTGGGGGACCATTTTACTTGGGAAAATACAGGGGTTAAGGAAAGGCTCGATTGGGTCTTTTGCAATTTTGATTGGGAAATAAAAAATCCTCAAGTAAAAACCCATCATAACCTGAGGTTTAAAGCTGATCATCGAGTCATTGTAGTTGCGGATAGTACTATGAGTTTGGACAAAAATAGAGGGAAAAGGTTTCAATATCAAGCAGCATGGTATATGGAAGAAGGCTTCAATGATATTGTCAAAGCATCATGGGAGGGTAAGGATTGGCTACAAGGATGGTAGGGGTTTGTGCAAGAGGTAACAATGTGGAAGGAATTGACCGTGTAAGGTGATCAAAAGGTAATCAAAATGGATTATTTAGACTTGAAAATCAGCTTTGGGCTATGTATCACAAGCTTGCTTTGCAAGAAGAGCTAATTTGGTTTCAAAGATCAAGATGCAAATGGTTAAGTAGAAGTGACAAAAATACAAGATTTTTTCATGCTAGCGCATCTATTAGAAGGAGAAGGAGTAGAATTGAAGCTCTTCAGAATGAGAATGGTAGCTGGGTGACAGATGAAAACCAATTGAGGAGTATGGCTCTTAATTATTTTAAGAAGTTATACACGGCAGAGAACTCAACTTCATTCCCTCCTTGGCCAACAAGATTCCCAACCTTGGAAACAAGCCAGCTAGAATTTTTACAAAGACAGGTTTCCAATATTGAGATAAAGAATGATACATTTGCTATAGGAGCTTTCAAAGCTTTGGGACCTGACAACCTTCATCCTCATTTCTTCCAAACACAATGGAACTTGATCGAGCAGAAGGTATGTGACTTGGTGACAGGATCTTTGAGAATCCGGAGCACGTTCAAACTATCAATTAGACAAACATAGTCCTAATCCCTAAGATTGATCAACCTTCATCTTTAATGGATTTAAGGCCTATATCCTTGTGCAATGTGAGCTTCAAAATTATAAGCAAGGTGATTGCCAACCGGCTTAAGAGTGTTATGAACTACCTTGTTGCCGAGAATCAGTGTAATTTTATCACAGGAAGACAGGGTGTGGACAATGTCATTATGGCTTAAGAAGCAATCCATACAATAAGAAATAAGAGAGGTACAAAGGGTTATTGACCGTGAAGATAGATATGGAGAAGGCTTATGATAGGCTTGACTAGAGATTCTTGGAATTTACTCTTCATAGCTTAGGATTGAGGGTTGATTTTGTTAATCTAATCATGCATTGTGTCTCATCCACTACTACAAGCATTATTTGGAATGGTGTGGCTTCTGAAACATTCTAACCTATAGAGGGTGTGAGACAGGGAGACCCGCTGAGTTTGTACTTATTTGTGCTATGTATGGAGTTGCTAGGTCAACAATTCACCAGGAAGTAGAGTTAGGGAAGTGGAAACCCTTGAGATTGAGCACCGTTGGTCCACCTACATCTCATTTAATTTTTGCAAATGATCTGATGTTATTTGGTGAGGCCACTTCTCAACAGATAGACAAGATGAGGGATCTTATGGAGATATTTTATAGGGTCTCTAGCTACAGGATCAATTTGCAAAAAATAAAAATGTTTGCATCCAGAAATGTTCATTTTAATAGGGCATATGAGATGAGCCAAAGCATGGGGATTGAATTGACAGCTGACCTTAGAAAGTATTTAGGGGTCCCGCTCCTTCACAAGAGAATGGTTAAAGTGACTTTTGCTCCCATAATTCGGAAGGTGAGATCCAAGCTGGCAAGCTGGAAAGGGAGATACCTGAGTATGGCAGGAAGAACAGTCCTCATCAAGTTGGTGTTATCATCAATACCATAATATCAGAAGCAATCAACACTGCTTCCAAAAGGGGTTCTATCATTTATTGAAAAACTAAGCAGGGATTTCTTTTGGAATCAAAAGGAAGACTCTAAGAAACTACACCTGATAGCATGGGATGTCTTGAAGAGAGTAAAGTCTGAGGGAGGCCTAGGAATTAAGGACTTACATAGCCAAAACAAAGCCTTTTTAATGAAACTATGCTAGGGAATGATCACGAAGCCTGAGGCCCTTTGGGTAAAATGCCTACGTATGAAATACTCTTATGGGATGAACAAAGTACCTCAAGTGCGGAGAAGACGGAATCAATCAACCATATGGAGTGGAATAGTTGTAGTATAGGAAGATTTTAAACGGGGATTAGGTCAAAAATTAAGAAGTGGGGGTTCCACACAGGCATGGCAGGACTACTGGGCTCCATTGGATAGTCCATTAAAAGACTACATTGATAAGAATGAGGATTTAGTAGACATGGATGCCAGTGTTTGCGCCTTTATTACACAGGAAGGCCAATGGGACAGAGTTAAATGGGAGAATTCCCTTCCGACTTAGGTTGTGGAGAAGATCATGAGGGTGACACCTCCTACGGGAATTGAGGAGGATGTAGTATGTTGGAGACAGGCTTCGGATGGAAATTTTAGTGTTAGGTCAGCTTATGACATAATCTACTACCAGCAAGAACGGAGCAACCAACCTCACTGGCATAATTTATGGCACTGGGGGAATCCGGAAAGAGTTAAACTCTTTATGTGACAAGTATTCCATGAGAGATTACCAACGAATCAATTAAGAGAGAGACATAATCCGAGTATCCTAAACACTTGTTCCTTTGAGTGTGAGAATGAAGAGAGTATTTTCTACATATTGAGAGATTGCGAGCAAGCCAAGAAAGTGTGGTTTTCTATAACTAACCATCTATATTGTACTATGTTTTTTTATGGTAATCTACAGGAATGGCTTAACTGAAACTTACATTATTCCCAAGGGAACAGAAGGTTGGCTAGATGGCCATACAAAGAGTGTTCAGTACTATATGTTGACTCCTGTGGAAGAATCGCTGCAGTAGGGCTCTTGAAAGGAAAGCTGATAATCCAAAGCAGGTAGTTCATAAATGCTTGTATTATCTTTTGGAAGGAGTAGAAAATGGTTGTTTTTGTCATCAGATATTCCAAATGCCAGAAAGGGGGGCAGATCACTGGCAACCTCTAGATCTGGGTTATGTACGTTTGGATCTGGATGGATCCAGAGACAGTAGAGGACATGCGGCTTGTGGAGGGGTTATACGAGACCATCAGGGCAATTGGGTGTGTGGATTTCAACAAAAGTTAGGCCATAATACCTCGACTGCTGTGGAAATCCATGCAATACACACAGGACTACAGTTATTCAAGCAGATGGGATTTACCAAGATCAGGCTGTATACAGATTCCCTATAGGCTATTCACTTATTATCCATAGATGGTGGGACTGTTCTCCCACTGTATGACGTCATCCTAGATACTAGATCTCTTATCTACATGGACTGGGACTTGGAGATCTCACATGCCTATAGGGAGAATATTCAGTGTGTCGACTATTTAGCAAAAAGGGTTCATTTGAGTAATCAGGAGTATTTGGAAATAGGAACATCCCCAGAGGAATGCATCGACCTTTTTGTGATGGAATGTGGTGGCATACCATAAGATATCTTGTGATGTAGTTTTCATAGCTTTTTTCCAATTTACAAGCTTTGCTTGCCTTTATACTAAAAAAAAAAAAGAATTAAATGGCAGAGCTATGGGGAGACGCAAGAGAACCAGAGCTGCAGACACGCACAAAATCATAGAGTACTAGACCTTCCTCCATCGATCACAACTTCACCTTCGTCTTCTTCTCCTCTCCTCACCGGCGGCCCTTGCATCACCGTTGCCAAACATTCTGTCGCCGGTGAGCTTCAGAGCTGAGAGTCGAGACTAGAAGGGAGGCTGGGAGCAGAGGAAAGTCGGTCAGATTTGAGAGTCGGGAGAAGAGAGCATGGAGCTGAGAGTAAGGAGTTGTGAGAGGAGCAACCGTTCTTCACCATCAACCTCACCTTCACTATCGCATCTCCACCGTCAGTCATCTCTTCCACCGCCAAGTCCAAGCTGTAGCAAAGGGAGAGTAGAGAAGCAGAGTTGCTGTGAGTGTGGAGTTGTCGCGAGGGAGTTGTCACCAACTATCTTTAGTCAATTTAACATCAAGCAACTTTCATTTTGTTTCTCTGGTTTCCTAATATCAATAGATGCGCATTGCTTTGATCTCTGTGTCACAATTTCAGCCCCCCAATTTCATTGTTTAGTGCTAATTGGATAATTCATTTAGCATTTTACATGGCTGGAATTGTGAAATTGTTTGGTGAAATTGTGATGACAAATTGCAGTGGCAGATTTCTCAATCCCTTGTAGCAAAGGCACTGGCATGAACTTGAAGCTTCAATAGGGGAGTTTTTGCTCTTCCATTTCTCTAATTTTACATTGTAAATGTGATTCCTAGGTCTTAGGATTAATTTTATAATGTTGAACTGATTTATTTTGATGTATTTTGGAGAATTGGATGTGGCTTGAATGGTTGTTAAACACTTGACATTATGGTTAATTAGCTTAATTATCATTTCTTTGTGCTGATTAGTCATTGAATTGATGATTTTGTGAACATTTTGTGCTAATTTCAACATGGCTTAGTTAGTGGATCAATGGTGTCTTGTGTTTGCATTGGTTAATTGAATGTGAATTTATTAATTATATTTAGCATTGGGTTTTAGCATCATTAACCTTGATTTTTCATATGGGTGGCCATTGTTAAATTAAGATTAATGAGAAAATCAAGTGGTAATGGGAGGTGGCTCGATTATTGGATCAAAAACTAAATATGATTTTTAAGTTCATTTAATTGCTAGAATGCTTAATCAACCTAATTTAGAAAGTTTAATATGCAAGGTGACTTGGTATTAATCAATCTAAGTTAGGTCTAGTCTAGGGGGCGGCCCTTACAGTTATTTTAGAACTAGCATTATTAAATCTCTCATAATCATTTTAAGTGAGGATTGCTTGCTCCATTGCTATGAGGGATCACTTATTCCATTGTTGATTTCCTTGTTTCTTTCATTTTCATTAAATGCATCATCATTCCATTTCATTTTGTAAATAAAAATCCTAAAAAGAATTTCTTCATAACAAGTTAATTTTAATTTGCATAAACTAGTTTAAAAGATCAAATTTTCTCTATTTATCATTTCATGCCAATCATCACACTTAGTTCCTAGGTAATTAATAAAAGGCTCTTCGAGAGACGATCCGGGATTATATACTATATTTCAATCCTTGGTTATTTTTGAAGAGGTTACCAAGAAAAAAAGTCGACAATGCCTATTGTTCAACAAGCTTAATGTTTATCTCTGTGTCAATCTCACTTTGTGTCTATCTCTTTTTTATTACTCAAATTGTACAGAAAAGATCACATTTAATAGTATTTGATTAAATTATTCTTGTTAATTAGTTAAATATCCAACCATAATGGTGCGTAAAGGTATATATTTTATTGATATGTCAAGGTATATATTTTAAATTACGAAGAAGAAGACAAAATATTGAACGTCCCTCTCCTGTTGGGACCGGGGAAGACAGAGTTTTATTTACTCAACAAAAGTTTATAATATACAAACAAAACAACAAAGTACAATCAGAAGATTGATGCACAAATTCCAAGTACCCCATTTGGAAGAAAACAAATTAATGACATCACATGAATCAAACCTAGACGCAAACGAACAAATTAATAAATTGAAAAACATTACACAAATCTCAGTAAATTGACATAATTAAATATGTATTACAACATATCCATTTGTGATAAATTGAGACTATATATCAACTAACTCCGATATCAAATGGAAACTCCCTCACTTTCATCATCTGCATGGAAACGATCAATGAGAAATTGATTAGCTTCTAAAATACATACAAAGACAAAGAATATATATAAATATCCTACACTGATTGATATAAAAACAAACTTCTCAACTAACTCATATATTTAAGAGCTGAGGGAGTCTGTGTGTGTATATATATCATATCGTACACTAAAAAGATAGTTAATTAGTGGTGGAATTTAGCAACGAACTTCCGTCAATAGTTAATTAGTAAAAGTATATTTGATGACAGAATCGTACAATTCCATCACTAAGTTCCATTGTTAATCAACTGTTTTTCAGATATACATATACTTAAAGAACATCATCAGAAAAATAACATTGAACCCATATTTTCCTAATTAATAAAACAGGGTATAGGTATCTGTTATATATTGAACCTAATAAAACTATATATGGTCACTTGGTAAAAGGTCTTCTTGGCGGTTGGAGTGGCAGTTCTGGCAGAAGAAGAAGTGTTTGAGGCCTGAGTGCGAGGATGACAAATCCCAATTTTATTATATGTTTTTATACTTTAATTGGGGGTTTTGTCATAGTTATTGAGCCTAAAATGCCTTTCTTGAAATAAATTGTGATTAAGAGTAAATGGATTAAATTAAGAGTACACTACAAAAAAACATCGGATTAGCGACGGAATTTCCGTCACTAATTAGTTTAGCGACGGAACCAAATTAGCGACGGAATTTGTTCCGTCGGTAAAAAGACCGTTACTAATTAATTAATGACGAAATTTTAAATTCCGTCGCTAATTAGAGACGGAATTCACTAATTAGAGACGGAATTTAGCAACAGAATTTTTCGTCTCTATTTAGCAACGGAATTTTGGTCTCTAATCCGTTGCAAAATATTTTTTTTATATAATTTAAATTGCCACATGTCCTCACAATGAGCCTCCACATGTCCCTCACTGGTGGCCGCCACGTGTACCCACCGCCGGCCACGTGTCCCCGTCCGCTGCCTCGCCTTTGCCCTCCACATGTCCAGGTCTACCGCCACGTGTCACCCTCCATCACGCGCCACTTGTCCAAGTCACAAATTGGTTGCATTTTGTGACCAAGTTGGGATTCGAAGCCTTGACCTCCCACGCGTGTACCAGTGCCTTTACCAGTTGAGCTAAGAAGAACCTGTGTAATTTAAATGCAAAATCATATATATATATTTCTTTGTGAACAAAATTAGAAATACAATATTTAATCTATTATTAAATATTTGAATTTTGTTATAAAATCAAAAAAGTATAAGAGATTGAGATGAAGGGAATGAAGAAATACAAGAGAGAAATAGAGAGCAAGGAGGGAGTGATTCTTATTCATTTGGATGCCAACAAAGTGTAGTACATAGTGCTCTATTTATAGGCCCTCAACCACAACTAAGAGTTATACAAAGTAAATGGCAAACTTTAATCCTCATGAGTGCACACATTGTAACCTTTGAGTTATGGGCATGAAAACTCCTAAAGATCATTCATTGGAGAGGTTATGGGATGTAGAAAATGAAAGGTCAAGAGTTGGGAGCTCATAGACATCCACCTTAATTAGTATTTTAGAACACTCCCCCTTGGATGTCCATAAAAAAATATTGTGCCTCATTAAAACCTTACTAGGAAAAACCCAATGGGACAAAAACCTAGTGAAGGAAAAAGAGTACACAATACAAATCGAAACTGCCTCATTAAAAGCCTTACCAGGAAAACCTCGTGGTACAAAACCTTGGTTAAGGAAAAGAGTACAGCATGGTCTCTATTTCACACGATGATAATATCGTATTTACTCACCCTGATAATAACCTCAGTTTTACTTCCTTGATAAGAACATCACTTCTAATGTATTGTTGAGCATATCATTCTTTTAGCCACCAAACTATGAATGATACATTGTCACCAAATATTCTGCTAGATGTATTATTCTTACATATCTTCTGGATATGCTAAAATATCAGTATATTATGCCTTTATCTTATTCATCGTGAAAACAATAAAGAAAAATTATTCTGAAAATCATCAAAATATATCTTACATCGACATATTTAGTTTGTTTTGAACAAAATAATATTATATAATATGTTAATAGGACTATCACACCAAATCTCATTTTTGTTATCCATTGTGCACTTGCAAGAACTAATTTTTATCAATAAAATCATAATAGATACAATATTAGCATAATATAAAAATATTCTCATAAAGTATAAGGTACTTCTTGACCATTAAATTCAATGTATCTTTACAAGAAAATTCACCACGGTAAAAAATGTGATTTTGAAATCATTGATGCATTTGATAACTTGATCTACAAGTCAAGTAAAATGTAAAATTACTCATTTTTCAATATATTTTTCAATCAATTATATATGCTTGAATTATTTTCAAACTTGCACAACATTTTATATATAGAATGATTTTCTTGTATATGCTTCTGGCATTTTAGATCCTTCAAATACTCTCATGTAATATTCACTATCCATATGCATATGCTATATATAATGATATCTAATAGACACATTATTTTGTTTGCATATACTGCTAGACTAATAATATATGCAACAATTATTGTATCAACTACCAAATGTTGTACTTCATCATAATCATCATTAAACCTTGTGAAAATCTTTATTTTCACATGAATGTTCATATATCACAAATAACTTAATATTTCAAATGTTTTGGACTACAGGTCCATAAATTTCACATGCTGAAAGAACATTTTTCATTGCGTCTTGTCCCCTTCTTCAGTTGGCCAATCACCTTTTTTTCTACCGACATATTTATGTATAAGATCCTCATTTGATCACGTGATATTATTACTAAAACTATTGTCGACAACTTTATCTTTTCAGTTCCCTTTTTCTTATTGTGACATAATTCATTGAGATCTCTTTATTACTTTTAGGTACCTGAACCTCTTTTGAGGGTTCTGCAAGTAGTTATGTATTGACCTCTTCTAGAGTATCTGCCTCCTTAATATGATTATCTTGATTATTTGCTTCTTTCTTTTTTCTTTTGAAACTGATTATTCTCTCATACTTCGGGCATGTCTCACTTTCGTTTATGCTGATTAGACCACTTATAGCTGGAATATGAGATTTAGTAATTCCCATTTAGGTCAGTAATTGCATTTGGTAGGTTTTATGTAATATTTCATGAATGCAAACCAAATGAACTTCTGGTTCATATTGTTATATTCGAGGATCTATATTTGATAGTAATAATGCATTCTTTTTCTTTTCTTTTCCAGCTATTTAATTTCTCCCCCTCATGTTAGGAAAACTTTGTCAAATGACAATCGACTAATCATGCAGTATAAGTCTCCTAAATCCATTTGTTTCCATTAGAAACATCCCTTTGTTTCATTTAGAGACAAACAAGAATAAGGAGGTTCTTACCCAACATTTATCTTAACTTCCTTTAAATATCCATCTATGTGCATTGTGGTGAATCAATGGGAATGCACATTCAAACTTTTTAAGATGGAATATACTTGACTCCTGACCAAAAGCCAATTTTATTGGGAGAATTTGGTTGGCTAGTATAAGTGCAGCAATATGTAAGATCAAATATGCCAACACTGAAACATAAATTTTGTTCTCATAAGTATTAGTCTAGCTATTTATGGAGGCTTCAATGAATGAATCATATAATCTGGAAATTGCGTGTAACATAATAATTTATTCAAATATTCTTGCAAACTTCAGGTTGCAAACTAATAGTAATATCACATGTAACCATCTTATAGATGCATCTATCAAATTCATTGAATACTTGTATGGTTTACATGTTATTTGAATGGGCCCATATATCAGCTTGATATATTTCCAGAAATATAGAGATTCATTCCAAATCATAACTTGTGATACTCTCAATCAAATTTCTTTGAGAACAAGCAGTACATGATAATTCTTGAATTATATAATATGTTGGCTATTCATGAAAAATCTTCTAGTTCTTCAATGAATGCCAAATGTAATCTTTTATATATGACTCGGATGAATCAAACAAGTCATGCCAACATAAATTTGTTTGGATCAGTAAACTGCTGGTTTACTATGACATGTTGCTTAACCAACAACAAAACTTTTCAATTTCCATAAGTATTGATATAAAATGTCAATATGACATCCATTTTTCGGAGATCAATAGGTTTTGTGAGGAAGTATATGAGTAAAACTTTTCAATATTAACTCACACTTATATTCTAACAATTTCCCCCTCCAGTGTGAATCATATAAATATACTTTTTTTATTTCTCTATTTCAAAGACAAATTTGTATATAGCAAACTAATAATATATCTTTCATTTCAAAACTCAAGTACTTCATAACTCACAACTAATCATGGATTTCAGTCAATTGAGCTATCATTTAAACCCTGTAATAGAGTAAGACTCTAATGTAAATCTATGGGTTATAACTTTCCTTAATCAATTCTTCTTCTGCCCATAGAATTTAAGAAAAACTATATTAGCTCTTCAAGAACTATATCGACTTTGTTACATTTATGTTCTTCAGGAACTAACATATATTCTTACATATTTATATAATTTTGATACTTAATAATAATAATATGCTTCAATTTGTCTCTTTTGATGCATGTTCAAAATACGAAATGTTTAAAATTTTCCACTACATAAAGAAAAATATGAGGAGATCCATAATCAAAATACATAAAGATCTTATTACAATGAATTCTGATGTTTAGGGGCTAAAATTAATTTGAGAGAAATGTAAAGATAAATGTTTTATAATACATAGTCTTCTTTCAAATATTTCTTACTGTTTGATCATCCATAAATTTGACTTGCACTATATATATAACTCATGCACATTACGAAAATGATTTTGTCTAACAAATCATAAACTATTCATTATGAATTTTCTCATAAAATTAAATAAATTCTCACTTTCTTAATTCAAATATGACATATGATTTTTTTTCTTCACAAATGTCACATAAAACTAATTTGATTCCAATATATATCATATTATATATTATATCATGATTAATGTATGAAACTTGCACATATCATATAAAAATACTAAGGAGTAGAAGAAATGTTAATCAATGAATTGGGAAATGAGGCAATAAATTATCAATACTAAAATAAAATACAAATTGAAGAGTATTTGTATGCCTTTCAATAATGAAAGTTTGGAACTAAGAAAAATTGCATATATATGTAAGGCAACATAATAGTGCTCAAGAAGAGAAAAGAGATGGAAGACAAGGCTAAAATGAAAAATATGACTAATAATGAAAGAAAGTACCTTGATTTTGAGGTATATGAGTTGAATGTTTGTTGGGAAATCTTTGGTGCAACAGAGAAATACAAATCCCAAGAAGAAAATAGAGGTGGTAAACTCCATTGATGTATGAATAGTATTCACTTACACAATATACTTAAAATTACAAATAAATTGTACAATTATATATAAAGAAGGTAATTAAACAACTTAACTTTATAATTGAAGGTTATATAAATAAATAATGAAAACCATTTGATATGGGAGTTATAAAGATTAACCATGAAGTAGTTAGAATCCTAAAAGGCCATGAAATCAAAATATATCAATAATTACCAATAATGTTTAAATTTGTAAATAAATTGGCACTATACTGAAATTTTAAAATGATCAATCATTACCTTTTTATCTATTTGATTTCATATATCACTCATGTTGATATCACAACTTTAAATAATAATTTCTCTCTCACAAATTAATCACAATCAATTTAAATTTAAACATAAAGAATCAAAATTATATAGCCTTCAGGGCTTACAATTATCATATAGCCTTCAGGGCTTACAATTATTTCTTTTGGCTATACAAGTTGATCATCTTTCTCCGTAACTTATTGCTTTAAGCATCATAACTATTTTTGATATTTTTCACAATATTTCATGGTCTTTTTGGCTTCACAACCATTTTGATCTTTATTTTCAATAAATTGATACATATGAGTCTGTATGACTTCTGGTCATATTATACCTTTTTTTTTTCTATCCATATGACTTCTAGTCATAGTATGATATTTGCTCATAATTTTAATCGCCTTAGAAATGTTATTATTTCCACGATTGTAATTCAATAGTTAAGACAAAGTATTCTTAGCTTTCAACTATCAATTCCACAAATGCAATGTGATCATGTTTATTTTCACTCTTACATATTTTCTTTACTTTCAATAGCATCATCAATTTCTCCAAATATTGGTCTTCAGGACCACAGCAAAAATCTTGCAAAGCTTTTTTTTTTTTTTTGTTTAGTTTGATATTTGAACCTTTAGCCTTCAGGGCTTTGATATTTATAACAATTAAATCATCAAAGTGCCAAAATTTTTCTTGTCAATCTTGCAATTTAATGAAACCAATAGCGTTCTTTCTCATAAGAGCTATTACAAAAGTGATGTGACTTCTGGTCATCTGATCACGAAATTAAGAATATTATGGCTTCTGGCCTCTCGATAAAAATACTAGAAAATAAATTAAATAAATTCAAATTCATAATCAAATATAAATGATAGATAAGCCCATGATCATATAGACCATATTACATGCTCATATATAATACTATTATATGTTAATGTAATATAATAAACAAATGAAAATAAAAGATTGATATAATGATATAACAATAATGTATTAACATAAATAAAGGAAATGTAAATAAAATAACAATAAAACAAGATAAAATAAATGACATAAAATAAAGAAACAAACAATAATATATAATATAAAATGTAAATAAAATAAAGAAATATAAATGTTAAATAAGTGTAATAAAATGAAATAACATAATATAATAATATAAAATGTAAAGAATACTAGAATATAAAACAAATAAATATAAATTTTGCATAATAAGAGATTAATGGAAAACGATAAATAAAAGTTAAAAGAAAGAAAACCTGTGGAGAATAATATAATATCAAATCTTAGCCATGGAACCCGATGTATAAAACAATCGGTAAAAGAGTCTATTTAATTCCATGTAATGGCTTAGATTATCCCAGATATACGTAAAAGATAACAACAGGATGGATAAAAATAGATAGCGTAAAAGAAAAATAATAAAAATAATATAGAACAATAGATTGATATTGTAGACTAGAAAGATAAAATAACATAGAGAATAAACAATATAAAACAAAGTATATAAATGAGAAAGTTAGAGAGTAGAAGAGATAGAAAACTAGACCATAGGTCTTCTGAGCGAATTCGCGCTGATAACGTGTTATAAAATCAAAAAAGTATAAGAGATTGAGATGAAGGGAATGAAGAAATACAAGAGAGAAATAGAGAGCAAGGAGGGAGTGATTCTTATTCATTTGGATGCCAACAAAGTGTAGTACATAGTGCTCTATTTATAGGCCCTCAACCACAACTAAGAGTTATACAAAGTAAATAGCAAACTTTAATCCTCATGAGTGCACACATTGTAACCTTTGAGTTATGGGCATGAAAACTCCTAAAGATCATTCATTGGAGAGGTTATGGGATGTAGAAAATGAAAGGTCAAGAGTTGGGAGCTCATGGACATCCACCTTAATTAGTATTTTAGAACAAATTTAGTTTTCTTATTTTATTTTATGTAATTTTTCTACCTAAATTTTTATTATTAATATCTTTTTTATTCATTTTATGATATTTTTTTTGCGTTTATAAAATTTTTATTTTTATTTGTATATAATATATTATTAAAAATTCAAATATATTATATTATAATTTCAATTTCAAAAATAAATTTGAATTAATAATTTTATTTATTTATTTTAATATTTATATTATAAATTTATAATTATAAAAAAATATAATTATTGAAAAAATTAATTATTTGTGACGGAAATTAGAGACGGATTAGAGACGGAAATTAGGGACGGAACAATTCCGTTGCTAATTTCCGTCGCTAATTTTTAATGACGGAATTAGAGACGGATTAGTGACGGAATTTAGAAACAAAATGTAATTCCATCTCTATTCCGTCGCTAAATTAGCGACGGAAATATTCCGTCGCTAATTTCCGTTGCTAATTTTTAATGATGGAATTAGAGACGGATTAGGGACGGAATGTAGCGACAGAATGTGATTCCGTCTCTATTCCATCGTTAATTTAGTGACGGAAAAATTCCGTCGCTAAGTTCTGTCGCTACTTTTAGGGATGGAATTTGTGAGGCGGATTAGGAACGGAATTTAGCAACAAAATGTGATTCCGTCGCTAATTTAGTGACGGAAAAATTCCGTCGCTAATTTTAGTGACGGAAATTGTGAGGGATTAAGGACGGATTAGCGACGGAATTTCATTCCGTCGCTAATTTTCATTTTTTTAATAGTGGTAAAAAGGGAAAAATTGTCAATAAAATTATAATTACTCTTGATCATTGATTTTTCTGAGAATATTTGATGTTGATATAATTATAGGTATTTGAAAAATTAGATTAAAACTGAAAATGACAGTTGGGGCTTAAATTTAGAAAATGACAGTTTAGTATCTTAAATTTAGGAAATGACAATTTGGTCTACGAGTTCAACACAGCGTTTTGCAGCAGGTCATTAGGTCTGATTCAGAGCAGCAGCTGGAGGGATATATAGAACAGAGCGCCGCGAACAGGGAGGGGAGCACCTTCGGACCTTCTCCTTGATTCTCCACCTTCGTCCTTCTTCGTCACCGGCGACTTTCACCTTCTCATTCACCGTCGCCGGCGACCACCACTCCATCCTCACCACCCTAGAAACTGTCGCAACCCAGAACCAGCAAGCTGAGCTCAGATTCGAACAGCCAGAGTTGATCATTGAAGAAAGCTTGAAGGCGCCGTGAGTTTGCAGAGGAGTGACAAGAAAGTTTTAGAAACAACATCATTTTCTCCATCACCTCGCCACTACGGTGGCTTTCAGTTTCAGCGTCCAATCTGTCATAATCCTCTGTCATTCCTCTATTTTCACTATCAGTTTTGTTTCCTCATGGCTGTGCTATCGTTGAAGACAATGGTTTGCTTCTTGGTGCTGATTCAATGGTAGTTTGTGGCTAAGCTTCTCAATTCCTTGTAGCAAGTGGCTATGGTATGAGCTTGGAGCTTTAATAGGGGAGTTTTTACTATTTCAATTCTCTATTTCTACCTTATATTTGCGATTCCTAGATCTTAGGATGAATTTAATAATATTGAATTGATTTATTTTGATGTATTTATAGATTTGTTGTGACTTGAACCTTTGTTAGACACTTGACATTGTGGTTAATTAGCTTAATTATCATTTCTTTGTACTTGTTAGTCATTGAATTGATAATTTTGTGAACATTTTGTGCTAATTTCAAGGTGGCTTGGTTAGTAGATCAATGGTGTCTTGCGTTTGCATTGGTTAATTGGATATGAATTTATCAATTATATTTAGCATTGGGCTTTAACATCATTAATCTTGATTTTTCATATGGGTGGCCATTGTTAAATTAAGATTAATGAGAAAATTAAGTGGAATGCGAGGTGGCTCGGTTATTGGATTAAAAGTTAAATATGATTTTCAAGTTCATTTAATTGCTAGAGTGCTTAATCAACCTAATTTAGAGAGATTAATATGCAAGGTGGCTTGGTGTTAATCAATCTAAATTAGGCCTAGTCTAAGGGGTGGCCCTTAGAGTTATTTTGGAACTAACATGATTAATTCTCCCATAAACATTTGAAGTGAGGATTGCTTGCGTCATTTCTATAAGGGATTGCTTATTCCATTGTTTTCTTTCATTTCACTAAATCCATTGTCATTCCATTTCATATTTTTAAGAAAAATCCCAAAAAGAATTAGTTTAGAACAATTTAATTCTTAATTGCAAAAAATAGTTGATAGTTAAAAAGATCAAATTTTTCCATTTTTAATCATTTCATGTCAACCATTGTACTTAGTTCCTAGGTAATTAATAAAAGGCTATTCGAGAGACGATCCGGGATTGCATCCTATATTGCAATCATTGATTTAATTTTGATGAAGGTTACCAAGGCAATAAGCCGACATCGCCTTATTCCTTCAGAGGACGTGGCGTAGTATTTGCTGTGGAAAAAGTCCTCTGCGTCTTTGGCATTTGAGTGTCATTAGTAGGGTTAGAGGCCACTTGTTAAGTCTGATAAGTAGGTGGACTAAAAATCTTCTGATCAGTGATGCTTTTGGAATTCATAGTGATGGGGCTTAATTTGGCTTTATAAGAGAAGGGATCAATAAAGAAAGGTTCTTGTTGAAGAATATTTGAGAAGAGATCTTAGATGATAAGGTTGGTTTGAAGCTTGTTGATGAAGCTCATAGAGGTA
Source organism: Inga laurina (assembly GCA_963855925.1). NCBI lineage: Eukaryota > Viridiplantae > Streptophyta > Magnoliopsida > Fabales > Fabaceae > Inga > Inga laurina. The sequence continues at coordinate 2,056,251 of OY979701.1, forward strand.
TATATTTATAGAGAGAGAGGGTAATAAGAAGTTGGACATTTCAGAAGGAAATAAGAAGAAACTTATAGAGAAATTTTGGAGAAAATTCTGAAGCAGCTTGGGTATAAAAAAGAGGATGATCGTAAAGAAAATATTTTTAATTATTTTATTTCTAAAATTTTGTGATGTGATTTATAATTAAGAACACTACGACCCTGCAATTTTTTTAATAATATATGTAATTAGAGGCGGAGAATCGTATATGTCGTAATTGAGGGGAGATTAATAGGAACTTGCGTGAATTTTAAGCTAGGAAATTTACATGGAAATGGTATAGAACTTGTACGCATGTTAGCTTCCCTCAACATTAATGTGAATGTAAAAAACTTGGAAAAATGCATTGAGTTTCATTAAACTAATGCAGAGAGAAAGAAAGAGATTTGCCCATATCGTCTGAACTCTGAAGTAGGTCCCTTGTGTTATTGTGGCTTTAATCTTTATTGGCCAAAAAGGCAGAAACTTTTTTAGTACGTAGTTTGAATAAAACATGCCACTATCATGGGAGATTTCCTAAGAGTTTGTTGGAAATTCTCATATCATTGACTTTTATCGTTATACTGCTATATTTGTTGATTATTGTCGGCAAATATATGTGTACATCTCCTTTTTCATAGAATTTTCCTTACTTTTCTGGACTCAAAAAAATTTTCTTTATCACCAATTTCTTGGTGGAATTTTCGCATTAATTGATATTTTCACATTCAATAGTCAATATATAAGAGATAAGAGCGCGCGCGCGCACATATATCTTCTAGTGGAAGTAACCTGCGGGTGATGATGTGTTGTTATCCACAATTTTTTCTTTTCTTTTTTATTTTTTTCCTTTACAAGCACATTATATATATATATATATATATATATATGCAATATGATGAGTTGGAGCAGGTGGAATGTGGATATTGAGCCTGGTTTACTTGTAAGACCATTTCAAACATTCAAACTAAATTTTACGAAACAACACGCGTACAAGACCTTGAACAATGCATCCATTCAATCATAGAAAAGGGAAAAAAAAACAATGGTACGTCTTTCCTATTTAAGAAAACACTTTAAAAAAATTAATTTAAACACCTCTCAAAAATATTAAATTGCGACAAATTAATATTTAATTTTTTTTCTACAACTAAATTAGGACATATGACTTCACATTCATTTGCTGAAGTTTCAATTTTCTATTCATATATATATAGTAATAACCAAACTAGAGAGAGCTTGTGAAACATGTAATGGCTAACCCATTGTGATCCACCAACTAATGCGATGTTAACTAATTAGATCACATAGCTCCAACAGAAACTATTCTCGAGGTCACTCACCTTCCCTATAACATAATCAACTACTACATGACGCATCAAGAATGCTTGAACAAAAGTTCAACGACTTTTTGTTTGCTCGTTCAGATCATGTAGTATTTTTGTCTCTGTCATTCCCCTTCTTGCTGTGATCTCGTTGGTACGTTCATGGCCTTGTCGGTCTTCTCTGTGTGTGTGTGTGTCTTTAGAATCTATGACTGACTTTCTTCGTATATAATCAATATGCATGTGTATACAAAAGTTACAATGAATCTTGTTTTATTAGTTGTTTTTCCCTAATATGTATATATGCCCAGGCGTCATCCATTGCTTTTTTCGAATGAGAGTTTTTCTATTCGATCTTCACTAGCTGGTAAGTACTCTCATCGATCTCCTTACATTGGACCCTACTATACACAAGTTTGTCTTTTTTCCCCCCTTTTGTGCAATCGCTTCTAGCTTGTTTGGCTTGATCTGTATATAGGGTGTGTGTGAGAGGGATTCGATGAAATTGACGTAAAGGTTATATTGTTGGGTTTTAAACGCTCTAAATCTCTAATATAAGAGTGTGCGTGCGTACACTTAATATATAGTGGCCTTTAAAAAGGTAATTAGACTAACCCTTACTTGCATACACACATAAAAAAATTTAATATGTGATGGGAGTATTATAACTTATTGATGACACAAATTATTAGCCTTATTTTTTTTTTTTTGTATTACAAAGGCAAGCAAAGCTTGTAGATTGTCATGGCCTATAAAGTAGGCCGTACAAAGCGATCATGTGGTGGTACACCACATTCCTGGGCAAAAAGAAGGATACAATCTGTAGGGGGAGACCCCAGCTCAACGTAGGTCTGGCTGTGCATGTGAGCCTGACGTGCAAGATAATCTGCACACCGGATGCTTTCCCTATAAGAGTGGGAAATCCGCAAGTCCCAGTCTGAAAAAATAAGGGATCTGGTGTCTAGGATGACATTGTATAATGGGTGAGAAGTTGGACAATTAGACCATAGGAGGTGAATAGCTTGGAGGGAGTCAGTGAACAGATTGATTTTCAAAAAAAAAAAAAAGAGACACCCATATTTTCATCTTAATTATATATATATGTATATGTATATGTATGCATGCATGCAAGTAAATGTTATCTTGTTGCGTTGAAAGGCTTTAATTAAGTATGTACAGCAATATATATATATACACATATATTTGTGCGCGCACGCGCGTGTTTCTATGGATACACATTCATGATATGATATATGACATGTAATTATTTGGTGGGCCTTTGGAAATAATGTCACTGTTAAATATTAAAACAAAAAACTCTTATTGTGACATATTAACACTTTAGATATTTTTAGAGCACCCTTCTATATATGCGATTGATATCTAGACTGTGTGATAGATTTAATTTAATTTAAATGTCGTGATTGTGCTTTCAATTAAGAGAAACCAAGTGCATTAATCCATTTTCAATACACATCAAGTGAGTCTTTAACAATTTATCTAAGAGGTGGTTAAGAATGCGATTGTAGGACTAACAATTTATTAGGTAGATTGGACCTAATGCGATTGTTTAGGGTTTTAAATTTGACTTGATGCAAAAATAACTCCCAAATTATTTTAAAGAAGCTAGGAAAGCCACCAAATTTGCCACCAAGGTTCATTTTATCATATAATCTCTTTTTAGCCCAATTCATTTTCTTTATTATTTTCCAAAATACCAAAAATATTAGGATTAGCTTTATTTTCTTTTATGAATTTTTATTTAAAGAAAACCAATTTCCAAAACCTCAAGTCTAACCATGTTTTTATCATTTAGTTTTATCTAGGGAAGTCAAAATAAAAGGCTCCTTGATAAGAGAACGATCCCGAGTTGTTTGCACTATATTGCATTTAATTCGTGGTAATTTGTGATTTGATTCCGATGCGACTAAGGTTATGTCAAATCAATGACAATGGCATTCTTAACCACCTCTTAGGTAAATTGTTAAAGTCCCACTTGATGTGTATTGAAAATGGATTAATGCACTTGGTTCCTCTTCATTGAAAGCACAATCGCGACATTCAAATCAAATCAAATCCATCACACAATCTAAATATCACATAGAATGTATAACTTCATTAATCCACTTGGAAGATAAATTCAATGAAATTCAAGTGCAACAATATCAAATTCAACACAAGATAATCCAACATAGATAAATAATCACTCATCTAAGTCTCAAAACATACACATGTATCAATGAAAAATTCATCCCAAACAGAACATTGTGCATGAATTGAGCTAATGGAAAATCATAAACTTCCCTTGTAAGACCTTGAAACTCTAGCCATCTTATCTTATCTACCACCAAGACTCAAGCAACTCAGCAACTCATATTTCCAGCAATGATCACAGCCTCTTTAAAAGATCCAGAATCCATAAGAAATGAATAAATTGTCTGGCCCAAATTAAATATGAGAATGGAAGTAGTCTATCGGGTTAGAGCATAAAAGAGACAGAACTGGACTCTGACAGAAAGGAAATGGAAATGGTGGGTAGATGATAGTGAGGAAGTCGAAAGGAAGTGTTTGTAATGGAAATGAAGAAGATTGAGATTTATGGGAGTGAAGGAATGACAGTGGTTCCATGAAGAAGAAATAGATGACGGTGGAATGAGAAGGATAAGGAGACGGAGGAAATGGTGGAGCAAAAGAACAGAGTCATCGGAATTAATGCAAGAAATTGCAAAACAAGCTGGAATCTGGGACCACGCTGGAAATTACAGAACAAGCTAGAAGTTGCAAAAATGACAGACTGATTATGCAAAAATTACAGAAAGAGAGGCTGACGATGGTGATGAAGACACGGTGGTGAGCTCTCTGCTTCAGCTCTCCCATGGCGGCGCTCACTCTCCTTCCCAGGTATCTCTCTTTCCTCTCCAATCCCGTCTCACTCACCTCGCCTCAGCTCTCTGGTTCAATTCTGTCTCCCTTCGCTGCAACTCAGACGGGTGGTGGAGGTGTGGTGAAGCGATGGTGGTTGAAAAATGGAGAAGGAAGGCCAAGGTGGAGTGGGGCGGTGATGTCGATTCAAGACCAACGTTGCCCGATAGTGTGTTGCGGCTGTTCCCCTCTTCTCAACCCTCAGCTTGCGTCTTTTTCTCTCGGGTCCCCTGCGTCTCGGGTTACTCTGTTGCTGAAGAAGAATAGGGAATAGTAACCCTGGTCAAAACGCAAGTTTTGACCAGGGACTTTAATGAAAAGAACAAAAACTTCTCTGGAGGGACTAAGATGAAACAATTCTAAATATCCTGGAGCTGTACTAAAATTTTCAAAGAGTTTGAGTATTTTCTTGTAATTTGAGTGGCCCCTTTTCTTCACATATTTGTAATTTTCACAACTTCTGGGGTCTATTTCTGTGATTTTCCCAAATCATCTAAATATTAATTCTGACCTCCAAAATATACAATTTTCTTCCAAAACACCTGAAATATAAGATTAAGCACAATTGTAGCATCAAAAGTTCAAGGGATCATTTGTATGAATAATTAAATAATTATGACTATTTTGCCCCTATTTACAATAATTTAAAACAATTGTTCCTAACTAAAATTAGTGTTTAATTAGGCAATTATGTCCCTTAAAATCCATTAAAAATCCCAATTTAATTACTAAAAAATCATAGAAAAATATAGTTCAATCAGTGATTATGATTGGCAAACCATAAAAGTGATCCATATCAACAGCTTAAGCTGAATAAGAATGACATATCAAGTTGTTGTTCAACTTTATATGTCATTCTTACTTAGTTTAAGTTGTTGATCACTTGTTCAACTTGAACGGTCAAGCATATTTGCTGGGAGCAAATGACGCATCCAGATTTGACAATTTTTAATGGTCAAATTAATATGTGAAAAAATAACCGTCAAATATCACTCTAAGCCTCAACCCAGTTGCCGGAAATTATGCGCACGCTTTGTTGGTGAAATTCTATATAAAGACATAATCAATCAGCCCATGACAAAAACATTTATCTCTTTGACTCTATCAAAGGTAAAGTGGAATAGAATGATTTCCTTGCCACGAAAAGGGACGATTGATGAAGAAGATTTGCATAGAAATTCTGAAGTAGCGAAGGATTGTAGTACAGTAATTCCTCAACAATAATGTTGATTATTTATTGCTTTACAGCTTGGACATTTAATCAAGGTAATTAAATCCGGACCGGTTAGTGAACCGGTCGGAGTACTGGGTTAAGGGTCAGTGGGTCAGACCGGAGTTAAACCAGGACCAAACCGGTGAGAAATGGAATATTTTAGGCTTATAGTATGCAATTCTAAAAGAAAAATTAAAAAAATTAAAAAAATTAAAAAAATTTGACCTGGACCGGGTCACTGGATCGGACAGGTTTAGAGGCCGGGTTGCCAGTTTTTGGTCCGGTTAGGCCGGTCCAGTCTGGGTTAGATAACCTTGCATTTAATTGCCTGAATTCATGGGGTTCTTCAGTCCTCTTTGCCCTCTCTACGAACAAACCTACCAGTTGCTTTTGCTCCATTTGCTCATCAACACTGTCTTAATCAGTACAAGTGTAAAAAATCTCTATTTTATTATATATTTTTATATTTTAATTGGGGATTTTATCATAATTAATGAGCCTAAAATGCTTTATTTGTGTTTAATTAAGATTAAGAGTAAATATATTAAATTGGGACTAAAAAGGGCAAAATTGTTAAAATAATTTTAATTACTTTTAACCATTGATTTTTCTGAGAATATTTAATGTTGGTTAAATTGTTTTCATTTGAAAATACTTGAAAATTTGGATTAAATATGAAAATGGCAATTTGGGTTCGAATTTAAGAAATACCAGAAAAGGATCAGAATTTATTAATGCTAGGGACCTGAAATACTGGAATGACAAAAAAGGAGCAATTGAAACTCAGCGTTTTGGTGCAGCTAGGTCAGATCTGGAATGAGGTTCAGATTTTAATTGGCGACTTCAATTGTGGGGCGGAGAGGAGGCACGAAACAGAGAACACAGCCGCAAGCTTCGATCATCTTCATCACTTTCCCACTTCCGTCTTCTTCCTCTCTCTCCGGCGGCATCATCATCCACCACAGCCGCTGGCGAGCATCATCCAAAGACGAGAGGCTGCGAGTTGAGAGCTGAAGGGAGGGAGCTGGAGCTGGGAACAGAACAGAGAGCTGGGAGTCTTGATTCGCTGAGGGGGCCGGCTGAGCTTCAATCTCTCACTATCATCATTCCTTCACCGCCGACGACGATCTATGAACCAGAGATCACAGTTCCGGTTACTTTCTTGAGACCTCAGTTTTGACAGCACCTATGTCCTTCTTTACCACCGGTAACCACCGTCAGCCCCTGTTCTAATTGTCGCCGGACTAGCTTCTTCACAGCACCTCCTCCCTCGTCATTCACCACCACACTAAGCAGAGTCAGAGATTTTCATTGGTCAATTCAATTCCAAGCAGATTGGAATTTCTTCACAGGCATTTTACTGTCCTAACCGTGGCTTCCCATGAATTTTGCTATGCTCACTTTCAGCTTACTATGGAGTTTAGACTAAATGGCTTATTGATTCTGTCTCCTTGATTATTTCTTCATGGCTGAATTGTTTGTGACAGTGATGCCTTCTTTAATGGCTGGTTCCATGGTAGTTTGTGGCTGAGCTTATCTTAGAGCAAATGATTGAATCTTGATGTTTGAAGCTATAAAGAGAGGAGTTTTAGTTTTAGTTATTAGCTTGATTATATATTTATGATTTTTTTGTTTTAAGAATTGTAATTTATAGTTCATATTAATATATTTGGTTTAATAAATATTTGAACTAATTTGTGATTTGAATTAGTGATGTTGAATTTTGTGATTATCAATATATGTGGTTACATATATGTTTCATTATAATTCTCTTGATTCTCTGTTATCTTGTATAGTATTGTTTGGATACTAAGTTGATTTTGGATTACTTTGGAACTAATTGAATTAATTAATTCACAATCACACACTAAGAGTATTTAATAGCGTTTCTAGAGTAGGAGTTTTTCTCTTTTGATGCTAGATTTATAGGTTGATAGGGTGTGGTATTTTAGAAAACTTAGTGATTGTATAAATTGCATACAAAGTGATTTCTAGTAGTGTTTTAAGAAGTGATTATTTTCTAGGTCTAGAAATAATCATTGATTAATACACTAGATTTAACATTATTTAAGGTTTGGTATTTTAAAGGACTTTAATTACAATTGTTAATAGTTTGTATTGAATTTCGGTTAGAGGGATTAAGTCTTGTCTGGTGTGGAAAATTTAATTTATTTAACTCAAACTAACTCAAAGGGTCGTTTAAGCATCTTTTGTCAAACTAGCATATTCCTAAAAATATTTTGAAGCAAAGGATAGATGAAAGCCATTGTTATAGAAAGTTCTTCTCGTACATTTCAAAATCAATTTCCATTTTATTCCATTTTTATATCCAAAAATCTGAAAATATTAGTTTATAAAGTATTTTAGTTTAATTGCAATTTAGTTGTTAGATAAAAAACTAACAATCATTTTTAACTTGCTTTATACCATTCATCACACTTAGTTTCTAGGTAATAAATAAAAGGCTCTCCGAAAAATGATCCGAAATTGCACCCTATATTGCAATATAAAACAAGTCCTTTAGTCGCTTTGGAGTTATCAAAAATAAAACTGAATTAATGCAATATAGTGTAAAACTCGGGTCATTTCATTTTGAGGAGCCGATTATGAAACTAATTCCTAATAAACTAAGTAATTACAATGAGAAATTGACAAGAGAAAATATGATTGATTGATTTTCAAAACTAAGAATTGAATGCAATTAAAATAGATATTTTTGGGATTTTCAAATAAGGAGGAATGGAAAAAGGTTTAAAATGCAAGTGATGAAGATGCTCTTGGAAATGGTTTTCAATGACTATCCTTACTCAATTAAGATATTTGAGGAGTTAATACACTAAGCTCTAATATTCCAAACCTCATTAACCAATGAGTCTAGCATCACAAGAGAGGAACCCCTACCCTTGAAATGCTATTACGTCCTCTTAGTATAAAAAGTTTCTCTAAGTTTTCTAATATAACAAACTTCAATTACTATTGAGTCTAATGCTTAAACTTATGAACCCATTCATTTAAGCATGATTAAAACCCCTTAGAGAGTGATTATGAAATAAATAATGTATTTAGGTTCCACTATAATTCCAATTTAATCATGCTACCCAACAATACCATGTTAAATAGATAGAAATTAATAAAATTATAGAAAAAATATATATATATTTAACCATATATATTGATGAGTACAAATTCTCATTACAAATTTCAAATCATAATAACTCAATCTATAGAAATCATAACTAAAATCATAGTCTCATTATATAAATGAATTCCTAAATCTAAGAAATTATAAATATAATGAGCTATAAATAAAATAAATTCCCTTTAAAGTATATGTGAATTCAAGCTATCTCCAATTTGTCTCCAGGAGCACAAAATTACCTAACCACTCATGCTAATAACTTCACCAAGCAAATTTGAAATTCTAGGCATTGAAGACCACCAACACCCAGCAATTAAGTCACAAATTAAATTACCAATCAACACTAATTCAATTGGACTTGGGGCTGCAATTAAACTCAGGACAGGGGAGTCATGGCTGTGTTGAGAGTCAGAGGCATCATGGTCTGGATAAGAGAAGGCCACAGCTGTGATGATGCTAGAAACAGAGGAGGCTGCTGGCGGTGGTTAATGAAAGATGGAAAGAGGAGGGTCACTCTGATTCGCGACAGCTCTCCTTGCTCTCTCCTCCTCGCTGGAGCTTCGACTTGATGGTGGAAGAAGAAAATGATGGTGAGGCGGTGATGATAGGGTGGTGGACGGAGTAGAGAGGGGCGGTGGTGATGTGTATGATGAAGAGAAGCTTGCGCCGCTCTTCCTCCGTTTCTCGCGACGTCCGCCTCCTCTCAGCTCTCCGCCATTCAATTCTCAGCTTTCGACCCCTGCGGCTGTGATCTCGTGTCTCAGCGAAGGGCTTTTTTTTGTCTGCCCCGTCCCCCCCGTTCTCTCAGCTTGCGTGTCTCTCATTTAACCCTTGGTCAAAACGTGCGTTTTGACCAAGGGACTAAATGAAAAAGTTAAAACTCTTTCATGAGGGACTAAACCAAACACTAGAAATCTTTTATGGGTTCAGACATGATTTTTAAAACATTTGGGTCTTTCTGTAGTTTGCTCTGAGTCCTTTCTTCATTTTTTCTTGTAATTTCCAGAAATCCTGGGTCCTTTTCTGGAATTTTTCCCAAACTGAGTTGGAATTAAAATAAACCCAAAATGTAATCCCTTATATTCCAAAAATTAATCAAGGTAAATCATAAAATATATGACATTTTTGTCCATTTTTCAACATTAATTTCATTTAAACACATTTAATCACAATTAATTACAAAAGAAACATTTTAAACTCAATTATTATGACAAAACCCCCAAATAAAATATGAAAATATATAATAAAATAGGGATTTGTCAATTCCCCCACACTTAGCCTTTTGCACTCCTAGGCAAAATAGAACCAATATTTTTAAAAATATGCCCCATGTTGTAATCGTCAAGTTATTCAAGAATGCAATTACATTAAGATTGAATAACCACAATTCAAAATCAATTAAAGCTCATGGAAATTTTTAATGCAAAGAAATCAAATTGAACACATAACAAAATCAAGAAAGATAGATGTTACGAGCATAGATGATAAATTAAATAATGTAAGTATACAATGTTGTAATCAAGTAATATAGAAGTGAGTACAATATCGTTCCCAAGAGGATTGATCACTAAGTACCAAAATGGGTAATTTTAATTCTATTTAATCGATTGATTAGTTGGTGATTGAGAGTACAAAATAAAAGAAAAACAATTAAATATGAGTGCAGATAATATGAAAGCAAATATAAGAAAAAGCCCTAGGGATTAGATTTCACTTAACAAATTTAAGATTGAATCACTTATCTATTCTAGCCCAATTTATTCCATATGATTGATTGATAGTCGAGTTTCCCTAATTTAATTACTAGCCTCTTCTAAGGTCAAACAATTCTATAATTAATTGCTAATCATATATATTCCTATATGAATTTAAGCAATTAATTATGCATTAAGATTTATGAAACTCAGTAAGACTACACAACTCATGAATATATTCATATTTCATATGCAAGTCATGATTTTAATTATAAGATCTACACACATGCATCTCCTTCCGTCTCAACATGCATATTGAAACCATTCAAAAGATGGCCAATCAAATGAAATCATTAAGAACAATAATTAAAACTCAATCATGAAGGAAAAATTAAAACTAGATTTAATAAGTTAAGATTCAATCCGTCATTAGTAAACTACGTCATCACCCTAGGAAAATAGAAATTTAGCTTATGATGAAATTAAAAAAAAATAAAAATAAATTAACATTATATAAAACTAGAATGAAATCCTCATAAATACTGCATAAACTTGAATATTAAATTTTCAAACATAAATATACAATAAAAATATGCATGAAAAATGGAAAAAACTAGTCGTCACTTTAGGAGATAAAACCTTCCATATATGTGGCATGCAAAAAATAATACAATCCTAAACCTTTCATGTATGAGGCATGCAAAAAGTAATACAATGCATAAAATTAAATCTAGAAAATAACACAATTTATTTAGAATTATGAGAGAAAAAATCTCTTCGTGTCAAAGAAATATCTCCATGCCCTCTAGTCTCTATGCCTGATGTTCGTATTTATAGGCAGTGAGCGAACGGTTGCATGTCTATTTTTTTTTCCACAATGCTACAGTGCCATGTCATTTTTCCATGGAGTGAACAGTATCCTGTCGTCAGATTTACGCGTTTTTTTGTGACTGCTACAGTGTTTTGTCGCCTGCTACAGTACGATATGCTACAGTGATTCCATTTTGAATAGTGACAACCGTATCATTTTTTTTTCCAGCTGCGCCTCTGTCTTGTTTCAATCTTGTGGGTTTGTTTCTAGGTCTCCTTTTTTCTCTTTTCGCCCTAATATAGTGTACATGACTATCAAAAGAAAAGCAAGGAAATATTTATCAATCATATCCAAATTAATTACATTAAGCTCAAATATTATCTACAAAATTATCATACAAGGGAAAATAAATATGCAAATATTTTTCATATCAAATCCACCCACACTTATCTCTTGGATGTCCTCGGACAAGGAGTGGCTAATAAGTACTTACAACAAAATTAGAAGTGTCAAGTCATAAGTAAGGACACAAATGAAAAAAAAAGGCATAGTATTCATGAATCAATGAAAATATAAATAGGTAACTTTGTTTGAAAATGAATAAACCGAATTCGTAATTATAACTCATTCTCTTAATCTCTCAAGTGTTTAAGGATAAGTGTTTTGCTCAAATTCAACAAAAAAAATTGCACCACCATAGGCTTGCTAAAAATCTCAATCTCCACTACCTGATTCACATGCATAATTCAAATCAAAAGGACTTATTAAGGGTTGTAATGAGGTTAAGGTAAAAGAAATGTAAAATATGATATGAAAGGCTAAAGAAATAGAGCAATTGAAAACTGGGCTATTTATAAATAAATCTATCTCATCACAACAACTCTCAATTCAAATACTTTATATCTTTTTTTTTTCTCCTTTTATCTTTTTTTTAATTGCAAATGTTAAGTTGATGATATATACACCCCCACACTTTGTCAAAAACCCATTTCACAAGAATTTCAAATGCTCCACTAATCTTCCGAATAAGGTAAAAGCAACTTGATATATCATTAAAGCACACGTTAATGGGTTGAGAACAAATAAATAGTCAATTAGGCTCAAAGGGGCTTATCAACGATATAATTGCAAGGTTGACTATTTGGCTCTGGCTAAAGAAAATGAATGCCTTTATCATTTTTGAAAGTGCATGTGAGATGTAATTTCAACCAGATTTAAAGCAAGTTATAAAGTGACAACTTAATAGGTGAATATCACACATAAGAGAAATAATCATTATAGGCTCTAAAGCTTATAGTTGGGGGTTTTTTTAACTCAGTTCATTCAATCTCAAAATTTATTACCAATTGTAACAATCAGTTGTTCATTCATGCTATAAAATCTCTAAAAATTCAATTGATCCATATTTAAAACTTATATACGTATTAAGATCATTACAAAGCACTTGAACAAGATGATTTTTTCAAGAAGGAACAATAAAAAAATTACAACTAATAAAATGCGTCTCAGAAATTAAGAATAACTCCTTACTCTGCCATTTTTTCCACACCCCATGCATCTACTAGTTTTACTAAGGAGTCACTTGTTGAACACTCATATTTTAGAGCTTGGAAAAGGAGAAGGTTGGTTTCAGTGAACGGCAAAGCTAGTGGTGAAGAGAGAGAAGAGGCAGGACGGAGTTGACGCTGGTGGTAGTAAGAACGGAGGAAGAAGGTGGTGATGGAGAAACCGCTGGCCAAGCTTCTTATCTGAGCATCTCTGGATTTCCACTTCCCTCTTCCAAACTCGTGCGGCCTCCTTCTTTCTGTGGTCTATCGTCTGCAAGTCCCAGCTGGTTCCGACAGTGATGACGGTGGAGATGATCGACGCCGTACACAGTGGTGGTGTGAGCTTCGTTCTCCTTCTCTTTCTTCTCCAATTTCCTCCTCTTTTCTCCGTCTTCCTTTCCTCAAAATTCTGTTGAGTCTCACGGCCCAATGATTAAGGTTTTGGTGATGTGGCGAGTGAGGATCAAGGGGGTCGGCAGAGGTAGTGGTCGAGGGTGAAAAGGGCAGAAAGTGATGGTGGTGGTGCTTGGTGAGGTCGTTCAAACCTCCTCCTCTCAAGCTCTCCGACTCTCAGCTCTCTCGTCTCCAGTCGCAGCGCTACACTGTGATTCTTCCACTCTCTCTGGGTCGGGTACTTCTGCCTTTTGCTGAAGGTCTTGTTCAAAATAGGTTTTGACCAAGGACGTTTGTGAAAACTTCAAAAGTTCAACAAGAAGGACTAAATTATAAAGTTGTGAAACTTTTATAGGCTAACTGTAATTATCAAAACTTTTGGGATTTTTCTGTGCTTTTCCTTAGGCCCTTTTCTTCACAGTTTTGTAATTTTCAGAAATTTTAGGGCCCTATTCTGTAATTTCACAAATCCTTGAAAATATTAATTCTGGCTCTCTAAAATCTCAAATTTTCTTCTTAAGCACCTTCAAAACAAGATTTAGCACAAGGTAGCATTAAAAGTTCAAGAAATTATTTGTATGAATAATTAATAAATTATGATCATTTTGCCCCTAATTATGATTAATTCAATACAAATGTCCTTAATTCAAACTAAGGCTTAATAATGGAATAATGTCCCAATGTCCCAGGAAATGCATTAAAATCCCAATTTAATTAGGAAAAACATATAAAAATATGATTTAATCAAAGATGTTATTCTAGTCATTTAAGAAGTTAGGATTGTGTCCCTAACCCACTCCAAGAGTTAACCTTCTCATTGATACATTCACTCAACCATTTCAACTAATAACTAGAAAACTCATAAATAGAATAGCTTAGTTATTATTTTACATAGTTTAATCCAACTATAGACTCAATTGGTATATATCCATCTTAATAAACTTGTGATCCCTCATCCAAATGTATCACTCATTTCAATCCTTAATATAAAACCCGCTTTAATTTAAAAAAAAAAACTATAAAGTAGACCTTATATTAAGAATCCGAATTAGTACCAAGTTAAAGTGGTCAAGTCTCAAAAAAAAACATGACATATGCCACTCCTTATACTATATAGGAAGTGCATTACCGCCCTCTATTAATACAGAATATGTCTTCTGTGTATTGATTTGTTAACTTTAACATTACAATAAATGTCATAATTCTTCATTATATTTTCATACATATCAAACGCCTTTTCCATGTCAACCTTCATTGCCACATACCCCTTCCTGCCCTTCTTATTTCTCATAGAGTGGATTGCCTCCTAAGCGATAATAATGTTGTCAACCCCTTATCTGCCTGTTATGAAACTACATTGGTTTTCAGTCACAAGATGGTTCATAACACATTTAAAATGATTAGTAATAACCTTAGTGACAATTTTAAAGCTAACATTGCAGAGAGATATGGGTATAAAGTCCCTCAAAGATGTAGGCTGATCGACTTTCAGAATCAGGACAATATTAGCCTGATTGATTTCATGAATATCCTCTGGGCTATCAAATATTCTAAGAACTAGGTCACAAATCTTCTCCCCAATGCACTCCTATTGTGTGTGAAAGAAATGAGGATTTAATCCATCTGGTCCCGGTGCTTTGAACACACTTATCTCAAAGGCTGCATTCTTAATCTCAATAGGCGAAGTGGATCTCTGGAGGAGTTCTAACTGGTTCGCCACCAAATGAGGGAAGTTAGCTGACCATGGCGAAAAAGGAGATGATATATTTTCTGCCATAAAAAGTTGCTTAAAATAATCAACGGCCATATCTCTCAACCGCCCCTTATCTGTAATCCAATTACCCTGTTCATCCTGCAGAGCCTCAATCTTGTTTCTCTTTCTTCTGGTTATGCACTGGCATGAAAGAATTTTGAATTCCTATCTCCTCTACTAAGCCAATTACACCTTGACTTCTGGTACCAAATCAATTCCTCCTGCAAGTTAAGCTTGTGATACTCTTCCCACAACTGTTTCTCAATTCTGAAAAGGCCATTCTTGTTACCTTTACAACTCCTAGCATGGTCTATTCCTTCTAACCTTTGGATGATTTCTCTTTTTGGTTAGCCACATTCCCCACCACTCTATCATTCCATGCCGTTGCCTCTTTTTTAAACTGCTCGTGCCTTTGAACCCAACCTTGCCTATGCCATACTGCTTCTACCACATCACAGAACCCCTCCTCCACACACCATGCTAGCTACTTGGTACTGAAACCTAGCCTTCCTACTATTACACGGTTTGGCCAACCTATCTCCAACCACCATTGCACGATGGTCTGACTTGAATATGAGGTAATGGTAGGCTTTGGCTTGTGGATTCATGATATCCCAATCAAAGTTACAAAAAGCCCAATCAAGAATGTCCTTAACCCCAACTTTCTCCCAAGTAAACCTGTCTCCTACAACCGAAATCTTGATAAGATCACAGTCCTGAATACTATTTTGAAAATCTAACATTGAACTATTGATCGGTGCTTCCCCTCCTTCTTTATCTCTGGGACTCAGAATGGTGTTAAAATCACCTAAAATCAACTATGGCGAGTTTATAGATTGGTTAATGACATGCAAAGCCGACCACAGATCCCTTCTTTTCAAAATACTAGTATCACCATATTCAAAAGTAACCAACAACGGATTTTGGCCATTCTTTTTAGAAATTTTGCAATGTATCAAATGAGTATTTGAGAACACATATTCAATCAAAAAATCTTTACTATTCCATACAACCCAAATTCTCCCAACATAACCTGTAGCTTCCACTCTTAACCATATCCGCTCTCTTACCACTGACCCTAGGCTCGACAATGCCCATTACATCAATAGCATATTTTTTTACCCCATCTTTAAATATCCGAGGAAAAGCTCTACCACTCGCCCCTCGACAGTTCCAAGATGATATTATCATAAATAAATCACATTGATAGGGAGACAAAAGTGTAAAGATTACTTATCTGGCAGTTTCCCTCCCATCATGACCATCACCTCCAATTGGGATACAGAGTAACTCGCCGAGCTACACTGCTGTATTTCATGTTCACCGATGGGCTCTGCTAAATGTCTTTGAGTGTTCGAAGAAATTCGAGTGCACTGCAAATTTTCTGGACTATCATCAATCCCCTGCTTGTCTGGTTTACCGATATGCATCATAGGACTCATGACTTCCGTTTTTCCTTTCTGGACTTGATTTCAGTCAAGCATCAATTTTTGATTCAGATCTTGCTTCTCATTAATCTCCAATCTGCCTCTCACAACGTTATGGGCTCTATGGGTTATTTTCTTCATTTCTTTAATTTCCCTTTTCCCATCCAAGCTCGCATCCGCCCTTGGGCCCAAGTCCAAGCTCTTTGGCCTACCAATATCACTACTCTCCACAGCACTAATAACTACCTTGTTCGAAATCTCAGTCCACCTTTTGTCACCTACATGAATTCTTTTTCTTTCTTTATTTTGGCCCACCCTGAACATCATTTTGCCTCTTTGCAGCACCCGTGACTTGACCTCTGCGCCCTATTTCTCAGTTTGCACCGCTTCCTTCCCTCTTCTTCGATTAAGATTCAAATCCGACTCGAGAACCGCTCCCCCTTCATACTCCGTACCTTCAAGAACGGCAAATCTTGACTGAGTTGCTCTGAACTTCACCGTACCTTCCAACAATCCATCCTATCTCCCATCACCGACCATACTACTACTGTCACTAGCTCTTGAAAATCGGGTCTTTGGAGGTCAGTGAACGAACATCCAAGGCCCGAATTGCTCCTCCTTCACCGGAAGAGTTCTTTCCGTCGATGCTCCCTGTTTCTCCACCATGCTCCCTGTTCCTATTACTACCCTCTCTGGGCACTGCTCTTTTCTATGCCCATACCTACCACAGGTAAAACAAATAAAGCCCAACCCTTCATATTCAATGTTAAATAGAGTAAACACCGATATGATTCTTGAAACCAAATTTTTCTGTAAGTCCATCTCCACGCATAGCCTGGCATATCGCCCCCTGTTTACTTTCACTTCCTCCTCCTCTAGATCTTCAATGGTATTCATATCCACTCTTAAAGTCTTCCCAATCATGTTACCAAGTCTCCACATGCATTCTTTATTTTAGCACATGAGAGGTATGTTTGGTATTCTAACCCATGTTGCCACTCTTCCTAAGGGATTTTGGAATGGGTCAAACTGTGTAGACTATCGCTACACTAAGATGGTGTGTTGAGCAATCATCCATGGACCACCCAAGAGGATTTTCTTATACTACTGACCCCAGTTTACAGGATCCTTTAGTCTCACCATATAGTAGTTATTAGGTAAGTCAATTAGCTTGAAGCTCTTGATATTCCAAATTCGGTTCATATGCTCTTTTAGTCTATAGAATTTAATTCTTGCACCAAGAATTGTGATAATCAGCGAATTATTCCATGGCTTCGCCCATCTATTGTATTCCTCGCGCGTCATGATTATTGTTGGGTAAACCTCCATTAGTTTTTTCAGCTCTTTAGAAGGCTCAGGTAATTCCCAAGATTGATCCATAAGCTCCAAGAGCAGGGAGTCCTCCACCACATTCGTATAACGATTAGCTATACCATTGTACCCTATTTCCTTGAAACATAATAGGGAATCTTTATATGACCTGCCCGACTCCGTTCCCCGCTGTATTTGTTGTTCTGAATTATTCCCAGACTTATATCCTTTCTCTAGCTCTGAAGTGATGACAATATCTGAGATCGACATACTCTGAAATTGCTCCTCAGTTTTCTTACTAGCCTTGCTCATTTTCTCTTCCCCTGCGACGTTGAGCTTAACCTCTTTTTTCATAGACCTCCCCTTTCCAGCATTCCCACTTGCTTCCAAAGCTCTCCCGTCTGTATTACCCGGACGCCTGGATCGACCATCGGAGAAAAAACTCTATCTGGCTCGTTTTCCAAGAGAGAGAGAATCATGGTTGTCTGC
Source organism: Inga laurina (assembly GCA_963855925.1). NCBI lineage: Eukaryota > Viridiplantae > Streptophyta > Magnoliopsida > Fabales > Fabaceae > Inga > Inga laurina. The sequence continues at coordinate 2,074,287 of OY979701.1, forward strand.
TTTTTTTGTGAATTGATGCTTTTAAAATTCATATAGGAGTATCTACTGATCTTGATAAAGTAACAATAATCTTGTTCAAGTACATGATAGGCTTGCTTTGTATTTACATTGTTATTGGTGAGTTAAGCAGAAATTTGGGGAGAAATTTTGGGGAAAATATTCCGAATGAAGCAGCCTACGTAGGATTGGATTTCCATGGTTCACTGGCTGAATCAGCTGCATCATAGATTGAAGTTGTAAAGTGTGAAACGAAATGTGGGATGGAATAAATGAAAAGTTAAGCCTAATTAATTATTAATTAATTAATAGGAAGGCTTGAAGATTGGAAGTTAAAGATAGATGGAGGGACATTAATCCAAGACGAGGCTGTGTGTTAACTTCAGGAAATTCTTGTTAGAATTTCATATTTCATCCTGTTTTACTTCACTTTGGGTGCATGAGTGGGCATTTGAGAGGGTTAAATTGATGAAATGTGTTTTTCTCATGCTATGCACAGCAGAATGAAATTGTGGAGGACATTACTCACTAACTGCTATGAATGTTTAACCATGTGTGCAAAGTCTCCGTGTAAACTGATACAGGTTTAGTCATAGCTAGCCCAGAGGAAGCCACATGCAATAAGAAGGAGGTGAAGGAAGTGGAAGCCAACAACCATTCCAAGGAAAGGCAAGCTGGGAGGAGAACAGGGCAGAAAAGAAGAGAAGATGACTCTGGCAAAGGCATGGGCCGCGGCCACTGTGCAGCTGCAATTTTGACGCATATAGGTTTATGCTGAGTCACGTTCACCGTCTTCAACCACTCCTTACTCAAACTTGAAGTGTGGAAGCAAATGTTGGATGGCATAATCAAGAGGCAATATATACGGAAAGAAGAACTTTAACTACTATAAAAAGGTTGAAAGGTGGCGCACATTTTGTGGCACTTCTTTAAAGAGGTGCCACAACTGCCCTTTTTTTTCCTTTTTCTATTTAATTTGTTTTAAATTTTGGGGATCAACTGTGGCACCTGGTCCACCAGGCACCACATCTAGTCTCTGCCCAAGGGTGGCGGTAGACGTCACATCTGGTCCCCAAAATTTTAAAAAAATAAAATAGAAAAAGAAAGGAAAAAAAAAGGCAACTGTGACACTTTTTTAAAGAAGTGCCACAATTGACTGGATGTGAATTTTCAACTCTCCCGCCAATCAGATTTCTCTCCTTTAACTTTACTTTCTATCTTTTCCCTTCCTTTTTCCTTTTTATTCCCTCTTCCTCAGCTCGCGTCGACGCCCCTCCCCCATGTAAAAGATATCACTTTCTCTTGTACAACAAACACACACTCGTCTTCTTTATTAAATTCTCTTGTCCCTTTTTCCATTTTTGTTTCATCCATCCCCACTCATGTCCTTAGTTGTTCCCTTTTCTTCATACTTTTTGTCTCTCTTCCTCTTTTGAACCCCACTCCACTCCACAGCTCACATTTGCTCATCCTCGTCACTCAAGCTAGCGTCGCCAACATGGTCCCCTACTCCCTACGCTGGTCAATTAATAGATTTGTAAGAAGAAGACCGTTTCATTCTAGATTGCTTTGTTTAAATTTTTTTTAGTCAAGATAAACCGTAATATAACGTTTGCCTTTTTGTTCCTAATTTAATAGGAAAGAGTGAAAACCTAGCTTATTTCGTTTGCCTTTTTTATTTGTTTAAATTTTTTGGCCGACAAACTTGCGTTTTTTTGTAATATTTTAATTTACTTAATTAGTTGTTGATGTACTGTGTTCACATATCAAGTTCTTGTATTGTGATATTTTTTATGTTAGCTTTGGAGAGTATTAATGTAAGAACATTATTGTTGGGGAAATGACAATTAATATATTATTGTGTAAGAACATTATTGTTGGAGAACGTGAATTTTAAATGTGAAAATTATATATATATATATATATAATTATAATATGTTGAAATATAAAATAGAAAGATTGACAATTTGTGGAGATAATAAACACGAAAACCACTCATTATTTTATATAAAGTTTCACAATCAGGAAGCATAAAAAAGGGCCACAGGAAAGAAAAGAAAAAAACAGGACCCTCGTGTGGCGCTTGCTGACGTAAGAGCCACATTAGGTCTGGTCTCTTGTGGCAGTTGCTGACGCAAGCGCCACAGGAGACCCCCTCCTGTGGCCTTCCTTAATTAAGGAAGCGCCACAGGAGGGTATTTTTTTAAAAAAAAATTAAATTTTTTAATGCAATACATGTTGGATGGAGGAGGTTAATTGAAATCTTTTTTGACCCAAGTCTTTTTTATTTAAAAAAAATCATTTTAAATGCCTCTATTTTTTTTTCTATCGACAAAGTGTGTGTTTAGTTTAGCTTTTAGAGAATAACTTTTACGATTTATGAGGTAAGTATGTAAAAAGAGTTTTATCTCGGCTTACAGAAAAATATTTCTGAAACCGTGGTTTCAAGCTTACTCAAACACTCATGAAACACCCCTACAAATTTATGCATTACATAAACTTTTTATATATTACTTCTAAGATATCCATCCCCCCTCCTAACCTTAATTTATATTTTATATTTTAAATCCTAGTTTGACACATTTTTCACTAGATAAATTACCCTTCATCCATATAAATGTCTATGCAGTAAAATTTTAAATACTTTTTACCTTTTAATTTTAATAAAAAAATTTATTTTTTACCTTTTAGTTTTAATAAAAAAATTTATTTTTTTAAAAATGCATTCTATCTTATGAATATCAATAAATCCGTTGTATAAAGTTAAGGGATGTTTAAACTTAATTCTATTTTTTAAAACATTTATTTAAATTAATTGCATTACTGAATTATGATTTCAATGTTAAGGTATGAAATTTACAAAGAAATGTTATGGAACTTGTATATTAGCTTCTCTCAACATTGTGAAGGTAAAAATACTGGAAAAATTAATGAATCCCTATTTTACAATAATGATTTCTATATCTTATTTTGAGATTTTAATATTTCCATTGAGCTTGATAATTGTATTTGTTGGACTTAGATTGTAGCTGAAGGTGATTATGTGGTTCAATATATAAATAAATCATGATATAGTCAATTCCTAATTTGTCATAAGTGATTATCTTTATGGGTATACGGTATTACATCTCAACCATTAAAACTTAATTTAATGATAGATGTATTAAATGGAGAGGAAATTTTGGGGGGGGGGGGGGGGGAGACATTCCTCTCCCCATCTAAAAGTGGTAGAAGAAGACTAAAGAGGACGCTCAATGAATTTGTTGAGCGAAACCTCTTAGTTGATCATTTATCTGAATATTTGGTTTTTGATGGAGTTTAATAGCATCATATGATCCATATAGCCGATCTCATGCCTATTGAGATAAGACTTTGTTATTGTTGTCGTATAGCTAGACTCTTTTCAATAATCATTCATTTTTCATACATAAATACTATCATTGGGACATCTTCTCAATATTAAATAATAGCTTTGTTACAAGAAAACACTTCACTCATTTCTCTCACTAACTTGTATAGGCATTTCAATTTGATTGAAAAGTCTAAGTAGCTGATCTCCTCAAGAGAATATGATATATGATGTGATGCTCTGTATTGCATTCACAAATCTGGTTAATTTGACTACCAACGATGGGTGAGATAAAAAATGCAGTGAGCTTCATTTAATTAATGGAATTAATTTCCACGCACAAGCTCAGTAAACTTCTATCAGGCTTCTTAAGGACTAAAATGGTAATTAATTGTGTAGAATATATATGTGTATATATATATAGGTTAGGTTCCTGCAAGATTATATATATATATATATATATATTGACCCCAACGATGCCAAAGCACTATACGTATCATCATTAATTTAATTACCATTTCTAAAAAAAACATATGTTTAAAAAAAATATTAAGGCTTAATTATGCAGTTTTTCTGGACCTTACAAAATAAGTTATATTGGAGTGCTATCTGTGTTCAAGAGTACCAAGAATTTTTTTTCCTCATCACCTGCTTTCAAAGTTTTATAAATTGAAAGTATAGTCATGAACCAGGCCTCGTATAATTACAGGCGAAAGATGAAACAAGTCTACTCTTCTCTCTCGTTATTGGGCCTCTGTGCCTTGTTAACAAATATACTTGTAATATTTCTTAGTTTGTTATTGTAGCAAGATTAGTTAGGACGGATATTAGGAGCATAGCTATTTATTTTCTGTATATAAAGACTAGATGTATAGCTTATTGTTTATGCAAATTAATTCAATTTCATTTCTCTTCTTTCTAATCTTGATATGATATTAGACCGGGAAAGTCTTTGACCTTATCTTGCATTTTCTTCTCAAATTTTTTCTTTTCTCATTTTGTTACTATTCGGTTTCCAGGTCTTCCTTTAATCCTTCCCAAATATCTGTTGCGGAAGTGGGATATATAGAGCGTAACCAATTATACTAAAAAATCACAAACTAGAAACAAAGTCTCTAGACGTAATTTAATAATATAATAAATCACAACTACTATATCTAATAACAGCTAATAAATAATAAATAGGACAATAATAAGGGAAATACCAAAATCTAATTTTCACTCTAAATAATTCACAAGTGAAATACTACAAGAAAGGAGAATATGCAAATGCCTTAAGAGACAGTTGTTGAAGGGGTGAGTTAAGGAGGAGGGGCAAGTTCCCTATTTATATCACAAAACCTCCCTCCCTCCTTTACAATTGAGCGATGTGGGACTAATTTCCCACATCCAACAAATCTCCACCTTGGGAAAATTCCCACATACAAATTCTATTTACAATTCAACAATCAATGTTCAACAATATTGATTAAATCCAAACAATGTTGAAATTTGACAGAGGTCACCACCTGTGTCAGCATATCAGCAGGATTCTCACTTGTCCGTATCTTCTCTATCATGACTCCACCTTCTTCTAAAATTTCTCGTACGAAGTGATATCGAACATCAATGTGCTTCGTCCTTGCATGGTAAACTTGGTTTTTTGCTAATTGAATAGCATTTTGGCTATCACAAAATACTATAATGTCTTCTTAACCAATACCAAGTTCTCCTAGCAATGCTTGAAGCCAAATTGCCTCCATCACAGCCTCTGTAATTGCCATGTACTCTGCCTCTGTGGTAGACAAAGCAACTGTTGACTGCAAAGTCGACTCCCAACTAACTGGTGTCGTTGCAAGAGTAAACACATAACCAGTAGTTGATCTTCGTTTATCCAAATCACCTGCAAAATCTGAGTCACATTACCCAACTAAAGATCGGTCATCTTCCTGCTCAAAAACCAAACCAACATCCACAGTATTACATATATACCATAGAATCCATTTCACAGCTTGCCAATGCTCCTTTCCTGGATCATGCATATACCTACTCACAACTCCAACAGCTTGTGAAATGTCAGGTCTCGTACAAACCATTGCATACATCAAGCTACCAACAGCATTTGCGTATGGTACCCTTGACATATATTTTCGTTCATCTTCATCCTTCGGCGACATATCAGCACTAAGCTTAAAATGAGGGGCAAGTGGAGTGCTAACCGGCTTCATTCTCTCATCCATACAGAATCGATTTAGCACTCTCTTCAAATACTCCTTCTGAGATAAAAAGAGTTTCTTTGATTGTCTATCTCTTGTTATCTCCATGCCGAGAATCTTCTTTACCTCTCCTAAGTCCTTCATCTCAAATTCCCCTTTTAGTTGAACCTTCAGCTTCTCAATTTCTACCTGATTTTTCGAAGCTATCAACATATCATCAATATATAAGAGGAGATATATAAAGGATCCATCTTCAAGCTTTCGCAAATAAACACAATGATCGTATCTGCTTCTTTTGTACTTATGCCGCAACATAAACTTGTCAAATCGTTTATACCATTGTCTCGAAGATTGTTTCAATCCGTATAACAATTTTTCAAGTTTACACACCATATTCTCCTGTCCAGCAACTTTGAATCCTTCCGGCTGAGTCATGTAGATTTCCTCTTCCAAGTCTCCATTTAGAAATGCAGTTTTAACATCCATCTAAACTAGTTCCAAATCCAACTGTGCTACCAAAGCCAACAAAATTCTAATAAAGGAATGTTTCACAATTGGAGAAAATACCTCATTGTAATCAATTCCCTCCTTCTGAGCATAGCCTTTAGCTACCAATCTTGCTTTGTAGCGTACATCACCTTGGTTAGGAAATCCTTCTTTCTTTGCATATACCCATTTGCAACCAATTGCCTTCTTACCCTTCGGGAGTTTGGCCAATTTCCACGTACCATTCTGATGAAGGGACTGCATTTCTTCATTCATGGCATTCCTCCACTTATCCTTCTCTAAGCTCTAGATAGCCCATTTGAAAGTTGAAGGAATATCATCAGCTGCAATTGAGGTTGCACAAGCCACCATGTCCGCGAAACGAGTAGGCTTTCTTATTGTTCGTTTTGGCTTGCTGGTTGCTATTGATTCACGTTGCTGTTGAGGTTCATGAGTTGAAACCTCTGTTTCAACTGGCTCTTCATCTGCTACAGGAAAGTCTTCTTTTGTTTCCCCGTCTGCACCTTGTACTGGGAAAATCAACTTTCCTTCGAACTCCACCTGCTTTGAAATACCATCACCTTGCTTGGTATCTTCAGTTGCTACCTTTCTTACCATGGCAGATTCATCAAAGGTAACATCCCTGCTGAATACAATCTTCTTTGTCTCTAGACACCATAAACGATATCCTTTGACTCCAGAAGCGATACCCAAAAAAATGGCCTTCTTTGCTCTCGTATCCAATTTTGATTCTTTCACATGGTAATATACAGTTGAGCCAAACACATGTAAAGAATCATAATCTGTAGCAGGTTTTTCATACCACTGTTCCAATGGTGTCTTACCACCAGTTGCAGGAGATGGTAGACGATTAATGAGGTGGCTCGCATATGTAATTGCCTCAGCCCAAGCCAGCATTGGACAACATACACCGAACCTTCTCCAGCAAAGTCCGTTTCATGCGTTCTGCCACTCCATTCTGTTGTGGTGTATGCCTGACTGTGAAGTGTCTAACGATGCCATCTTCCTCACAAATCTTCTGGAAAGGATCATTTCTGTATTCTCCTCCGTTATCTGTACGAAGACATTTGATCCTCCTGCTTGTTTGTGTTTCTATCATCACCTTCCATTTGAGAAAGATTCCCAACACTTCATCCTTGGTCTTCATTGTATACACACATACTCTTCGGGAAGAATCATCAACAAAGGTTACAAAATAATGTTTTCCTCCCAATGATGGTGTTTTGGAAGGACCCCAAACATTAGAGTGAACATAATCCAAAATACCTTTTGTATTATGGATAGCTATTTCGAACTTAACTCTTATCTGCTTCCCCTTTACACAGTGCTCACAAAAATCCAAACTGCAATGCTTTAATCCTTTTAACAACCCTTGATCTGATAGAGTTTTTAAGGATTTACCTCCAGCATGTCCCAAGCGCATATGCCACAATCTCGTCGCTTCTACTTCCTTCTTATCACTGGATGTCACTGCTGCTGTTCCAATAACCGTACTACCTTGATAGTGGTACGTGTTATTGTTCTTCCGTATACCCTTCATTACCACCAGTGCACCGGAAAGTATCTTCATTACTCCACTTTCTATGGTGATTTTGAATCCTTTTGAGTGTAGGGTTCCCACAAAAATGAGATTTTTCTTTAAATCCAGTACATATCGAACATCAGTCAATGTTCTGATCAGTCCATCATGGTTCCTCAAACGAATTGAACTAATGCCATATGCGGTAAGTGAAGTGTTGTCTGCTGTGTGGACAACTCCACATCCTCCTTCTTGGAAATTAGTGAACCAGTCTCGGTTGGGACACATATGATGGTTGCAAGCTGAGTCTAACAACCATACGCCTGACGATTTTGACGACGTCATTGTAGATAGTGAAAAATCTGAATTTTCATCATCACAGTCAGCTACATTTGAATCCATAGCAGCCTTCTCATTGTTGTGTTTGGATTTGTTCTTCAATTTCAGACAATCCTTCTTCCAGTGGCCTTTTTCTAGACAAAAGGCACATTCATCTTTACTGGGTTTGGACCTCGATTTGGATCTCCCTTTCCTCGATCTCGACTGATTTTCAGTATGTCCTCTTGTGACTAGTGCCTCTGCTTCTCCGCTTCTTTGTTTCTCTTTCTTTCTTTGTTCATAGCTGTATAGCACAGAACAATTGTCTCTAAGAGATACTTCCTCTTTGCCATGAAGTAGAGTAGTCTCCAGGTGCTCGTACTCATCAGGAAGTGATCCCAACAACATCAAAGCCAGATCTTCATCTTCGAAGGTCACGTCCAGATTCTGCAAATCTGTTACCAACTTATTGAAGCTGGTAATATGATCATTCATTGTGGTACCAGGTACATAGGTGAAGCGAAATAGTCTTTTCTTCATATGAAGTTTATTCTAAGTGCTTTTCTTCAAAAATTTGTCCTCCAGTGCCTTCCACAGTCTATATCCAGAAGTTTCCTTTGTGTATGGATACTTCTGTTCTCTTGAAAGGAACGATCAAATTGTACCACAAGCAACACGATTGATCCTCCTCCAATCTTCCTCCCCCATGCTATCTGGTTTTCTCTCTTCAATAGCAAAGTCTAGTGATTGTTGCAAAAGGACATCAAAAACTTCGCTCTACCACATCCCAATATGTCCAGATCCGTCAAATATTTCAACTGCAAACTTCGCATTTGACACAATTCTTGCCATAAGTGAAGATGTCAACGACGAATTGTCAACTTTTGATGTGGATTCTTCAATCTTCTTGCCCGCCATTTCTGCTCCAGATACTATTCAATAGCTGTCAATACACAAGCCCAAAGTAATTCTTTTCTGATGTGGAAGTTCAGATTACACTGCAACCACAGAGCATACTCAGACAGAACCTTGGCTCTGATACCAATTGTTGCGGAAGCGGGATATATAGAGCGTAACCAATTATACTAAAAAATCACAAACTAGAAACAAAGTCTCTAGACATAATTTAATAATATAATAAATCACAACTACTATATCTAATAACAGCTAATAAATAATAAATAGGACAATAATAAGGGAAATACCAAAATCTAATTTTCACTCTAAATAATTCACAAGTGAAATACTACAAGAGAGAAGAATATGCAAATGCCTTAAGAGACAGTTGTTGAAGGGGTGAGTTAAGGAGGAGGGGCAAGCTCCCTATTTATATCACAAAACCTCCCTCCCTCCTTTACAATTGAGCAATGTGGGACTAATTTCCCACATCCAACAATGTCGATATGAATTTCACCGGAGATTCTTCTCATCCAGAGAGCCTTCAGAATGTCTTGAATCCATATTATCTTCATTCCAATGAGAATCTGTCATTGGTTCTCATATCTCCTGTTTTAACAGGATCTAATTATCATTCCTGGGCGCGCGCGATGTGTATGGCATTGATTTCAAAAAATAAAGTGTGTTTTATCGACAGATCATTTTTTATTCTAGCGACTACAGATCCGATTTATTCGGTGTGGGAGAGGTGTAATATGATGGTCCTATCATGGTTAACTCGGGCGATTTCCCCAACCCTTGCGCAAAGTATTATGTGGTTAGATTGTGCGATTGACATTTGCGAAGATTTGAGAGATAAATTTTCTTAAAATGATATATTCCGGCTTGTCGATCTTCAAGAGGATATTCAGAATCTACGGTAAGGAGACCTAAGTGTATTTACTTTTTGAAAGGACTTAGTGATCGTTTTGCATACAGTTTTTGAAAGGACTTAGTGATCGTTTTGCATTTGTTAAATCCAATATTATGCTTCTTGATCATTTACTAATGATTAATAAGGTGTATTCACTTGTACAACAACAAGAGAGGGAGATGGGATTGCAAGTTATAGATGTTACAGCCCTATTCACCAAGACTGTTATGTCTAGTGCACCTATTTTAGCATAGCCGAAACCAAATAATGGAGGAAATCATCAAGTTCCTATTAAAAAGTGTACCTACTGTGGAAGATTTAAGCATACTAAAGCTACATGCTATAAGAAGCATCGATTTCCTCCTGGTGTTTTAAGTTTTTGACCCTTACTGTGACTGCAGCTATCACTAAGTTAGTTTTTGATAGCAAGAATCAATCTGACATTCAAAAGGTCGCTAATCCTACATACAATTTTACTCTAGAACAATATCATAAGTTGCTTGCATTGGTATAGTCTGATTCACCAGTTCCTCAGCCCTCAGTCTCTATGAACAGCAGCTCTAGCAATGGTAAATATGTTCCTTATGCTTATCATTCTTTTTCTAACACCTAGATCATAGATTCAGGTGCTACAAATCAAGTTTGTCCCAATATTGATCTTTTTCTGTCATATAAAGCAATTTCTCCTATTTTTGTTAATCTTCCTAATGGAACACGAGTTGTAGCTTCTTTATCTGGTGTTATTCAATTTTCTGATCCCTTTATTATTCAGGATGTATTGTATGTCCCGGATTTTCGTTTCAATCTCATTTCTGATCCAAAACTCACTTTTTCTTTACCTTGTGATGTGTCTTTTCAGCCCAAATAGTGCCTTATACATCTCCATCCTTCAAGGAAGATGATTGGTTTAGTTGATGTCATTGAGGGTTTATACATAATGAAACATCATGCAGGTTCCCCTTCACCTCTGATTAGTCATCTCTATACTAGTAATAATTCCATTCCTTTTGATCTTTGGCATTTTTGCCTTGGGCACATGTCTAGTTCAACTTTACATGCCTTACATAAACAATATCCAGTTATTCCCTATGATACCAAGTTTAGATGTTGTGATGTGTGTCATTTTGCTAAACAAAGAAAGCTTTCATTTTCTGTAAGTGAGAATTCTGCTAATAAAAGTTTTGATTTGTTGCATATGGATATTTGGGGCCCCTATCATTTGTCTTCTTTACATGGACATAAGTATTTTTTAACGATTGTTGATGACTTCTCTCATTATACCTGGGTTTATTTGCTTAAGAAGAAACCTACCATCAAAATGTTTATCCAAATGGTTGTTACTCAATTTCAAATTTATGTTCGAACCATACGATCAGACAATAGATTAGAATTTGATATGCCTGATTTTTACAATGAAAAAGGTATTTTGCATCAAACTACATGTGCTGAGACACCTGAACATAATAGTAGAGTTGAGAGAAAGCATCTGCATATTCTAAATATCACTCGAGCCTTACTTTTTCAAGCTGATTTACCAAAAATTTTCTGGTCTTATACCTTGTTACATGCTATTTATCTCATTAATTAATTACCTACTCCAGTGTTAGGGAATCAATGTCCATTTGAACTTCTATTTCAACATAAACCAGATTTCTCTAATCTTAAAGTTTTTGGTTGCTTATGCTTCACATCCACACTACAACAACATAGACTAAACTTGATGAACTTTCTGCTAAGTTAGTTTTTTTGGCTATAAACCTGGAACTAAAGGTTTCATTACTTTTGACTTAGACCCTCAAGCTATTGTTATGTCTAGAAATGTGGCTTTCTATGAGGATACCTTTCCCTTTCGTCACTACAAACCTTCCATGCCACCTGATTCTATTCCTCTCCCTACAAAATGACCATCACTTGATTTTCATGACACTAGTGTACCTCTCTCAATTTCTCAACAACCTCTCTTAGTTTCTTTTAGGAGATCAACCAGACTAGGCGCCCACCTACATATCTGCATGACTATCATCTTGCCCTCCATTGTGCATCAGAGGTACCAAATTCCTTGATTGTAGGTAGCTATCATCCATTATCTAAATTTCTCTCTTGTGACAAGCTATCTCCTTCCTATCGTTCTTTTGCGTTAGCTATTTCTGTGGATGACATTCCTAAATCTTACCTCAAGCCATTAAACATGAGGGTTGGCGAACTGCTATTCAGGCTGAATTAGATGCTTTATAGCTAAATAATACCTGGGTGATAACTGATTTACCTCCTGTAAGCATCCAATTGGGTGTCGTTGGGTTTTTGCTAAGAAATATAACTCTGATGGCAGTTTAAATCACTATAAGGGTAGATTAGTAGCTCAAGGTTATACACAAGTGGAAGGGGTGGATTTTAATGATACTTTTTCCATGGTTGCTAAACTTACTACTGTGTGTTTGTTATTAGCTTTGGCAACAACACATAACTGGCACTTGAAACAACTAGATGTTAATAATTCATTCCTCCATAAGGATCTTGAGGAGGAGGTTTACATGCGTCCACCTCCAGGTTTGGTGGTTTCTTCCCCTTCCAAGGTGGGTAAATTGCAACAATATCTTTATGGCCTTAAGCAAGCCAATAGACAGTGGTTTGCTAAGCTTTCTCAAGCTCTTATCTCATGTGGTTGTCATAAATCCCAGGCTGATCATTCTTTGTTCATTAAAAATACAGAACACTCTTTTACTACCATTCTGACTTATGTTGATGATATGTTGATTAGTGGTACTGAATTACATGAGATAAACACTGTTAAATCATTTCTTGATGATTGTTTCAAGATTAAAGATTTGGGTGATGTGAAGTATTTTTTTAGACCTTGAGATTGCAAGGAGTTCTCAAGGGATTTCTTTATGTTAGCAGAAATTGGCCTTAGATATTTTGTCTGAAGCTAGTTTCCTAGATTGTAAGTCTGTTTCCTCACCTATGGTTAGCAATTTAAAACTTTCTAAAGATGCTGGAACTATTTTAGCCAATGCTACTCATTATAGGACCTTGGTTGGGCAGTTATTGTATCTTATTAATAGCAAACCAGATCTGGCTTTTGCTGTCCAACAACTTAGTCAGTTTGTTCAGTAGCCTGCCAATGTCCATTTGTCAGCTTTGCATAGAGTTTTGCGTTATATTAAAGGTTCTCTTGGTCGTGGGTTATTTTTTTTAGCCACCTCATCTTTAAAACTCAGTGCTTTCAGTGATTTTGATTGGGCTGGTTGTTTGGATACTAGGAGATCTATTACAAGTTTTTGTGGCTTCCTTGATCAAGCCTTAATTACATGGAAGTCAAAGAAGCAACCAACGGTTTCAACTTCTTCTTCAGAAGCAGAGTATCACGCCATGGCTGCTACAACATGTGAACTCCAATGGCTTAGTTACTTGTTGCAGGATTTTGGTTTACCACCTACTTCTCCTGCTTCCTTATACTATGACAATCAATCCGCACGTCACATAGCTGCTAATCTGACTTTCCATGAATGAACTAAGCATCTGGATATTGATTGTCATATTGTTCGGGAGAAATTACAATCTGGCCTCATCCACCTTCTCCCAATTAAATCAACCAATCAATTAGCTAATGTTTTTACAAAGTCACTTGCCCCTTCTTCTTTTTGTACTTTGATTTCCAAGCTGGGAATGGTACATATGCATTCTTCAGCATGAGGGGGTATTGAGGCTACTGGGCCTCTGGGACTTGTTAACAAATATACTTGTAATATTTCTTAGTTTGTTATTGTAACAAGATTAGTTAGGACAGATATTAGGAGCATAGCTATTTATTTTCTATATATAAAGACCTGATGTATAGCTGATTGTTTATGCAAATTAAGTCAATTTCATTTCTCTTCTTCCTAATCTTGATACTCGTAGAATAATAGCACGTAGGCTTGGAAGAAATTAAAACAAATTAAATACTTGAGAATAATCAGGTACAATGAACTGGATTGATAGACTGAACTTTGACACAAATAACCTAGTGTGTGTGTGTGTGTGTGTGTGTGTGTATGTGGGTGGGTGTGGGGAAGCACATAAGGACAACGTATCAAACTTGACGCTTAACAAACAAATTTGTGATAGCTAATGAAAGAATGAACATTCTTCTTTGCCAAGCCATCTCACTTCATGAATATGTATCACTGGCACTTCACAATCTGCACAAACATGAGAACCAATATGAGAACATAAAAAAGAACAACAAGAACTGTAACGAGGACAAGCTAAATTAGCGGCCAACAAAGATCGCATCACAATATGGATAAGATGTAGTTAAAAAATTGCTATATATGAAGGTATTTGATGATTACTATAAAATTCTTCAATAATATTGAAAATAAAGAAAAAAACATATGTGAAAGCCTTCATAACACAATAGGAAGGAGTAAATATTAATGAACCTGACAATATAATGAAATAATGATGAAAAGACTAGCTCATTGTGGTCGACTGGTGGAATATACATCCTTGGTATTTGGAATTCGAGTGCCTTGTCTGGTAGAGTTAAAGCCCTGAGTACTTGGAGGTGGCCTTGTGGTAGGCGACAGAATGTTCTGAATGTTAATGCTTGAACTACTCATTCTTGGTCTTGTTCTTCTTCTTCTTCTTAAACAGTCTTAATTTGTTATGCAGAAAGATTTATAAGATTAGACAGATAGGGTTTGTTGTGATGAGAAGCTTTGAGGAATCGTGCGTATTTATAGACATGACTAGACCAGACATTATATTATTATTATTATAAGTAGATGTTGAGAAACGTAGAGATTACTGTTGAGGAAATTTACATACAAATTCTCTCTAATTAACCGCAGGATTGGAGCACAAGCAAGTCATTTTAATTTCATTTTCCGCGGACGGTTTACTGCGCGCTTCTTTTGAATTAGTCCAACATATATTATATTCCCATGCATCACTAAATTTCCATATGTATCTGTCAAAAAAAAAAAAAAGGTTTAAACAATTAAGCTTGAAGTGTGAATCGTCTGAATTAATATGGATCTTGAGTCCTCTTCACCGTGTACGACCACTTCCACTTCAAACTTACACACTACTTAGCTACCAGTTGCGTTATTAAAAACCCTCTCCAAATAGTATTAATTCTTTTGGTCTTTTTTTTGGTTAACAACACCGTCCTAAGTGCATTCTTGTGGTCTCGTTTCATATTTTCATTTATTCATATTTTGACCAAATTGACTTCTTTCTTCCCCTTTTTTTCATTTCTCTTTCTTCTTAGTCTTCTTTTATTTATTTCTCACTTCCTTCTCTTCTCCTCTCTTCTATGAACTCGGACTTAGTTTATTTCGTTTCACATGAAATTCAGCCTCAATCTTCTTTAACCATGTAAATCAAAATACGCAAGCTTTTTTTCAATATACTGATCATTGTTGCGTAGGAGTATAATGTTTATTAATTGGATAATTTATTCAGTTTAAACTGTTTCATGACAAATGTATAGCGTATAAATAACGATGGTCCACCCGAAATAATTGAATATGTATTGACCAGTTTACGCAGATTTGTTGTTAAAAGTTGAAACTTCGGTTGTTTTATACAAAGTCAACTGAAACTTTCTAGTGACTTGAAGATTTCCTTTTTATTTTCGGAGTCAAAAGCTTCGTATTTAAGGTAAGGAATTAAACCTGACATGTTAGAGGCATGAGATGATGATAATAATATATGTATATATATATTCCCAACAAAATATAGCCAAATAAATTAACAAGCAGAAATTATGCATTATACAGAATCCCATTGGTTAGGAAAACGGATCCTCTCAATATTTTGCTTTCATACACCTCTCCTCTATACATGATTTCCTGATCTATTGGTTGATTTGAATGAAGAAAGATTAACTATATATAACATTGAACCAAATGTATTAATTGTTTATTTAGATTAATTAAAGCATTGGGATCGATCGTGTGGGTCCTACGTCGTGTTTACCGTGTGTGGGGACTTTAACAGGTCAACTTCCAACTTACATGGACTCTGCGATATATAACATTGAGTCACATAAATTAAGTGTAATCTGTGAGTTTTCTTCTTTTTTTCTCTTTTCTGTATATAATACTGGATAATTAAACGAAATTTTGGTCCATCATATAATTTAATTAATATACTAGTTGGATCTAATCAAGATACGCTTCTCTTACTTTCTTCTTTTATTATTAGACGTTGGTTACATAATTTGCCTTTACGTAAATTTTTATAGCTTGACTTAACAATTCTATTATGTATAGCCAAAATGTCACTATATCCTCAAGAGGTTGAATTTCTTTAAATTATTATCATAAATTAAAATAAATATTATATTAAATACGAATATAATATTGAAAAGCTTATGAACTTGATTTCAGCAGAACTTCATGGAATCCTCTTTTTTTGGGGGAAAAATATTTTAAGAATTTAGGTAAAATCTTGATATTTCCAAAGATCAATCAATTAATTTCACATAAATGAATGAATAACGTACACTCTATTTTTTATTCAATAAATAAAAATTCGTTAAATGAGGTCAACTTATAATATCTTAAATTATTAAATATGGTCACAAAGTCAAGGAAAAATGACACGTTGGTCCCATTTAAGAGAAATAATGACACATTGCGGCATTGAAATTTTAAAATAACGTTTTGGATCGAATAAGGTACGTGCAAAAATATTCCCTTCTTTGAGAAATCGTAAAAATAAAAATAACAACTGCAAAAAAATTTTTTATCCATAATATATTAAAATGGTACACATTTTAGGTAAAATATAATCTAGAAGAAAACATTTGGAAAGTTGGGAAAAAATTAGAGGATAGGGTAGAAGCCAGTCGCCCCTCCCCTCATACAACGAGGTTGTTGTTGTCCAAAAAACATTTATGACAATTAAAAGTATAATAGCTATGTATATAAATTTATGAAAAATTATAGGAAAAAAGAACCTATTGGAAACTAATTTGGCTGACTTATAAATTAATATATAATCTAATAATATACAACATATATATGTTATGATTAAGTCTTAAAAGTTTTTTTCCCAAAAAAAACGGACGATACCATGAAGTGCTGCAGAAATCAAGATCATGCGCTTTTCAACTTTATATTCGTATTTAATTTAATTTATTTTTTATTTCAATTTATGATAATAATTTAAATAAATTCAATCTCTTGACATGGTAAAATTTGGCTACATAATAGAATTGTTAAGTCATGCTATAAAAAAAATTACCTAAAGCCAAATTATATAACCCATGTCTAATTAAAGAAGAAAGTATCTTGATTATATTCAACTAATATATGAATTAAATCATATGATGGACCAAATTGCGTTTAATTTTCC
The DNA here is from genome assembly GCA_963855925.1 of Inga laurina. NCBI lineage: Eukaryota > Viridiplantae > Streptophyta > Magnoliopsida > Fabales > Fabaceae > Inga > Inga laurina. Next base: position 2,091,332 of record OY979701.1, read on the forward strand.
TGAATTATATTCAGAAAAGAAAAAAAAAAGTAGAAAAAACTCCGTGGGCCCTTGAGGTTTGAAGATGAACCGCTGAAGTTGCTACACACGGTGAACACGACTTAGGACCCACACGATGGATCCCAATGCATTAATTAATCTGAATTAATCTAAATAAATAATTAATATATTTGGTTCAATGCTATACTCTTCCTGTCCTATTTAAAGGATAAAGAGAGAAGCTTTTATTTGAGTACCTTATTAGATTTTTTAGATGAATGTACAAGTTAACCATTCACTAATTATTGTTTTGATGTTGTTTTTATATGGTATTATATATATTAATTAGAGTAGAATAGGAAAGTTGTTGAATTTTATAGTAGAGTTAACCAGGTTTACGGTTTTTTTTTTTTGTCTGTATGAAAAATATTGGAAGTGCCCGATAAGTAGGATTAGTGATTAGAGAAGTAGTTAGTAATCTTTCTTCATTCAAATCAACCAATAGAGGACATCCAGCATATAGAGAGGTATGAACACAAAATATGAGAGGATCCATTTTCCTAACCAATGGAATTCTGTATAATGCATAATATAATTTCTGTTTGTTAATTGATTTGGTTATATTTTTGCTGGAAATATATGTTCTCATCATATCATGCCTCTAATATTCCAGGTTTAATTAGCTTACCTTCATTACGAAGCTTCTGACTCCGAAAATAAAAAGGGAATAAAGTTTTGGTCTAAATCTTCAGGTTACAAGAAAGTTTCAGTGGACTTTGTATAAAACAACCAAAGTTTCAACAACAAATCTGCGTAAACTGGTAAATACAAATTAAATTATTTTGGGTTGACCATCGTTATACGCTATACATTTGTCAAGAAAAAGCTCTGGTTGATATTAAAACTTCTTGGAAAAAAAAGGATATTAAGGAAACTGAAAAAAATTAATTTCAACTGTAAATCCAATTGATAAACATACTCGTACTACGCAACAACTCAGTATATTTAAACAAGGTTGAATATTTTGATTTAAATAGTTAAAGAAGATTGAGGCTGAATTTCATGTGAAACGAAATAAACTAATTCCGAGTTCATAGGAAAGAGGAGAAGAGAAGGAAGTGAGAAATAAATAAAAGAAGACTAAGAGAAAGAGAAATGAAAAAAAACGGGGAACAAAGAAGTCGATTTGGTCAAAACATGTATAAATGAAAATATAAAATGAGGCCACACATGCATGCACTTAATTAGGACGGTGTTGTTAACCAAAAAAAGGACCAAAAGAATTAATACTATTTGGAGAGGGTTTTTAATAACGAAACTGGTAGCTAAGTAGTGTGTAAGTTTGAAGTGGAAGTGGTCGTACACGGTGAAGAGGACTCATAAAGACCCACATTAATTCAGACGATTCACACTTTAAGCTTAATTGTTTAAACCCTTAATTTTATTGGGAAAATTGGAATGAAGGACCTGAAGGAAAAGATATTTATTAATAAGGACCATAAAAATTATAATTATTTAGAAGGACCAAATACAAAAATATAAAATTAAAAATACTATAATGCCCTTAACAAAATCTTTTGCATTCCCTATTATATTTTCTTCCACATTTTATTTTTAAAACTAATACAAAATTATAAATTTCACTGAATTAAACAAAAAATTTTTCAACGTTTATTTCATAACTTGCATAGACATCTATGAAAAAAAAATTAAACCCTCTTTAATTTTGTAATGGAAGAAGTTTAGTTAGGGACAATTTAGTAATTTAAAATTTATATTATGATGTTTGGTCCTTCTAAGAACTTACAGTTTTTATAGTTCTTTATAATAAATATGATTTTCTCTATGTCCTTTATTTTAATTTTCCCTAATTGTTTTCCAGAACATTAAGAAGAAGAATAGTGGAATTGAAGCTGTCAATTTAGTGATGCATGGGAGGACAATAATGTTGGACTAATTTAAAAGAATAATAGAACTTGTTTGAATCTATTCTCTATTTTTTTTTCTCAAAACAGTTTTATAAAACAATTTTTAGAAATAAGTTTTAAAAATAAAAAATGAAAAAAATCTATTTAGATAGTTGTTTTAAAAAATCTGTTTTATTAAAGTGACGTGGCGGCTGTCATTACCGGTAGTGACATCGTGGTGGTTGTCACCTATAGTATAGTGTCAATAGTGGGTGGTGGTCTCAAAAGATAAAAAATAGAAATATAAAAACAAAAAAATAACTTAAAACTGTTTTTATTTTTTAGTTTTTAAAAACAACTTATTAAAAAACAGGTTTGCAAACAATTTTTTTTTTATTTTTAAAAACCAAAAAAAATGTTTTTAAAAACAAAATCAAACAACCCCTAGATTAAAATGACTTAATTACTTCGGAGCCAATCCTATGATTAACCCCCATGGTGCCAAACAAATTAAACTGAATGTAACGACTTGACCGCCAGAACACCATTGGCGACATATATCATCACCAACACAGCTCGAACGCTGTCTCTGTACTTGAACCCCAAATAGTACGTATTACTTGAAAATTAAACAGCACTTTCTACTTAAATTACTAATTAATTTATCAATTTGCACAATCTCTTTCTTGCTTTCAAGCCTATCAACTCTCAGAAATTGATAATATTCCAGCATATTTTTAACTATTTTTTGGATTCAAATTGAGTATAGAAAGAGTTAATAGATGGAAATGTGCATATCAAAGTAACAAGCTAAAGTTGAAGTAGAACAATATAGTTGTGGGTTTTACTTCAAAGGAAAAGTCAGAAATTATGCATCCTCTCTTTTGTAGGAGGATAGAGACAAGTTGGGAAGCTTTTAAAGGATTGAAGAACAAGGGGGTGGAAAATGACAAGGCATAAAAGCCCTCAAAAATCAAAGAAAGCTTATGGGCAAGGAGGAAGTTGTTGTGTTGTTGGCTCAGCCAACAATATATGTGCTAAAGCCAATAGACTTTCTGGATTTTCTATGCGATATGCTTTAGCACTCAACTCTTAGCCGAAGCCAACGAGGATCACAACTTTCTTTTCTTTTTTTTCTTTTGGAAGTACAAAGGCAAGCAAAGCTTGAGGTTTACAAAAGAGATGCTAGGAAATATGCATCACACATTGACCCGGTAGTATACCACCACACTCTAACACAAAAAGCGTATTGCATTCCGCTGGTGGAGTGTCGAACACCGAATACACATGATTGCTCATCTGAGCCCTTCGTGCTAGGTGATCAGCACATCTGACATTCTCCCGATAAGCATGCAAGATCTCCAGATCTAAATCCATAAGGATAAGTGATCTAGTGTCTAAGATGACGTCATACAGAGGATGAGCAGACCCACAATCAATCAATAACAAGTGAATAGCCTGAAGAGAATCTGTATACAACCTGATCTTATTAAGTCCCATCTGCTTACACAGTTGTAGTCCACTGTGTATTACATGGATTTCCGCAGCAGTCGAGGTATTATGTCCCAACTTTTGTTGAAATCCACACATCCAAGTGCCCTGATGGTCCCGAATGACACCTCCACAAGCTGCATGCCCTCTACTATTCCTCGATCCGTCCACATCAACGCGTACATAACCTGTGTCTGGCGGCCTCCACTGATCTTCCCCCCTTACTGGCATCTGAAATATTTGGTGACGAAAGTGCCCGTTCTCCACTCCTTCAAATAAGTGAAACATACACTTTTGAACTATCTTCTTCGCATCATCGGCTGCTCCTTCGAAAGCTTTACTACAGCGATTCTTCCACAGAAGCCAACAAATAGTGCTGAACACTCACTGCCATGGGCACCTAGCCGTCCTCTTATTCCCTGGGGAGCATTGGGAATTCCATTGCAACCAATCCTGCAAATTACCAAAGAAAAACATACTATGATATAAGGAGTTAGTTATAGAAAACCACACTCTCCTGGCTTGCTCACAGTCTCTCAAAATGTGGAGAATATTCTCTTCACTCTCACACTCAAAAGGACAGGTGTTTGGTATATTCGGGTTAAGCCTCGCTCTCAATTGGTTTGTTGGAAGCTTCTCATGGAAAACCTGCCACATAAAGAATTTTACCCTCTCAGGAGTTCCCCAGCGCCATAAATTCCGCCAGTGAGATTGGTTACCCAGGTCTTGCTGGTGGTAAATATGGTTGTAAGCAGACTTCACACTGAACAAATCATCCGGAGATAATCGCCAGTATATCCCATCCTCTTCAGATCCACCAGGAGGGGTTACCAGCATTATCTTCTCCACCACCCTGGCAGGAAGGAAACTCTCCCATTTCCTCCTGTCCCATTAGCCATCCTGCGTTACAAAATAGCAAACACAGGCATCCAGGTCCACTAAAGCAGCATTGTTGTTTATGTACTCTTTTAGCGGTCTGTCAATTGGGGACCAATTATCCTGCCATGCCTTTATAGACCTCCCATTCTTTACTTTCCTGCCCAAGCCCTGCTTAAAGACATCCCACACTGCCACTATACCACTCCATACGGCTGATTGGTTGCGCTTTCTCTGCACCTGAGGTATAGTACTCATTCCACAAGAGTATTTCATAAGCAGGCATTTAACCCACAGAGAGTCAGGTTTCGTGATCAATCCCCAGCAAAGTTTGATGAGAAATGCCTTGTTCTAGTAGCGGAGATCCTTTATGCCCAAGCCACCTTCCGCTTTTGCCCTCTTCAGCACATCCCATGCTATAAGGTGAAGTTTCTTAGAGTCCTCATGCTGGTTCCAAAAGAAATCCCTACTTATTTTCTCGATGAGCGATAGGACCCCTTTAGGAATCAATGCTGATTGCATCTGGTATTGGGGAATTGCTGAGAGGACAGATTTGATAAGCACCGTTCTCCCTGCCATGCTTAGAAATCTCCCTTTCCAACATGCCAGCTTTGATCTCACCTTCTGAATTAAAGGGGCAAAAGTCAACTTAACCATTCTTTTGTGCAGGAGCGGAACGCCCAAGTATTTCCCAAGGTCGGCTGTCAGCCCAATCCCCACACTCTGACTCATCTCGTAAGCCCTATTGAACTGGACGTTCCTAGAGACAAACATTTTTTATTTTTGCAGGTTGATTTTGTGGCCAGATACCTTACAAAAGAGTTCCATGATACTCCTCATTACTCCCATCTGATTGGAGATGGCCTCGCCAAATAATATCAAATCATCAGCAAATAAGAGATGAGATATGGCCAGACCCGCGGAGCTCAGTTTTAAGGGTTTCCAATGACCCAAATCTACCTCCTGATGAATAAGTTGTCCCAGGAGCTCCATACATAGAACAAACAGGTATGGACTCAACGGGTCCCCCTGCCTCACTCCCCTAGAAGGTTTAAAATTTTTAGAGGCGACACCGTTCCAGATAATACTCATAGAGGCAGAAGAGACACAAGACATGATTAGATTAATGAAATCATGTCTCAAACCCAGGCTGTGGAGAGTAAAATCCAGGAACCGCCAGTCTAGCCTATCAAAAGCCTTCTCCATATCCACCTTCACTGCCACAAAGCCCTTCTTGCCTCTTTTATTTCTCATAGTGTGGATTGCTTCCTGAGCTAAGATGACATTATCAACACCCTGTCTTCCTAAGATGAAGTTACACTGGTTTTCTGCCACAAGATAGCTCATAACATTTTTGAACCGGTTTGCGAGCACTTTGCTAACAGTTTTGTAGCTCACATTACACAGGGAAATAGGCCTAAAGTCCCTAAGGGATAGAGGATGGTCAATCTTAGGGATTAGGACAATATTGGTATGATTGATTGCATGTATCTCCCCCGGATTCCCAAACATGTTAGATACCAAATCGCACACCTTTTGACCAATCCAGCTCCATTGGGTTTGAAAGAAATGTGGATGAAGGCCGTCTGGACCCGGAGCCTTGAGAGCTCCCATAGCAAAAGCTGCATTCTTTATTTCAATGGGAGAAACCTGTCTTTGAAGGGATTCCAACTGGCTCGAATCTAAGATAGGGAAATTTGCAGGCCAAGGGGAAAAGGGGGAGGACAAATTCTCAGTCGTGTATAGTTTCTTGAAATAATCAAGCGCCATACCCCTCAATTGGTTAGCTTCAGCAACCCAATTCCCGCTCTCATCCTGAAGGGCTTCAATTTTGCTCTTTTTTCTTCTGGTTGACGCACACGCATGAAAGAATCTTGTGTTCCTATCCCCCCTAATCCACTTGCATCTCGATCTTTGGAACCAAATGAGCTCCTCCTGCAGGGCAAGCTTATGGTACAATTTCCATAGCTGGTTTTTGATTTTGAAAAGCCTGTTCTGGAACCCAGACGCTCTTCTAGCACGATCAATGCCTTCTAATCTCTGAATAATTTCTCTTTTCTTCCTTGCCACATTCCCAACCACCTTCTCATTCCACGATGTTGCCTCTTTTATGAACTCCTGCCGTCCTTGAAGCCAATCTTTACCCTCCCAAGAAGATTTGATGATGTCACTAAATCCCTCTTCCATACACCATGCTGCTTGATATTGAAACCTTCTAACCAAATTCCTGTTAGCTCTTGGAGAGTTATCAGCGACAACAATGACATGGTGGTCCGATTTGAACCTGAGGGTATGATAAGCTTTTGCTTGAGGATTCTGAAGATCCGAATCAAAATTACCAAACACCCAGTCTAGTCTCTCCTTGACCCCAGATTTTTCCCAAGTGAAATGATCCCCCACAACAGGGATGCTACATAGCCTACAAGCATTTATACAACTCTGGAAATCAAGCATAGAACTGGTTAAAGGAGTAGCACCACCTACTTTATCCTCAGGATCAAGGAATGAATTAAAGTCCCCCAGAACGAGCCAAGCAGAAGAGATGTTTTGGCTAATGACTTGTAAAGCGGACCACAATGCCCTCCTCTTAAAGACACTAGTATCCCCATAAACAAAAGTCATCAACATCTGATGTTGACTCCCTTTATCAGTGATTCTACAGTGGAGGAGTTGAGTGCTAGAAGTAACATAATCCAGCAGGATATCCCTATTGTTCCAAAGAACCCAAATACCACCGTATACCCAGTAGCTTCAATCCTAATCCAATCAATAAAACCCAAAAGCCTGACCACCTTCTCAGCTCTATTACCACTAATTCTTGGTTCAACAAGACACATGACATTAATCCCATACTTGTTAACTACATCTTTTAAGATTCGTGGGAACACTCTACCTCCTGCCCCACGACGACAGTTCCAGGATGAAATAATCATAATTAAAATAAATAACAGGCCTGGAACAAAAATAAGAAGACTTACCCGTCCGGTGGCTTGCCTTCCAGAAGAACCTCCACAACCAGTTGTGACGTAGAGAGCATCTCTATGTTTTTCCCCTGCTGTCCGGAATTCCCAGAGTTGGGTTTAGAAGGTGGCAGCACCAAATTATTAAAGACCTGAGCACTCTCTGCATTGACGCCCTTCACGGCTTCAGCTAGGCATACCAAAGCCATATTTTCGGCTTGTCCATGTGGAACCGTGCTCTTCCTTGGCTGTATGTGCTGTTTGGTAATAGAAGGTCCTGAAGTCTCTAAATTACCTTTAACAACATGATGCACACGTTGGGTCCCAAAAGGCTTTGTCTTTTTCGGAGCATGCACGTCCTCCACTTTACTTGAGCCCACACCCAAGTTTTGGGCCACGTCACTCACCCCAATTGCAATAGACTTTCCATTGCTTTTATTCTTGACTTGGGCCCACTTCTTAGCATCCATATTAGAGCCTTTTTCCTTTTGGTTGAAGCCCACGTTTTCAGACACCAACTTTCCCTGACCAAGACTATCCTTGGGCACAGGTGATCTTTGATTCTAGCTCTTCAGTACCATACCTCCACTCCCAGAATTCAAATACGTCTCGAAGTCATCACCTACATCCTGGTCTGGATCTGTCAGAATAGCAAATCTTGACAGATCGGATCTGACCTTAGCCGCTCCCACAGTCTTTTCCGAGGGACCTCGAGCTTCCTCTCTACCCCTATTCATCACCTTCCTCGGGACACGTGCTCTACCCGACCTCTGAACCAGCATCCATGGCCCGAAAAGGTCCTCATTCACCGGAAGTACTTGCTGCTCTGGTGGCCTCCTGGGAGCAGCTGTCCTACTCTGGTTTGGAAACTCAACCGCGGCATCCCCTTGCTGAGAGAGCCCCCACTGGCACTGTTCCTTCCTATGCCCGTATCTGCCACAGGAGAAGCAAATGAGACTAAGGCCCTCATATTCTATGTTGAAGAGATTGGTTGCTGAGATGATCCGTGGGACCAACTTCTTTTGCAGATCAATTTCAACACATATCCTAGCATATCTTCCACGATGGATTCTGGCTTCATCATCCTCCAGGTTAGCGATAGTGTTCATGTCAACCTTAAGAGTCTTCCCAATTAAATCCCCTAATCTCCACATCCATTCTTTATTGTAACACAAAAATGGAACATGAAGAATTCTGACCCAGGTTGCCACACGGCCTAAGGGATTACTAAAGGGATCGAAGAATGGCGACCACCTCTGCACAAGAATGGAGTGTTGAGCAACTGTCTATGGACCTTCAAGAAGGACCTTTCTGTAATGGATTCTCCAGTTATCCAGGTCTTTGAATTTAACCACATAATAATTGTTTGGGAGGTCCATTAATTCAAAGCTTCTAATCTGCCAAATCCTGCATAAGTGTTCCTTTAGTCTATAAAAATTTATTCTTGTGCCCAGAGTGGTGATAATCAGCGCGTTATTCCACGGTCTTGCCCATCTATTGTACTCCTCCTGAGACATATGGAGAGTAGGATAAATCTCCATGAGCTTTTTGAGTTCCTCTGAAGGTTCAGGAATATCCCAGGACTGATCCACCAAGTCCACCAGAAATGAGTCTCCCTCTTTGCATGAACCTCCAAAAGCAATGCCATTGAAATCTGCTCTCTTAAATCCCAACAGCGAGTCCTTGTAAGAAGAGTCCAGACCTGTCGTGACTATCGAATTTCCATTTTCCTTCGCCTCTGTATCCAGACCTTGTTCCTCCGTTGTAGTCACTTCAGTAGGTTTTGAGGAATTTTCAGTACTTCCCTTCTTAGCTTTCAACCCTCTTCCAACAGCAATACTCGGTCCCAATACTCTATCCGAAGGAAGTTTTCGGCCACTGGCATTGTCGATCAGAGTAGAAACCAATAAGTGGCATGTATTTCAAGTCATATACTTCAGCACACAACCAAAAATGCAACCATGTGTTTTACTTGCTGAAACGTATGTGGAGGGTTTTTAAGTAAGGGATAGGCCGAAAATAGGTCATTTTGGGCTTTGGAGGCTGGCTATGTTAGGGTTTGGTGCTTGGAGGTGGAGATTAAGCTAAGAATTGAAGAGATTTGAGCTTTTCCTTTTAGTTTTTCCTCTCCATCTTCTATTCTTTACTTATGTTATGCTGTTTTTCTGGTTTACCCCTATTTTCTCATGGTTTTTATGAACATGTATAGCTAGAGCTTTGATGTTCGGATTATTTTGAACCCTTGTATGGTTTAAGTACTCATTTTCCCTTTATGTTTGTAATTAATGATTAGATTATGTTGATTTTACTCTTTGCTTAATGCTTCTTATTGATTGTCCACCAATGAGACTGTTGGGTTCACTTGATTGATGATTGAGAGGGCTAAATTAAGTATAGAAATTGAGTTTAATCATGTGAGAACTTAAAATTTGCGAGTTGAATGGATAGTTTTGTTAATAAGGTAGAGATACACTCATTGACCTCACATAGCCATATAGGATTTGTAATGAAAACTGGATTTAATTAATTAGTTAAGAGATTAATGAATTAATTGAACTAAACATATATTTGGAGACTCGAGAGAGCACTTATAGATAATTTAATATTCTTTGCTAGCATAATCTTTCATTAAGAAGCACATATTGTAGGGATTTGATTGAGTGCTTTTAAAATACAAGGGGGGATAAATAATCCTACATCCCATTTTATCCTTGAAGTTAATGAATCACTTGTTTTTATTTTCTTTTTAATTTCAAAATTTTCTTCTCTTCACTATTGATAATTGTCTAACTCAAATTAGACCTAAGTACGATAATTGTTACTTGACCAGGTTTTAGAAACAAATCCTCGTGGGAACGATACTTTACTTATCATTTTATTACTTGACGTGATCCATGCACTTACAGTAGCAAACAAAACCATGCTAACCAATATATATATATATATATATCCACGTTCATTTCTCGTCAAGTTTCATTAATTCACAGCAAATTAAACCCTATATATATGTCCACACTCATTATCTTATTTATAGGGCACTTCCAATATTTTTCACATAAATCAAGAAAAGCCTTAAATCTCATTAACTCTGCCCTAAAATTTAACAACTTTCCAACTCCACCCCTATTTAATATACAAAATAGAAAATGAAAACTAAGTTAACACAATAATAAATGAAATAGTAAATTGTACATGCACCTCAAATCTTTAATAAGGTGTGTTATAAATAGGACAAAAAAATTTAAAGTCTAGTAATGAGGTGCATTATTGTCAAACTCACGAGTTGATTCTCCGAGTTTACCGTTTTTACATTTCTAACTTATAAAATCGAGTTTAGTCATTGATAAACTCGTGACCGTTGTAAACTCGGTTAAATTCTCGAGTTTACCATTTTTATGTTTCCAGCTTACAAAACTGTGTTAACACACCCTTAAACTCGTATTAACTTTTTTCAATTTTATTATACTCAACGGCTTTATATATGAATTTTATAGAAATTCCTTCGTTAAATATGATAAATTATAAATGTTGATAGATTTAATTTCAATTATTTGGATTTAAAATATATTTAAATCAAATTGTTGTCAATTTTGTATATTTTAATTATTTAATTATATATTAATAATATCTATTTAATGGTAAAACTAAATTCTTATAAGTTTACGATAAGAGTTCATGATATGAATTTACATCACTATCACGAGTTTGCTTAAATTCGTGAGTTTGACAACCTTGATGAGGTGTCTTCTTCCTTAATGAGGTGCCTTCTTGTCTTTTTCCACACAAAAAAAAAAAAAAAAAAAAACTTAACCTTTTAAATCTCTCAGTTGAAGAGAGAGGCTGGGAAGAAAATTAATGTAGTTATATGCGTACGAGGCTTACATATCAGAATTACACAAATTCATTTTCCTCATTTTAAAATTATATCTCATTTATTGAGGATCTAGCTGCAGTTTTTCAAATCCTTATGCTTTTATAAATTATCATTTAATTTCTTCCGGAAGAACAAACTCTTCTGTAATGGTGATTTAAAAAAAACAGAGAAGTGGTGGTTTTAAAGTGCAAATACGATAAATACAAACTTTATGTTAAAAAGGTGAAAATGATTCTACGTACAGTACCGATCAAACTTCATGTGATTCGAATGATTCCATAATATTATAAAGCATAAACAAGACAGTACAGGGACATGGATTTATCAAAAACACGGTTCTTTCAAATGATTGACTCCATTATTGGAAGCAGATTCCAACAATTATAGAAATACAACTATTTTTGATAATCTAGCTTCTAGGTTCTAGCATATTTCCCTAGCTACATATATAGATGAAAATAAAACGAACAAATCATAGAAATGAATAAACAATATATGTGGGGTAAACTAACCGATGATGAGAATATACTACTTCCTCTTGTCCGAATATAAGACAATTTTTAATGGAAAAATTGAACTATAAAGTAGGTGGAGATAGTGTGTGTGTGTGTGTGTGTGTGTGTGTGTGTGTGTGTGTGTGTGTGTGTGTGTGTGTGATAGTCTTGGGTGGCCCAATATAATTTCAATTTAATAAGTGTTTGGGTTTTTTCTTATAAATTACGGATTGTGTGGGTTCCATCAACCTTCTTCTTTCGCCTCTTACTCTACAAGTTTCTAAATTCAAAGTCTAGTAAATTTGAACGAATTTTCATATATATATATATATATATATGTGTGTGTGTGTAACAGAATTCGCAGTTTAAGCAAATTCTTATTATAATTAATGTCGACTTTCCTATTTTCGTTGTATATCAATATGGTCAACTAAAACGGGTATGTTTAAGAAGTAATTGGGTAATATAAACGTGTGGTTAAACTTAGTTTATATTTTTAGAAAGTTTTGAACTATTCAACTCCTGAAAGTTCGTGGACATTATGCCTTCAATTGGCGATTGGAAGTGCGTAATAATATTCATTTAATAAATGTAATTATAATTAATAAGATTCAATCTTCATGGATATAAAGTTAAATTCATTTCTGGATCTCGATGATCGAGTTATATACTTTGTTGATGACCAGACTGAAATGGTGGCTTTCACTATAAGAAAGCCCTTTCAAATCGAATGAATATTGTCTCCATTATTTTAAGCAAAAACGGACAAGCGACGAAGTCAAACCCAGACTTAAAACCATACAAATAAATTCAACAAATACAACCCTTTTATTGTAATCTAGCTTACAATATATTTCTTCTTGACATATATAAACTTAAAATGAAAAACTTAAGATATAATGAACAAATATCAGATTAAGATATGTGTGTGTGTGTGTGTGTGTGTGTGAGAGAGAGAGAGAGAGAGAGAGAGAGAGAGAGTGAGGTAATCGCCCTATATATGAAGCCCTTTTTTTGTTTCCAGTCTTCCTTTATATGGAAAGCCCCGTCGATCCATTATCAACTTCACTTCACCACTATCTGTACCAAAATTAACATAAAATTGAGTGAGCAAAATTGGAAAAAAAAAATACAGGACCTAGAAAATTCAAGCAAATTGAGAAATGATAAATGTCATATATATACTTGTTTATATGGATATTGTGATTTAAAATATATTTACGAAAAGGCACAACCCCTGAGAGAGGTACGTACTTGAGATGTATCAAATATTTAGAACAGAGGCATGCTCATGATGAAAGATAATAAGAATACAAAATAGTAATTAATTAATGGATGAGTAACCTGAGAATAGAAAGAAAAGGATACATAACATAATCATCGACGTCCCTTGGAAAAGACACCCTGCGATGTCGGGATTGAAGTGCCAGGTTTTGTGGGAGGAGGATTCTGAGGAGGTGGCCTTGCTGTCCCAAAAATCTTGGCAGTGCTTATCTTTCCAGAATTCATATTTCTGACTGTTCTAAACACAATCGAATTCGCTAATTTGATGATATTGCTTATTTTGCTTCATTTTCAAGCTTCAGGAATCGACTATTTATAGGTAGTATTATGGTTCTTGTTCAATATAGTGTCGCGTCCAACGTTGAAACAAGGAAATTCATGGGAAGTAACCATTTGTATATATCTCAATTTCGACGTATTTTGGATGACACAAATTCATTAAATTTACTCGTCAAATTCTAACCAGCGTTAGATTATGGCACACGTAAGATGAAACTCAATGAGCTAGTCGCACCAATGGAAACCAGCTAGGAATGTTTCTTCATGTTTCCTCTCTCTCTCTCTCTACACACACACACACACACACACACATCCACGTTGCTTTTCCAAATTTCATTCATGGGAACCTGATCATGTAGTTGTATGATTTCAAAGCCGTGAACTTTTTGTCCTTAAACTAACATGTCCCACTAAAATATTTTCGAATTGTTTATTTAATTATAAGTAGCAACGTAGGTTGTTAGAATTTTCACATTATATATATATACATAGATTGTAACTTGGTCAATAACTTATTGAAAGGGTTAGTTTCATATAAAGCAAAATAGTCTCATGGGATTCATATAACCCATCACTCCCGCTTGCTAATATACAAGTAGACAGAGAAGGGAAAAAGAATGGAAATTGTATAAAATAAAATTATTAATTATTTCTTATTGGTTAATTAAAACAAGTTCTATTAAAGTTTTGCTACAAGTTGTCTAAAATTCTCATCCCATTAACCTTTTAGCGTTTTTGAAACTTTCTTTTCTCTCAAGGACTCAAAATTTCAACACCATCACCGACTTTGTGGTGGAATTTTTTAATTTCACCTTCACTGTTTATTGCTGGGTTTTTATTTTTTATGTTTTGGATGAATATAAAGAGGAAACACGTAAGATATATGTGTGGATGACCTCATGATTAGAGAAATTATTCGGTAATTACGGTATGTGCAGTTGTGTGTTGTGCCCTCCAAATGTTTGGGATTAAATACAATTTAATTTGGTCCAACATATAATTAAGTTAATATTTCTAATGAAATAATTAATTGAATATTTACATATAAACCAATTACGCGTTTTCCAAACGCGCCAGGAAACTGAACTCAATCCACTAATTGGGTCTAAATCCCCTTTAATTAAACATCTCAAAATTATTTTTCCGTTATACTGCAGATCAGAACTTGGCTTTAATCAGGCCGAGTTGCAATATTTTTTAAAAATAAAAATTCACATGGTTAGAAGCAAAAATAGAAAGAAGAAGATTAATGGAAAACCCACGAAATTAATAAAATATAAATGTTCTTTTCACTTTTTGGGTGTAGTTGAATTAATAAAACAAATTACGCAGGAGATTTCGTAAAAGCTTGTCGGATGTTCTCGCAGCGTTGACCTGTATCTATCTGTTCTATTCTTTTGGCCAAAAACATTCACATATCATTTACATAGAATTTCCTTTTCAGAAGGATCCCCAGAAAAAAAAAACCTATATAACACCGACTATTTTTTGGAATTTTCACACTAATTCCCTAGATTAATTTACTTCCTTTTTCTTTACTTTTTCAATAAACAATTGCTAATATATATAAGATAAACATATTATATATATGCCTTACGGTAGATATGTGAACTGTGCGTTTCACTTATATATCTAGAAGAAAGAGGGCCAGAGACGATTTGGGCTGGAAATTATTGGGCTCGCAAAATTTCTTTTTCTGGTTCTAATTTAATTAATTAATCCATCCATTAAAATGTGCATATATTGAATTTAATATGCATGTAAAAAATAGTGGGAGAATTTATTTATGATGATTATTTAATCACATTTTTTTGATTAAATAAATCAATTAAATTCTCATAACGATTTGTGCGTATTTGGAATCTAAATGCAAAAGGTTGATATTTATGATTAGCATGCATCTTGGGGAGTAGCCACAGAATCATTTATTGCATGTGTAAATAATCACTTATATGTTTTGAAATATCAACTCTATTCAATGAGTAATATTAATTTAATCAAAGTGAGAGGATTGTATTTAGCCACTCATGTTGATTAAATTAATTGGTTAAGTCCTCCGTGAAGCTGTGCATATACAGAATTTCAGTGCACATGATTAATATTTGTGATTAACTTGTGTGTTAGAATAATAGCTACAACACCCTCTTACAACATGCATAAATAATCTCACATGGATTTTAGAATATTAATATTTTGAAGGTGAGTAAATATTATCTTATTTACATAAATGATTTAGTTGATTAAATTAATTAATTAAGTTTCCCATTGACATGCACGCGTTCATGCTTGTGCGCGCGCACACACACATGATATTTAAATTGTAAATATTTGATATTAGTGATTATTATACATAATTTGTTTAAGGAATCGTTACATCATCCTTATACACATCGTAAGCATAGAAAATCATATAAGGTTTTACCATATCAAATTATGATCATATGTACAACTAATTTACATAATAGTGTGATGTCTTTATGATGAGTATATAGAATCGAGGAGTAGCCACATCATCCTCACTTATTAGGACTTTTGTGATCATTAGCCTTGGGGTCCATAATCAAAAATTAAATAAGGATTGCGTATAGGCAAACCTAGGATTGTTTCCTTTTCTCGAAGAGCCTTTTATTAAATCCTAAGTAATCTAAATGTCGTGCATATGCGATAAAAACAAGGAGAAATTTGTTTTGGGTTTTTTTTTTCAAATTATAAACTAAAGAAGGATTCAATTTAAATTAAAAGTTAAGCTATTGTTTTTGGTATTTTTATAAAAATGGGATGGGTATGAAGAAATAAATGAAGTGAATTCTCTTGAGAAATTGGTTCATTGCCTTTCCTAGTTCACTAAATAATATGGGAGTTTGAAATCCATCGAGTCTTAATTAAAAACCTCAAGCAAACGCGTTGAGTCCAATTTATCTAATTAATAACTAATCCTACGATCGCATTCATAGTCATTTCTTGGATAAATTGTTAAACCACTTGATGTGCGGAATGGATTAAATTAATGTAATTGTTTCCTCTAATATGAATGTACAAACGTGCCACTCAAATTAATTACACAAACTAGTAAACACATAGCAAGCATAATCTCATTGAATTAATAGGAGATAGTTAACTAAAAATCATCCAATCACAATAATTCAAATCCAAACACAAAATAAGCAATCTTAGTTCAACAATATGGAGTTCAAATAACTCAACAAAATCCTACTAAAACTACCTTAGAACATAGCTAGGAATTACAATGACAATAGGAAATTTATAAAGGAACTAAGAAAGAAAACCCCCCCTTTTAAGCTCTTGAACTCAAACCAATCTTCCCAATGTCCTCAAGAGTTGAAATTTTAGCCACTCACTGAATTTGGTATTGTCACTACCAAAGTTGAATTTGCAATAGCCATGGTCAAGGTGGAACAAGAGGGAAGACGGTGGTATTATGGTAGAGAAATTGAGTAAATGGAGAAGGGAATGTAACGGTGGGTCGGCTAGTAGATTATGGCACTAGAGGAAGGACGGTGGTGACTAATGGTGGTGAAAGACAGAGAAGACAAGGATGACCCGTGGTGAGCGACTGATGGAGTGAGAAAGAGGTGAATAGTGATTCTTTGGTCACAGTGAAGATGGGTCTATGATGAAGATGGCAGAGGTCAAGTGATTTTAACAGTAGAGGAAATTGTTGGAGAGAAAGAGAAAGTGGTTGATGCAGTGAAAAGAAGGCTCGCTGGAAACTGGACTGTGTAGCCAGAAACTAGGAACCGTAATCCCAAAAAAGGTGAAGAAGAGAAGACACGGTGGTGGTGTTGAAACTGATGACCAGTGGTTGTGTTCTCTTCCCTCTCATCTTTAAAGCTCATGGCATTGTGGTGGTGGAAACAGAGGAAACCGACGGTGGTTATATAGCTCTGGCGAGATGAAAACAGAGGATAAAAGACACGGAGATTGTAATGCCCCAAATTTTGATTTAAGAGCTAATGACGTCAAATAAGATTATAAAGAATGTTTGATGAATATTGTTGTGAAATAAAATATGGGTTATGACTGAATTTGCAGTAGGAAATGCCTAAACCTTGTATTCAAGTTTAATTATGTGGCAAAGTCTATGAAAGACGATGCAAAGAAATCCTCACCTGTTGCCACGACGTCCTTGAATATAAGCCTAAATTCTCTTTCATTCTTGAGGCCTGAACGGCAAAACTTTCTATACTCCGAATTCTCCTGCATACAGACAAGTAACAAAATCATTAGCTATATTACAAAAGAAGATGATTGCGGCAACTGAATTACTATTTTGCAAAGTTATAAGTAATTGTAGGCATTACTAACCTAACATTTGTGCCGCCGCCACTCGGGTGAAGCAACAACATTTCCAGTTCCAAGCTCTCGGCCCACACCAGTCTCTTTTGTTAACGCATCCCAAGTCCTTAAATCCTTTCTTAACATATTAAACTTATTTTTTAATTGTTTCTTGTCGTACGCTTTCCCATTTTCTCATTGAATGTAGTGACAATAGCGTCCCAACCATCTTTTTAAAAAGACAGCCCTCACGGTTCTTTTTTTAAAAATTTGGTCAACCATGGCATGGACAAATATTTCAATGGACGCGCAATCCCATAATGCTCTGTCATTCATCTTTCTATGGAAAAGTTTGACATAGCATTTAACAACAAATTCCCCAAATTAACAACACAAACCCTATATTCCACTATACGCACCACTAATCCAGTGACACTAGCATTAAAACATCTTGATGAAATTCAAGTAGATGCAAAGGTAAACACGACATATTAAAAAATACAGACATTGTCTTTTTTA
Source organism: Inga laurina (assembly GCA_963855925.1). Taxonomy (NCBI): domain Eukaryota; kingdom Viridiplantae; phylum Streptophyta; class Magnoliopsida; order Fabales; family Fabaceae; genus Inga; species Inga laurina. The sequence goes on from OY979701.1 coordinate 2,109,291, forward strand.
ATAGAACTTAATGATGCATTAAACACTAAGCAACAATTACAACATCATTAGTGCTAAAGTACCAAGACTCCTTTCATCAACTACCACCTCCAAGCACTAAGTTGTGGGGATATTATATTAATCAAAGGTACAAGAGCTAACTAGTTAACAGGAAGTTCATGAAATTGCCAAAAGAAAAAAAAAACAGGAAGTTCATGAGAAATTTGAGCTAACACCTGCGCATTTGTTAGCGTCAGTATAAGGGTGATTAATTGTAAATATTGTATTAACTGTATATCCCTACACTACTACAGAATTAAGATATAACCACCCTAATAGACGTCCCAATTTTAAAATTGGGTGGTTAAAAAGGAAGGCGGTGGCATTTTCGTAATTATATGTACATAGGAAAACCCTTAGACGTCCCAAATTTGAATTTGGGACGCCTAAAGTTGAGTTTAGACGTCCCAAATTTTATTTGGGACGCCTAAAGATTTCCATTGGCTCCAAAAAAATAAATTAAAAAAATTTAAATTACTTTAGGCGTCCCAAATGGGATTTGGGACGCCTAAAGTCAAAATTTGGGACTCCTAAAGTAAGACTTTAGGCGTCCCAAATCCCATTTGGGAGGTCTAAAGTCTCTACTTTAGACGTCCCAAATGGGATTTGGGACTCCTAAAGTCACACTTTAGGAGTCCCAAAAAAATTTAGGACTCCTAAAGTCATGTCAGAAATTCTGACATGCGTGAGACTTTTTTTCCCTTTTCTTCATTCCCATGTCAGAAATTCATACCTCTTTTTTTATCTTTCCCATCCCTATGACTTCTCTTCCCTTTTTTCTTTCATTCCCGTGACTTCGTCTTCCTCAATCTTCTTCCTCTCTTCCTTTTCTTCATTCCCTTTTCCTCCACCTCCTTCCATTCTCATAACACCTTCTTTGCTCTCACCCTCCAGCGTACACCTTCTCCACCTTTTTTGCCCCCTCCACCCTCCGGTGTACACCTCCCACTCTCTTTGTTGCTTTCAGCCTCCGGCGTACCTCTCCTCTCCACTATGTATACACAACTCCTCTAATGTCTTCTTTCCACCTTGGAAGCACATAGACATCGTTAGCTGCCCTCTTCCCTGGTTTCATCAGGTTTGTTTTTTTTAAATATAATTTTACATGAAGAATTAAGTTAAACTTGCAATATGAAATTATTATAATGTTTTCAGTTTATTTACATGATTCTAGTTATTGGAGTGTTTTTCCCTGGATTGTTTTTTTTTTTTGCCAGAATCATAAACTAGTTGTTAGTAGTTATGCAATACTAATAATGTTTTTGTTTTATACATTTGGAGCTTGGAAATTGAGAAAAATACATATGTATATTTATTTTGATGAAATGAACAACAATTAGTTTGTAGTTGTGTGGTGACAAATATTTTGACACTTTCTAGTTGTTGTTATACATATATGATATTAGGTTGTATGAGTTGTTGTTATTATACATATATATATATATATATAGTAAAAAGATTTCAGTGCTAGAAGTCCTTACCATTTTATAAGGGATATTTTGTGGTTTATGAATCCATCTTCAATTCTATTTCTGCAATTTTAATTTGCTGGGTAATGAAGAATATAAATAATTATTTTTAAAAAAATAAAACTTTTAATGTCCCAAATTAAGAATTGGGATGTCTAAAGTCCCCCTGTGAAGGACTTTAGACGTCCCAAATTGAGATTTGGGAGTTCTAAAGTCCCCCCGTGGAGGACTTTAGACGTCCCAAATCTTAATTTGGGACGTCTAAAGTCTCACTTTAGACGTCCCAACTTTTTTGAGACGTCTTTTCTTAAAACATACTACGCCCCCTATATAGACGTCCCTTAGTTTTTGGACGTTAAAAGTGCCAAAATAGGGACGTTAAAACCCCTTTTTGTAGTAGTGCTAATTAAACAGCAAGCAACAAATTAAAGGGAGTAAATACAGTATACAGGGTAAATATATTGCAACCTCATATATCCCTAGTAACAAAGTCAGCCGAGAATCGAAACTATTAACACGTAGCAACAGAGACACTGCAGAGACATTTCCATTGAGACCCAAGTTCAAAGCTAACCCAAGTTCTAAGCTAACACGCAACAATAGAGACACTAGCAGAGACATACATAAATTTGAAACTCCAGGCAAAAATGAATGCCAAACCGGACAGATGCACAAACAGAGACAGGAGATTAGAGTATATGAAGAAACAATCCAAAACAAACCTTACCACGCCCAAGAAAACTCCACCGGACCTCACACGCACCAACAGAGACAGGAAATCAGAGTGTTGACGCACAAGGTCGAGCCGACGACAAGTGACAGTAGATCTACAACCTTCTGACCCAAAAGAGAAGATCAGAGTGTCGACACACAAGATCAACAAACTACTTACCAAGGACAAATCTGCCACATGCAGACGGAGAACTTTCCCGCCGGCCTTCACAACACCCGTCGGAGTCAAGGATGAGGACCACCTTCCCACCGATCACCAAAAACCGCCGACCACACCGCACAACAAGACCATCGAAACACAAGCAGAGCAACAATCTAGCTTCCACATCTTTAGCTAGGCGTCGAGGGAGGGAAGATCTGGACGAGAGTTGAGTTTCTAAACTCAAAATGAACTTGTTGCTCTTTCAGACAAAGTGAGAGGAGAAGAATGAGAACAGCGAATAAGATATGAGTTTCGGAGGAAGAGAGAAGAGAAGAAAGAGAAGGACATAATAAATAACCTAGGACAACATTAAATTCCCTAACGGTAATAGAACGCTCTAATAATAAGCTCCATCTGCCCGCTTTTTCAATAAGCCCCTTATTTCAATCGAATTCCATTTTGAAAAAGCTGAACCAAACAGAGAAAATAAAATCACATATTCATTTAGGCTTTTATTCTTTGAAAACGGGTTTAAATGGCCTAAAACGTGGTACCAAACACACAATAAATCTCTGTTTTCAGCTTCTTATGATAATAGGTACAAAACATAAACTAAGTTCATTTAATATTATTAATTTGAAGACCTCTGATGTAATACATGATTCCCCCACTTACTATTTTTAACTTCCATATACTAAATAAATAAATCGCACGTCACAACTAATTAAAATCTTTCTGGTGGCCTCTCAGTTAAAAATTTCATTACATTAATTAAGCCCTTTGAAGCTAAATCAGCTGGTAAAATGGGAGGTCATAGTTCGATCCTACTTGTAATTAATCTTAGATAATTAGTGACTACCATTCTAATACAAAAATAAGTGTATAATAAATTGAGAAAATTAATCTTATGGTCCTTATAGTTTTTATTTAATTGTAAGTCAATCCTTAATATTTAAGTTGATGCAATTCAATCCCTATAATTTTAATTTTTAACTATTTTATAATTTAGTCCTTATATACTATAAAAATAAAATTACATCTTTAATAAAGGTCGACACTATACCACAGACCTATTCAATATCAAGTCAATTATTAAAAAATTGGGGCCTCTCTCTACTACTGCGGGTGGGTTCCATCAACCTTTTTGTCCTTTTTGGTTTTTTTTCCCCTTGCGCCAACGCCCTCCAAGTTTCCTAAATTCTTTTTCTTACCAAAACCTTGTTTTCTAAATTCAAAGTCTTTAATAAAATAGAATTGAACAAAGTCGTGTCTAACAGAATTTCCAGTTTAAATAAAAAAATTAATGTAGTTATATAAGTACGAGGCTTACATATCAGAATTACACAAATTCATTTTCTCGTTTTAAATTATATCTCATATATTGAGGAGCTGCAGTTTTTCAAATCCCTTATGCTTTTATAAAATATTATTTAATTTCTTCCAGCAGAACAAACTTTTCTGTCATGGTGACCTTTTTTGTTAAATTAAAAAAAAAAACAAAGAAGTGGTGGCTTTAAAGTACGTATACGATAAAGACAAACTTCATGTTAAAAAGGTCAAAATGATTCTACGTACAGTACCGATCAAATTTTATGTGATTCGAACGATTCCATAATATTATAAAGCATAAACAAGAATGTACAGCGACATGGATTTATCAAAAAGACGGTTCTTTCAAATGATTGACTGCATTATTGGAAGCAGATTCCAACAATTAAAGAAATACAAATATTTTTGGTAATCTATCTTCTAGGTTCTAGCTTACAATATATTTTCCCTAGCTACATGCCTAGATGAAATTAAAACGAACAAATTATAGAAATGGATAAACAATACATATGGGGTAAACTAATTGATTATGATAATATACTACTTCCTTGACTTGTGCTAACATAATTCTAATTTTATTAGAAAAAATTAAACTATAAGGTAGGTTTTATGTTAAGAATTATGTGTGTGTGCGCGTGTATAATCACACAGATATTGGAACGTAACATGGTTGATAGGCGAAGGAAATTAATGGTAAGTAACCATGCATGTGAATTTTGTCAAGGCATTTAATTTATAGAGAAATTTCTACATCAATTTTGACACAATTAAATTTATTTACTTGGGAAAACCAGCATTACATTAAAAAACTAAGGGTAGTACTATGAAGATAATTTCACTTTTTTATTATTTTGAGATTTTTTGCTCCTAATATTCTTTCTTCCCTAATTTTCTTTTGATAAAAACTAAGGGTTAATTCGTTATAATTCTCTTGTGATATGCATCATTTAATTTAATTTCCACAAACATTCTTTCTTTTGGGTTCTTCTAATGTGTAACTAACATATACGAAATGCTTGAAAGTTTAATCAATATGGTTCACACGGAATTGGAACTCCATTTAATTTCAAAGGTGTATATATATGGACTTCAATTTATGTTAGAAGATATGTACCGATTACAATGATCAAAATCTAATATAATATTAGCTTTTTATATTAAAAAAATAGAGATGCCGGCACTGCCACAAATAGTTCATCGAAAGTTCTCATTCCATTGACTTATGTGTTCTTGTCCTCCCAAATAAAGCAATACAATTGTGGGGTATAGCATGATATAATTTTGCTCCAAGGTATCCTAATATAATTTCAATATAATAATATAATAAGTGTTTGGGTTTTTTCTTATAAATTACGTACAGACCGTGTGGGTTCCATCAACTTTCTTTCGCCTTCTTACTTTACAATTTTCTCAATTCTAAGTAAGTTTCTACAATTACATATTTAATAAGGTAGACACTATACAATATCAAAGTCAATTATTAAAAATTTTGGGTCCTCTCTCTACTCCTGCGTGTGGGTTCCACCAACCTCTCATCTCCTTGTCTCTTGCTCACCGCTTTTTCTTTTTCCTTTGTTTTTTTTTTTTTTGGCGCCAACGCCGTCCAAGTTTTCTAAATTCTATTTCTATTACCAAAACCAAGTTTTCTAAATTCAAAGTCTCGTGTCTAACAGAATTTCCAGTTTAAATAAAGATTGAGGTGAGTATATATTGAGCCAACTTTCATATTTTCATGGCATATGTCATTAAGGTCAACTATTAAAACGTATTTGTGAAGTAATTTGATAAAGTCATGGTTAACTTTTGGTAGTAAATCAAGTTTTAATAATTTACTATGAGATGAAATCTCCTATAAATGACGTATATATAATTATATATCACATTTGTATTTTTTTTTTTTTTAACGTTGGAAACATCCAATTCATGTAAGTTACGTTCTTGGAAAAGCCTTCTTGGCAAATGTACTCCTTGGCAAATGTAAGTGTAATAATAATTTAAATGTTATTATAAGGCTCAATCTTCTTTGATATAGATCGTAGCCTTTTGTTTTATGCCTTATGTACTCTCAAATGAATAGAATAATAATAAAATTATAAGATTATCACTTCTATAAAATAAAGCTTTTGCTTAAATTCTCTCACATGAAGAGAGGCTGGGAAAAAGAAAATTAATGTAGTTATATATATACAAGGCGTACATATCAGAATTACACTAATTCATATTGAGGATCGATCCGTTTTTCATATTTCTTATACTTTTATAAATTACTACCTCTCATCCTTAATATAAGGGTCAATTGACTTTTTTTGGAGAGATTAAATAAGGTGAATAAGTTATTTAATGTGTATTATTAAATTATATATCTGTTTATAAGTTAATAAAATTAATTTGGGGTAGCCTAATATAATTTCAATATAACAAGAGTTTGAGTTTTTCTTATAAATTTCAGACCGTGTAGGGTCCATAAATCAAATGAATTTTGTCTCCATTATTGGAATCAAATACGGACAGGAAGCTAATTAAGTCAAACCCAGACGAAAAACCAAACAAATAAATTCAACAAATGCAACCCCTTTTATTCTAATCCAGCTTACAATATATTTCCTGCTACACTTATTAAAACGAACAAATTAAGATGTAATGAACAAATATCAATGCAGGTAAACAAACTAAAGCGGATATTTTAATGATGTAATCGCCCTATATGTGAAGCCTATTTTTTTGTTTCCAGTCTTCCTTTATATGGCAAGCCCCGTCAATCCATTATCAATTTCACTTCACCACTATCTGTGCCAAAATTAACAAAAAAAATTGAGTGAGCAAAATTGCAAAATAAAAACACAGGACCTAGAAATTCAAGCTAATTGAGAAAGGATAAATCTCATGTATATTCTTGTTTATATGAATATTGTGATTTAAAATATATTTACGAAAAGGCACAATCCCTAAGAGAGGTACGTACTTGACATGTATCAAATATTTAGAATAGAGGCATGCTCATGATGAAAGATAATAAGAATAAAAAAGAGTAATTAATTAATGAATGAGTAACCTGAGAATAGAAGAAAATGGGACATGCATATATGCTTGCATCAGCAATATCATCGATGTCTCCTGGAAAAGACATCCTGGGGCTTTGGGATTGGAGTTCCAGGTTTTGTGGGAGGAGGGTTCCGAGGAGGTGGCCTTGCAGTCCCAAAAATCTTGCCACTGCTTATGTTTCCAGAATTCATATCTGAATATTCTAAAACATAATCGAATTCGGTGATACGACGATGACGATGATTTCTCACGTACAGATATTGCTTAATTTGCTTCATTTTCAAGCCTCAGGAATCCACTACTTATAGGGTTTGTTTGGTCTGAGGGGAGGGGAGGTAAAGTGGGCGAAGGGAAATTTTTTTTTTTGAATTGAATTTAAAAAAATTAGATAAGTGGGGTTAAAAATTTTTAATTAATTTTTCTTACTCTTTTATCTTATATATTCTCTTTATTAAAATTTTATTACCCCACTTCTTCACTCTTTTAAAATTCAACTCATAAAAATTTTCCCTCCCTTCCCCTCCCCTCCAAATCCCTCACACCAAACAGACCCATAGAGACAACCTAGCTGGGTAATATTATGGTCCATGTTCAATGGAGTCCAACTTTGAAAGAAGGAAATTCATGGGAACTAACCAAGTCATTGTTAGGGTAATTACATATATATATATACGGACATGTTCATTTGTATCGCAATTGATTTCGATTACGTGTTTTGGAAGACACATATTAATTCATTTAATTTACTGGCCAAATTATATTAAAACCAGCGTTACATTGGGGCACACGTGAATGAAAGTCAATAAGCTAGTCGCACGTTGTTGAAACTCTCTGTTTCAAAGTTATGGACTTTGATGAACACGTACGCGATTTAGGAATTTTTTTTCTGCATGTTTCTCCTCTCTCTCTCTCTCTCTCTATATATATATATTCATGTTGCTTTTCCAAATTTCATTCTTGCCCTTAATTATCTGGCTTGACGTGAGAGGGGTATTTTTGACCTTTTGGATGCATGGGAACCTGACCATGTCGTTGTAGATGGCCTTATCACGACGTCATCTTTGGTCTCTAACGTGTCTGATTTCAACTAACAAGTATCATTATAATATTTTCGAATTGTTTATTTAATTAAAAGTAACAATGTAGGTTGTTAAAATTTTCACATTATATATATAGATTGTAACTTGGTCAATGACTTATTGAAAGGGTTAGTTTTAGGGAAAGCAAAATAGTGTCTGATTCCCACTTGCTTTTATACAAGTAGACAGAGAAGGGAAATAGTTGGTTTAGTGGTGTAAGCCCTGCTAGATCTCTTTAGATCTTAAGTTTGAGTCCTAAATGAGACATTTATGTTGGAAGGGCAGCTATGAACCTTGAATTGAATCCAGGATGATAATATTGGGGGGGGGGGAGAGGGGGAAAAAATGGAAAATGTATAAAATAAAATAATTAATTATTTCTTATTGGGTAATTAAACAAGTACTTTTAAGTTTTGCGACAAGTAGTCTAAAATTCTCAACTCATTAACCTTTTAGTGTTCTTTTCTCTCAATGACTCACAATTTCAACATCATCACCGACTTTGCGGTGGAATTATCTAAATTCACCTTGACTTATTATTGCTGGGTTTTTATTTTTATGTTTTGGATAAATATAAAGAGGAAACACGGTGTATATATGTGTGTGGATTGTAACACCCCAAATTTTATATTCACAAAATATATTATAATTATTTGAGAAATTCAATAAAATGGTGAATATTCATGAATTTGGAATTTATGAATTTCATAAATGTTCAATTTCAGGGAAATTGGGCAAAAATAATTAAGGAATTAATTTGGGTAATTTAAAAAGTCCAATATTAAGGTCCAAAAATGAAGGAATATTAGAGAAAATATTTGGTCCAAAAATAGATGGAAATTGGCCAAAGAAAAATAAGAAAAGAAATTGGATTAGAAAGGTAATGGCAAAATCGTAATTTTGCCAAAATAGCACAAAATAAACTATTTTCCAATTAATTGAATTTAATTTCAATTAATTAAAGAAAATAAAGGGGGGAAATATATTTAGAATATTTTGGTCAATTTAATATGAATTTATGAAAAATTTGAGCAAAAAGTGCAATTTTGACCAAAATTGAGACTTTACGTGCATGCGTAACCGGAACAAGTTGTGAAGCCAATTGAGACCATAGGGAGGGACCCCTAGGTGTCTCCTACATGTTGCAAGAGAAAGAAAATATTGGTTGGGATTAATGAGCTTGGTTAGACATACATAGGGTCTATTTACATAAAAGTGATTTTTGAAAGTTTTGGAAATTGTTAAATAATTAAAGTATAATGTTATATATATTATAAAACACATGTGCATCTTCATCCTCAGCTGCTATTCCACGAGAAACAGACCTGAAACATAGTGTGAGACGTTGAGGTTTGTAGAGAGAGGAAGGAGAAGAAAAATCACAAGGTAAGCCGATTTCTCCGACGATTTAGCTCCTAAAGCGTGTAACTCCGATCCTAAGCTACTCCTCTTTGTTCTTTAAGGTTTGGAAGCTCAAAATCTGTTGTTGAGCACTTAGGGTTTTCAGCAATATTTGGGAAAAACTTGTGGGAGCTTGAGGTAACTTCCAAACCTTCGTATATTGTCTATTCTGGCTGCTGTGGGCAATTTAATCGGTGAAATTTCGCCGGATTGCCATTGGTTTTAAATTTTGGAAAAGTGTGTGCCTAAGGGTTATGCTGCCCAATTTTAGTTCACATGATTGTTATAACTCAATTAGATGGTTAATAAAATGATTAGGAGTAGAAAGGAACGCGTTTACGGAGCCGAAATCACAAAACATCGATTTTGCCCAGACGACTCCATAATTTCGGTCAGGGCTAGATGTAGGGGTAGGAATTGGATTTTCAATGATTTTATGATTCCATTGGATTCAGTGGCCAAAAATATATGGGGTTACAGTTGGGCACTTTTTCAGAAAAGGCCGAGAAAGCATAATTACGAAAACGCCCCTAAAACCCTAAAAGCAGGGCTGCCAAGGGCAATTTCGTAATTTGACATTGAATTTGATAATTTTGAGTCCGGAAATGGATTCCTTGGACAAAAATATGTCAGGATAGCCCTAGTCAAAATTTTGGAAAAACGTGCCATCGGGCCGGGTACGGCGGGGCCGGACCGAGCCGGGGTCCCGGGGGCATTTTGGTAAATTTTCACCATAGGCTAATATAACCACAAGAAACACTATGGAAGAGTCTAAAATGATACTTGGATAGGTTATGACCTATTTCTTGTACATTTAATATTTTAGGATCGAATCGGGAGCCGAAAGTCGACACGATTTACAAGGCACACAGAAAGGGGTCGATAGAACTTCGAGGTAGGGACATTATCCTTCATACATCATGCCATAGTTTTATGATTGTGTGGATGCCATTGTTTGTAAATGCGCTTTATTAATCAACATGTTTTGCACAGAGAGGGGCCAGTAGTGCTAGAGGCACTTACACTGGAGTTGGCGGAAGACCAACCGGTGCAGATTCGTGGGGCTAGGCCCTACTCATGTATACATGCAGATGATATATTTATATTGTTCATTAATTGGTGCATACATGGCATATATCATATTTACTTTTCGCATTTTCTATGAACGATAGCATGTTTCTACTGGGATTCTTCAGAATCTCACCCCTTTTTCTAAACCAAACATCTCAGCGGGCGCTAGTGGATCAAAAGGCAAGAATGTAGACCAAGGGAAGTGATTGGCATATGCCTCGAGGCAAATCAAAGTTCGTGGTTATAGATAGTCTATGTCTAAAATACTTTTGGATATTTTGTAATAGTGGTGTATATTGTCGCATTCTGTATGGTTGGCTTTGGACTGTAAACAAATACTTTTATTAGTATATATGTACTCTTCTATATGCCTATGGAACTTGGTCTCCATTACTCTGTATATATCAAAATGGAAACGGGTGTTGACATGGATGACCTCATGATTAGAGAAATTATCAGGTAACTATGGTATATGCAATTGTGTGTTGTGACTTCTGCCCTCCATATGTTTGGGATTGAATACAATTTAATTGGGTCCAACACGTAATTCATTTGATATTTTTAATGAAATACTTAATTGAATATTTATATATATATCATTAACGCGTTTTCCAAACGCAATTGCTAACAATGAGTCAATGACCATAGAATCATACATGGTTCATGAACCTGGACCGAACCGGCCGGTTCAGACCGGAACCCGGTGAACCGGCCAACTGGCCAGTCCGGTTCAATCACCTACTCGTTACTGTTGCGACCCGGGTTGACCCGGTACGAACCGATACAAACTGGTACCGACTCGGCTAACTCGGCGGGTTATGCGAGTCGGCCGGGTTAATTTACTTTGCCTCTCCAGACACCACGCCACTGCCATCCTCTCTCTCTCATTTTGAGTTTGCCTTGCCCTGCCTCCCCCAACTCCTCTCGACCGACTCACTCTCGTCATCCTCATATGGGAAAAGAGATATGCAGAGTAGAGGTAGGTCTAAAGTAGAACTAATAATAAAGCTAATTATACGATGTAAAGCTGTTGAATGAAAACCATTAGAAGAAGAAGAAGTGGTCAAAGACACTGAGAGATGCAGATACGCTAGCCAGAATCGCTCACGCTGTGGAGGATCAAATCCGTCTCTTACCTCAAGTTCCAACTAATTGCTGGATTACTTTCTTGCAGGATAAATCCTTAGTGAATGAGAGATCTCCACTTGTTGGTTAGACATAGGCTTCTTCAAGCATCTCTGTTACCTTTTGTAATTCAAAAAAAAAAAAACAAAAACAAAAAGACACTATGAGAGAAAGAGAGAGAGAGTAATAGGCTTTATTTTTTAGGTGCTCTATTCTCTACAAAGCCCATCCCCTGCTACTTGTCTTATCTTCTCTGCACTTTCCGTCAAATCTAAATATTATACTATTTATATATAGTATATTAGTTTTAGGAATATTGTTGTTGAATTATACTAAAGATTTATTTATTTTATGATTAATATAATTTTTAGTTCATTAAATTTGTTGTTATTTTAATTTTAGCTCTTCCAATTTTAAATTATAGTTTCTGATCCATCAAATTTTATTTTGTTTAAAACATTGGTCCATATAATTCAATAAAAATATGAATCATTTTGTTGATTTAGTATATTTAGATAGTATGATTTATATGGATTTTTTTTATTCCTTAGACGGTCTGACCCCCGGTTTGACTCTGGTCTGACCCACTGACTCGCCCGGTTCAGCGGCCAGTTCGAGTTTTAATACCTTGGAATCATATCCATTAATTGGGTCTAAATCTAATACGTTTAAATAATTGGAATTTTCCCATTAATTCACTAGCCTAAGTTACTTCGTTTTTCTTTATTTTTTCAATATTCATTAGTTAATATATAAAAGATAAACATATTGTATATATGCATTACGGTAGATGGATTATCACAGCATTGTCAAGTACACAAATTGGACACTCGTAATTAAATTGACTTACGCGTTTTCTAACGTTTGAGAGGGTTAAAAAAACAAATCTAAGATGTATTTAATATTGGAGAAAAAATTATGAACTTAATTTCTGTAGAACGACGTATACCTGGTATCATCTTTAAGACCCCATCTCCAAATATATTTAATGAACACCGATTCGAACTCCAAATTAATTCGGATTACATCATACAGATCGAGTCTAGAAAAAAATAATGTTATATCTCGAGCCTCAATTCGATTTGGAACATAGTTGAAAAACATGATTGATGATTTAGTTAATTGCATAATAATTACATGATAATATTGTTTGATGGTATAAATGGTAATTGTTTTGTAAAAAAAAAAAAAAGAGAAAGAAAAAGAAAAAATTATTTGTTTCTCTAATTTTAGGGATAATAAATCTGCAGGTCCTTATAGTTTTAATCAATTTTTAATTAGGTTCTTATATTTTTTTTTCTTTTTATTAAGTTCTTATACTTTATCTGTTTTTAGTTGAGTTCTTGTAGGTTTTTTTTTAAAATTATTTATTTATTTAATTGAAATTTAAATAAATGAATAATATTGAAATATAAATTATGATAATAAATTTATGTTAATCATTATATAATTCAAAAAAATTAATATAATCAATTTGTAATTCTTAATTAATTATTTATTTATGATTCTATTCTATTTTAAAAGAAATTTATTATTATAATTTATATTTCTTTCGGCAGAACAAACTCTGTCATGTTGACTTTTTTTGCAAGAGAAGTAGTGGCTTTATAGTACATATACGGTAAAGACAAACTTTATGTTAAAAAAGTGAAAATGGTTCTACGTTCAGTACTGATCAAACTTTATGCGATTCGAATGGTTCCACAATACTATTATAATGCATACACAAGAAAGTACAGCGACATGGAGTTATAAAAAAGACAATTCTTTCAAATGATTGACTCCATTATTCGAAGTAGATTCCGTCTAGCTTACATCTGGCCGAAAATTTTTTTTAGCTTATAATCAAGGTTATTAAACCTGGACCGGACACTAAACCAGTCGAGGTATTGTGTTAAGAGTCAGTGGGTCAAATCAAAGTCAAACTAGTGAGGAAATGAAGATTTCAACATTATTAATATGAAATTCTGAAGAAAATAAAAAAATCGAAGTAAATTAGAAGGATTAAAAAAAATAGTGAACCGGTTTACTAGTTCACTCGAACTAGTCACCTAGCCGGTTTGCCAGATTCCAAGTCGAACCAACCGTTCTAGTCCGGGTTTAATAACGCTGCTTACACTATATTATCCCTAGCTACATACCTAGATGCAAATAAAACGAACATTAAAGAAATTAATAAACAAGCTGATGATGATAATATACTACTTCCTCTTGTCCTAATATAATAACAATTTTAATGGAAAATTAATGGGATAGTGTGTGTGTGTGTGTGTGTGTGTGTAATTCTTGGTCACGCAGATAGGTTAATGCATTGGAACGTAACATGGTTGAGAGGCAAAGGAAATTAATGGGAAGTAACCATGTGAATATTGTCAAGGCATTTAATTTATAGAGAAATTCTTAAATCAATTTCAACACAATTTAATTCATTTACTCGGGAAAACCAGCGTTACATTAAAAAAAAATAGAGGAAATACTATATATGAAGGAAAAGTTTCACTTTTTTATTGTTTTTGGGAGTTTTCCCTCCTAATATTGTTTCTTCCATATTTTTTTCTAATCCAAACTAAGGGTTAATTTCAGTAGAGAAGGTGAGACCTATATACATATATATATTTGACTACTGCCTCTTATTACAAGTTAATTGGTTATAATTCTGTTTCGATATGCATCATTTAATTTAATTTCCACCAACATTCTTTTTCTTTTTCTTTTTTAGGTTCTTCTAATATATAACTAACTCATACGAAAATGCTTGAAAGTTTAATCAATCTAGGTCACGGGGAATTGAAACTCCATTTAATTTCAAAGGTGTTTATATAGGGACTTCTTTAATTTATGTTTGAATATCTGTACCGATTACAAGGATCAAACTCTAATGTAATATTAGCCTTTTATATTAAAAAAGTAGAGATGTCGGCACTCCGTCAAACGGTTCATCGAAAGGTCTAGTTCAACTGACTTTTAATTACATGTATCTATGTTTTCTTGTCCTCCCAGATATAGCAATACAATTGTGGGGTAGCCTAATATAATTTCAATATAATAAGTGTTTGGGTTTTTTCTTATAAATTACGTACAGACCGTGTGGGTTCCATCAACTAATTAACCTTCTTTCGCCTCTTACTCTACAAGTTTCTAATTTCGAAGTCTAGTAAATTTGAACGAATTTTCACGTGTAACAGAATTCGCATTTTAAATAGGTTCTGATTACAATGTCGACTTTCCAATTTTCATGGTATATTAATACGGTCAACTAAAACGTATATGTTTGAGAAGTGATTGGGTAATATAAAATCATAGTTAAACTTAATTTATATTCTTAGAAAGTTTTGAACTCTTCAGCTCCTGTAAGTTCTAGGACATTATGCCTTCAATTGGCAATTGGAAGAGCATAATAATATTTATTTAATAAATGTAATAATAGTTAATAAGGTTCAACCTTCATGGATATAGATGATATCGCGTTATATACGTTGGTGGTGAAAAGACTGAAAAGGTGGCTTTAAAGTGCATATAACTAAAAGCGAATTTGATTGGATCTTGTACAGTACTGAGAATAAAAAAATTAAAAGAAGGGCCTTTCAAATCAAATGAATATTGTCTCCATTATTGGAATAAAATACGGACAAGCAGCTAATTAAGTCAAACCCAGACGCAAAACCAAACACATAAATTCAACAAATACAACCCCTTTTATTCTAATCTAGCCTACAATATATTTCCTCTTGACATATACGTAGCTACACTTATTAAAACGAACAAATTAAGATATAAGTAACAAATATCAATGTAGGTAAACAAACTAATTAATGAGGATATATATATATAGGTAATCGCCCTATACATTAAGCCTATTTTTGGTTTCCAGGCTTCCTTTTTATGGCAAGGCCCGTCAATCCATTATCAATTTCACTTCACCGCTATCTATATCAAAATTTACAAAAAAAATGAGTGAGCAAAATTGTAAAATAAAAACACAGGACCTAGAAAATTCAAGCAAATTGGAAATTGATATATCTCATATACTTCTTTATATGGATATTGTGACTTAAAATATATTTACGAAAAGGCACAATCCCTAAAAGAGGTACGTACTTCAGATGTATCAAATATTTAGAAGAGAGGTATGCTCATGATGAAAGATAATAGGAATAAAATAGAGTAATTATTTAATGAGTAACCTGAGAATATAAAGAAAGAAAAGGACATGCATATATGCTTGCATCAGCATCTTCGATGTCTCCTGGAAGAGACAAGCTAGCTAGGTAGTATTATGGTCCATGTTCAATGTAGTCCAACGTTGACAGAAGAAAATTCATGGGAACTAACCAAGTCGTTGTTATGGTATTTACATATATATATATATGGACATGTTCATTTTTTTTTTTTTGATACAAAGGCAAGCAAAGCTTGAAAATGACAACCACTATAGGCTAGGCCCTATAGGATGTTCTTGAGCTAAAAAGCCACAATCCAAAGCAAAAAAATGAAAACATTCAATTGGGGAAAACCCAAGTTCCTCGTGATCCTGCGGAATCATGTGTGCCTTCCTTACAAGATAATCTGCACAGCGAAGGCTTTCCCTGTGAGCATGGGAAATTTCTACCTCCCAGTCACTAAAAACAAGAGATCTGGTTTGTAAGATAACATCATATAATGGATGATCCGAATCACAATGAGTGGATAATAAATGGACTGCCTGTATTGAGTCAGTGAATATCCTGATTTTCTTTAGCCCCAACTGTTTACACAGAAGGAGACCACATCGGATTGCATGGATTTCCGCAGCAGTTGGGAAAGTATGTCCTAACTTCTGTTGAAATCCACAAATCCAATTACCCTGGTAATCACGGATAACACCTCCACAAGCAGCCTGACTGTCTGCGACAACTGAACCATCAACATCTAAACGATAAACACCCGGATCAGGAGGTTGCCAGTGAAGCACTCCTCGTTCTGGGATTTGGAATATCTGATGCCGAAACTTGCCGTTCTGCACACCTTCCGAGAGATGATAAATACATCTGTGAACTATCTCTTTCGGGCTATCCGATGACCCTTCAAAAGCTTGGCAACATCGATTTTTCCATAATATCCAACAAGCGGTACTGAAAACATTTTGCCAAGGCCATCTAGCCATCTTATTGTTTCCTGGTGAGTGCTGCAAGTTCCAATTGAGCCAATCCTGCAAATTACCAGAGAAAAATATATTATAATATAGAGGGTTAGTTAAAGCAGACCACACTCTCCGAGCTTGCTCACAATCTCTCAAAATATGCAGGGCGCTCTCCACACTATCACACAGAAAAGGACAGGTGTTTAAGGCTGTCGGATTGTGTCTCGCTCTGATCTCATTAGTAGGAAGCCTATCATGGAATACTTGCCAAAGAAAGAATTTGATATGTTCAGGAATTCCCCAGCGCCATAGCGACTGCCAGTGACGTTGGTGACTATGGATGTGCTGATGAAAGATTGCGTCATAAGCTGATTTTACACTGAAATTCCCATCAGGAGCATTCCGCCTACAAATAGTACCTTCATCAATGCCCGAAGGTGGCGGAATCGACATTATTTTATCCACCACCCAATTCGGAAGGAAGGATTCCCACTTAGCTCTATCCCAATGACCCGAATGAGTCATAAAGGAGCGAACATTAGCACTCAAATCAACAAGGTGGCTGTTTTTGTCAATAAAGAATTTGAGGGGCTTGTCCACTGAAGTCCAGCATTCCTGCCAAGCAAGCATATTTCAGCCACTTCTAAGGCGTTTGCCAAGACCCCTTAAAAAGTCCTCCCAGACGGTCACAATTCCACACCAAACCACCGACTGTTTGTGCCACCTCTGAACCTGCGGAATAACAGAAGATCCGCAGGAGTATTTCGCTCGTAGACATTTCACCCAAAGGGCCTCCGGCTTTTTGATAAGACCCCAGCACAATTTCATGAGAAAAGCTTTATTTTGGCAGTGCAAATCTTTTATTCCCAAACCACCTTCGCACTTTCTCCTTTTAAGAACATCCCATGAAAGCAGGTGCAGCTTCTTGGATTCATCATGCTGGTTCCAAAAGAAATCACGACTGAGCTTTTCAATCATAGCTAACACCCCTTTATGGACATGTTCATTTGTATCTCAATTGATTTCGATTACATGTTTTGGAAGACACATATTAATTCATTTAATTTACTCGCCAAATTATATTAAAGCCAGCGTTACCTTAGGGCACACGTAAAATGGAACCCAATATATAAGATTATAAGCTAGTCGCATGGTGTTGAAACGCTCTGTTTCAAAGTTATAGACTTTGATGAACACGCACGCGATTAAGGAATTTTTCTGCATTCTCTCTCTCTCTCTCTCTCTCTCTCTCTCTCTCTCTCTATATATATATATATATTTATATATATTCACGTTGTTTTTCCAAATTTCATTCCTGCCCTTAATTATCTAGCATGAAGTGAGAGGGGTATTTTTGGCATTTTGGATGCATGGGAACATGGCACTGACTTCCCAAGCACCAAGGATCACTTTTCCAATAGTCGATGACTCATTTCATAATCATATTCCATTGATCAGGTTCAAACATGTGACATTCTTTAATGTTCATAGTTTAGGATTTAGTGTTTAGGACTAGCTAGTTTTTTTACGTGCTTATTTCCTTCAATAGATATAACCCTTTGGTTCCATTTTCAGGCAGAGTAATCTTGCGGATGAAGCCTCTCTGCGTCATTGATTATGGACATATATAAAGGAAGATCGAAGTAGTTGCATGTGTAGAACACATTTATATTATTAATTATATTCTTTATTCGTTCGTTTGCTTTTATGTCTACTTTTTGATTTGATTAAATAACGGAGTTCATAATATTCATTGAAAAGCTGCTTCATTAATTCATAAATCTGTCCTTGTACTTTTTGTAATCATTGGAATAAAATACTCAGGTAGGATAATGGGGTCTGTGCCTATGATATTTGGCCTTTATATGATGGACTTAGTGCCTATCTAAAGGATACTCATTGAGTTCAGCTGATTTGGATTGTCTAAATTAGATTTGGATGATCTAGATTTATTTTTTAAAATAATGATTTTTAAACAAAAAATTCATTTTTGGAAAAAAATTAAATAAAATATTATTTTTATTTTATATTCTTTATCCAATAAAATAATTATTTTAACAAAATAAAAAGTTAACAAATTAAATATGGACCGTCACACAGCTAAGCTCATGGTGCCTATCCAAACTGAATTCTTATATGATATGTGCGCATGAAAAGCTCAAAACAGATTATATCTCTGTTTTCAACTTCTCATGATTATAGGTACAAAACATAAACTAAGTCCATTTAATATTATTAATTTGAAGATCTCTCACGCAATACATGATTCCCCCACTTACCATTTTTAACTTGCATATACTAAATAAATAAATCGCACGTCACAACTAATTGAAATCTTTCTGGTGGCCTCTCAATTAAAAATTTCATCACAATAATTAAGCCCTTTGAGGTTAGATCAGCTGGTAAAATAGGACGTCGATCGATCCTGTCTGTAATTAATCTCAGATAATTAGTGCCTACCAATCTAATTTAAAAATAAGTGTATAATAAATTGAGAAAATTAATCTTTTGGTCCCTATATTTTTTATTTAATTGTAACTCTATCCTTGATCTTTAAGTTGATGCAACTCGATCCCTGTTGTTTTTACTTTTAACTATTTTATAATTTACTGCCTAGAAAAGGAAATTACATCTTTAACAAAGGTAGACACTATACCATCACTACAAAAAAAAAGACTTTCGGCGGCGACTTTTGTGGCCGCTGAAAGTCTTTCAGCGGCGACAAAAAGTTGCCGCCTATGCGACTGTCGCTGAAAGTTTGAGCGGCGACAATTTTTGTCGCCACTGAAGGTGACTTTCAGCGGCGACTTTTGTGTCGCCGCTGAAGTTATAGTTTCAGCGTCGACTTTTGTCGCCGCTGAAGGTGACTTTCAGCGGCGACTTTTGTCGCCGCTGAATGTGTTAATTTTTTTTTTAAGAAAATTAAAAAATTAAATTTTTTATTAAAAAAAATTCAAATTTTTTTAGAAATTTAATTTAGAATTGCCACGTGTCTCCTCCTCATGCTGTCATGTGTCACCTCCTCGTGTTGCCACGTGTCGCCTCGCCGTGCTGCCATGTGTCGCCTCCTCATAATTCCTCAAAGTGATTCTCCTCCAGTTCGAACCCACGACCTCAGGGAGCCAATGCCTTCGCACGCGAGTCTCTGCCGGTTGCGCCGAAATGAACCTATGTCATATTATTACATATTATTATATATATAATATTATCATATATATATATACATACATATAATTAAATTTCAAATAACACTTTCAACGGCGACACTAAAGTCGACGCTGAAACTCACTTTCGGCAGCGACTTTTAATAGTCGCCGCTGAAAGTGTTTTTAAAATTTTTTTTTTTTAAATTTCAAACAATGCTTTCAGCGGCGACACTAAAGTCATCGTTGAAACTCACTTTCGGCGGCGACTTTTAATAGTCGCCACTGAAAGTTTTTTTTTTAATTTCAAACAACACCTTCAGCGGCGACATTAAAAGAAGACTTTCAGCGGTGACATTAAAAGTCGCTGCCAAATGTCGCCGCTGAAAGTGATTTTTTTTTTTTTTGTAGTGCATAGACCTATACAATATCAAGTCAATTATTAAAAATTTGGGGCCTCTCTCTACTCTGCGTGTGGGTTCCATCAACCTTTTTTCTCTTTTTGGTTTTTTTTTTTTTTTTGCCCCAACGCGTTCCTAGTTTTCTAAATTCTTTTTCTTAGCAAAACCATGTTTTTCTAAATTCAAAGTCTTTAATAAAATAGAATTGAACGAAGTCGTGTCTAACATAATCTCCAGTTTAAAAAAAGATTGAGTCAACTTTCCTGTTTTCATGGCATATATGAAATTAAGGTCAACTATTAAAATGTATTTGAGAAGTAATCAGATAAAGTCTTGGTTAACTTTTTGCTTTACAAGTCATAGTTAACTTTTGGTAGTAAATTAAGTTTCAATAAATTACTAAGAGATGAAATCTCCTATAAATGACGTATATATCATATTTCTAGTTTTTTTAATATCGGAAACATTCAAAAGTTATTGGAAAAGCCTTCTCGGAAAAGGTAGATAGCAGTGCAACATTCATTTAAATGTTATTATAAGGCTCAATCTTTGTCGTAGCATTTTATATTTTCCCTTAATGCACTTTCAAATGAATAGAATAACAATACAATTTAAATATTGCCACTTCTACAAAAAATAGAAAAGACAAAAAAATATCACTTGAACTTCAAAATCCTAAATCAATTTTGTAGATAACAAGAGTATAGGTATTAACTATACTTGACTAGCAATTGACAAGTCATTTTAGGAGGAAATCATTGCTTTGAGATTTTGAAGTTCATGTGATGGTTTTTTTTTTTTTTTTTTTGTTAAAAAAACTTTTAAATTCTCTCAGTTGAAGAGAGGCTGGGGAAAAAATTCATGGAGTTATATACGTACTAGGCTTACATATCAGAATTACACAAATTCATTTTCTCGTTTTAAATTATATCTCGTATATTGAGGATCTTGCTGCAGTTTTTAAAATCCCTTATGCTTTTATAAATTATTATTTAATTTCTTCCAGAAGAACAAACTTTTCTGTCATGGTGACCTTTTTCTTTCTTTAGAAAAAAACAGAGAGAGAAGTGGTTCGAATGATTCCATAATATTATAAAGCATAAACAACAAAGTACAGCGACATGGATTTATCAAAGACGGTTCTTTCAAATGATTGACTCCATTATTGGAAGCGGATTCAAACAATTTAAGAAATACAACTATTTTGGTAATATAGCTTTCAATATATTTTCCCTAGCTGCATACCTAGATGAAAATAAAACGAACAAATTATAGAAATGAATAAACAATACATATGGGGTAGAATAACTGATGATGATAATACACTACTTCCTCGGCTTGTCCTAATATAATTCAAATATTTATAGAAAAATTGAACTATAAAGTAGGTTTTATATTAAGGACTATATATATATATATTCTTAATCACACAGATATTGGAACAAAACATGGTTGATAGGCGAAAGAAATTAATGGGAAGTAACCATGTCAACATTGTCAAGGCATTTAATTTATAGAGAAATTTCTACATCAATTTGGACACAATTAAATTCATTTAAATTGGAAAACCGCAATTACATTAAAAAACTATTGGTAATACTATGAAGGAAAATTTTTACCTTTTTATTATTTTTAAGATTTTTCCCTGATAATATTCTTTCTTCCCTAATTTTCTTTTGATACAAGCTAGGGTTAATTTCAGTAGAGAAGGTGAGGCGTGAGACCAATATATTTTATTACTGCCTCTTATTACAAGTTAATTCGTTATAATTCTGTTTTGATATGCATCATTTAATTTAATTTCCACCAACATTCCTTTTTTTTGGGTTCTTCCAGTGTATAACTAACTCATACGAAAATGCTTGAAAGTTTAATCAATCTGGTTCACGCGGAATTGAAACTCCAGTTAATTTCAAAGGTGTATATATATGGACTTAATTTGGCTACTTATAATTATAATGAATTACGCGTTTTATAAACGTTTGAGAAGGGTTAAAAAAACAAATATAAGATGAATTTAATATTGGAGAAAAAATTTATGCACTTAATTTCTGAAGAACGACATATACCTGGTATCTTCTTTAAGACCCCATCTCTAAATATATTGAATGAACCCCGATTCGAGATCGAGTCTAGAAAAAATAATGTTATATCTCCAGCCTTAATTCGATTTGGAACATAGTTGAAAAACATGATTGATTATTTAGTTAATTGCATAATAATTATATAATAATATCGTTTGATGGTATAAATGGTAATTGTTTTGTAAAAAAACAAAGAGAAAGAGAAAGAAAAAATGATTTGTTTCTTTTATTTTATGAATTTTTTTTAATTGCTTATTACCAGCTTGAGTCCAATTATTATCTGTAGTTTCTATTCAAATGATGCTTTCAGTTATTCTGAGAATTCCTTTAATTGTGGGGTCCCTACAACTAAAAACTTTATATACATACATACATACATAACATAATAATATTGTCCAACAATTGCTATATTATTATATATGTCGAGCTTAATGCTTATCACTGTGTCTATCTCACTTTTATTACACAAATTGTACAGAAAAGATCACATGTAATAGTATATGATTAAATTATTCTTGTTAATTAGTTAAATATCTAACCATAATGGTGCGTAAAGGTATATATTTTATTGATATGTAAAGGTATATATTTTAAATTACGAAGAAGAGGACAAAATATAGAACGTCCCTTTCCTGTTGGGAGCGGGGAAGGCAGAGTTTTATTTATTCAACAAAAGTTTATTAATGACATCATATAAATAGGAGATTGATTCACAAATTCCAAGTACCCTATTTGGAAGAAAATAAATTAATGACATCACATGAATCAAACCTAGACGCAAACGAACAAATTAATAAATTGAAAAACATTACACAAATCTCAGTAAACTGACAAAATTAAATATGCATTACAACATATCGATTTGTGATAAATTGAGACTATATATCAACTAACTCCGATATCAAATGGAAACTGCCTCACTTTCATCATCTGCATGGAAATGATCAATAAGAAATTGATTAGCTTCTAAAATACATACAAAGACAAAGAATATAACGATCCTGATTGATATAAAAACAAACTTCTCAACTAACTCATATTTAAGAGCTGAGGGAGTATGTGTGTATATATTCCATATCGTATACTAAAAAGATAGCTAATTAGCGATGGAATTTAGCAACAAAATTCCGTCGAAAATTAATTAGTGAAAGTATATTTGATGATAGAATTGTACAATTCCATCACTAAATTCCGTTATTAATCCACTGTTTTTTTATATATACATATACTTAAAGAACATCATCAGAAAAATAACATCGAACCCATATTTTCCTAATAAAACAGGGCATAGGTATCTGTTATATATTGAACCTGATAAGAGTATATACGGTCACTTGGATGAGGTCTTCTTGGCCGTTGAACCTGGCGTAGTATTTGCTCTGGAAACAGTCTTCTGCGGCGTTGGGATTTGATGAGTGCCCTTATTAGACTTCGAGTCAACCTTTTGAGTCTGATAACTAAAAATCTTCTGGACCTTGATTTCGGAACTCTTCTGGGCCTTGATTTCGGAACTCATAGTGCTGGGGCCTAATAGGCTTAATAAGAGAAGGGATCAATAAAGAAAGGTTCTTATTGAAGGATATTTGAGAAGAGATCTTAGATGATAGGGTTGGTTTGAAGCTTGTTGATGAAGCTCATGGAGGTATATATTTATAGAGAGAAAGGGTACTAAGAAGTTGGACATTTCAGAAGGAAATAAGAAGAAATTTACAGAGAAATTTTGGGCAAAATTCTGAAGCAGCTTGGGTGTTGAGGATGATAATAAAGTAAATATTTTCAATTATTTTATTTCTAAAATTTTGTAATGTAATTTATAATTTAGAACGCTACAACCCTACAATATTTTTATAATATATATAATCAGGGACGGAGGTAGTATATGTCGTAATTGAGGGGATTAATAGGAACTTGCGTGAATGTTAAGCTAGGAAATTTACATGGAAATGGTATAGAACTTGTACGCATATTAGCTTCCCTTAACATTAATGTGAATGTAAAAAATTAAACTTGGAAAATGCAGTGAGCGAGTTTCATTTAATTAATGCACATAGAGAGAGAGAGAGAGAGAGGGCACATGCCCATATCGTCCGAACTCTGAAGTAGGTCCCTTGTGTTATTGTGTATTATGGAAATTCTTTTTTTAAAAAAAAATGATTGTGAAGTATAGATTATATATTTCACTTTTGGCGTGGCTTTAATTTTTCTTGGCCAAAAAGGCAGAAACTTTTTTCGTACGTAGTTTGAATAAAACATGCCACTATCATGGGACATTTCCCAAGAATTTGTCGGAAATTCTCATATCATTGACCCTCTTTATCGTCATACTGCTATATTTGTTGATTTTTGTCGGCAAGTATATATGTACATCTCATTTTTCATTGTATTTTCTTTACTTTTCAGATAGGATAACGGGGTCTATGTCTATCATATTTGAATTTGATAAGCCAATGATTTTTTTCCGTGTTTCACAATATGGTTAACCAACATGTTAACTAATCGATTACGATAAATTGGATCGGATTTTACGGTTTTTTCTTCTGCAGTACCTCGATGTGACATGAGCATGAAAGGAGTTCAAGCCTTTATATGATGGACTCAGTGCCTATCTAAAGGATACGCAATATGAGCTCAGCTGATTTGGACTTTCTAGATCAGATCTAGACAATCTAGATTTATTTTTTTAAATAATGATTTTTAAATAAAAAATTATTTTTTGAAAAAAAAAATTAATTAAAAGATTATTTTTATTTTATATTCTTTATCCAATAAAACAATTATTTTAAGAAAAATAAAAAGTTAACAAATTAAATATGGATTGTCCAGCAGCTAAGGTCATGGTGTCTATCCAAACTGAATTCTTATATGATTTGTGCGCATGAAAAGGTCAAAGCAGATTATATCTCTGTTTTCAACTTCTCATGATTATAGTTACAAAACATAAACTAAGTCCATTTAATATTATTAATTTGAAGATCTCTCACGCAATACATGATTCCCCCACTTACCAGTTTTAACTTCCATATACTAAATAAATAAATCGCACGTCACAGCGAATTGAAATCTTTCTGGTGGCGTCTCAATTAAAAATTTCATCACATTAATTAAGCCCTTTGAGGTTAGATCAGCTGGTAAAATAGGAGGTCGAGGGATCAATCCTGTCTGTAATTAATCTCAAAAAATTAGTGGCTACCGTTCTAATTAAAAAATAAGTGTATAACAAATTGAGAAAATTAACCTTTTGGTCCTTATATTTTTTATTTAATTGTAACTCTATCCCTGATCTTTAAGTTGATGCAACTCGATCCCTATAATTTTAACTTTTAACTATTTTATAATTTTGTGCCTAAAAAAATGAAATTACATCTTTAATAAAGGTAGACACTATACCATATACCTATACAATATCAAGTCAATTATTAAAAATTTGCGGCCTCTCTCTCCTCCTGCGTGTGGGTTCCATCAACCTTTTTTCTCTTTTTGGTTTTTTTTTTTTTTTTTTTTTTTTTTTTTTTTTTTTTGCGCCAACGCGCTCCTAGTTTTCTAAATTTTTTTTCTTACCAAAACCATGTTTTCTAAATTCATAGTCTTCAATAAAATAGAATAGGACGAAGTCGTGTCTAACATAATTTCCAGTTTAAATAAATAGAGTCAACTTTCCTGTTTTCATGGCATATATGTAATTAAGGTCAACTATTAAAATGTATTTGAGAAGTAATCAGATAAAGTAATGGTTAACTTTTTGCTTTACAAGTCATAGTTAACATTTGGTAGTAAATTAAGTTTTAATAAATTACTATGAGATGAAATCTCCTATAAATGACGTATATATCATATTTCTAGTATTTCTAATATCGGAAACATTCAATTCATGTAAGTTCTTGGAAAAGCCTTCTCGGCAAAGGTAGATAGCAGTGCAACATTCATTTAAATGTTATTATAAGGCTCAATCTTTGTCGTAGCTTTTTATTTTTTCCCTTAATGCACTTTCAAATGAATAGAATAATAATACAATTTAATTATTGTCACTTCTACAAAAAAATAGAAAAGACAATAAAATACCACTTAAACTTCAAAATCCTAAATCAATTTTATAGATAACAAGAGTATAGGTATGAACTATATATACTTGAGTAGCAATTAACAAGTCATTTTAGGAGGAAATCACTGCTTTGAGATTTTGAAGTTCATGGTACTTTCTTTTTTATTTTTTTTTGTTAAAAAAACTTGTAATTTCTCTCAGTTGAAGACAGGCTGTGTCACGCCCTTATTTAATTTTCACCTTTTTCAGAGTATTCACGGAAGATGATATGTGGTTCGGTGGGTAACACAAGAATAACATGAATATACTGATAATAAGTACATGATTACGGAAATTCCCCTCAGGGATTCGTACCTGATAATTACAATTAGTATAGCCGCACAGGGCTACTTGGGTGTCTAAACTCGCCCTGGTGAAATGGAGACATATTCCTGACTTCATTCCGCACTGCAATCCTCTCATGTAGTTCTCTTCTTTGCTCTCAACATATCTTTTGTCTTCTCCTGTCTAAATTGTTGGTAGGGGAGGGTGAGATTCGAGAGAATCTCAGTAGGAAACAGATACCGTAATGCATGCATGATTGATGCTATGTGTATGACATGTTAGCTTTATCTAAATGTATGCCCCATAATGACATTTCTGCATGCTCAATGTTTCATACAACAAGACTATGGCCACAGCGAAAACAAAAATAGAGCTTCATTTATTCAAATATGCTCTACACAATCAATTAAAGCAATCACATACATCATTACACAAGCAAAGATATCAAATACATGCAAGTAAGGTAAGTCCCCTACTTCCAAATCTTTCTCCTCAATTTGCGTGCCAACAGCTCGGGGCTCCATATTCGATCCTACAATGTCAAATGTACTATTTAGACACTTTCATAGTGTTTCTGGGGGTTATATGAGGCTATATTGAAAATTTACTAAAATACCCCCGGGGACCCAGCCCCGCCGTACCCGGCCCGATGGCACATTTTCCCAAATTTTTGACTAGGGCTATCCTACCATATTTTCATCCAAGGAATCCATTTCCGGACTCAAAATCATCAAATTCAATGTCAAATTATGAAATTGCCCTTGGCAGCCCTACTTTTAGCGTTTTAGGGGCGTTTCCGTAATTATGCTTTCTCGGCTTTTTCCGAATAAGTGCCCAACTGTAACCCCACCTAATTTTCGCCCCTGAACTCAATGGAATCATCAAATCATTGAAAATCCAACTCTAAGACCCATTTATAGCCCTGACCGAAATATATGAGTTTTCCAGGGAAAATCGGAGTTTTTCGGTTTCGGCTTCGTAAACACGTTCCTTTCTACTCCTAACCACTTTATTGACTATTCCATTAGGTTACAACTAACATTAAGACTCAATTTGGGAAGCATAACCCCTAGGCAACTCAATTTCCAAACTTTAAAATCAATGGCAATCCAGTGAAATTTCACCGATTAAATTGCCCACAGTAGCCAGAATAAGCAATATACGAAGGTTTGGAAGTTACCTCAAGCTCCCACTAGCTTTTCCTCTTCTTGGCTGAAACCCTAACTTTCCCAACTCCAAAAATCTTGCTTCAAACACCTCAAACAACATAGAAGAGAAGCTTAGGAGAAGGATTATACACGTTAGGTATGAATTCACCGAAGAAATCGACCTATCTTATGAGTTTTCTCCTCTCATTCTCTCTCTAAAACTCTCAAACTTTCTCTCTCTCCTTGGCTGCAGCTCACGTCTGGAATGGTCTCAAGAGGAAGAGGATGATGATATATTATTATATCATATTTTACTTTAATTTTCCAAAAATTTCGGATTTTACAAAATTCTGGCAGATTTCTGCCCAAACTTTGAAAAATCATAACTAATTCTAGAAAAATCGAAATGAGGTGATTCCAAAGCCTATAGAACCCTTAGTGAGTCTAGTTTCAAGGAAAAATATAGAATTTTGCTTTCTGGAATCACAAAATTCCCAGAATTTCAATCTTTGCATATTGTTCCAGAAATTTCACAGTTTTTCTGTGCTGACTTCAAAAATTCATATCTTTTTGTGTATAGCTCTAATTGATTCATATGACCTATCAAATTAAAGCTTAAGATGTCTAATTGTATCCTGTAAAATATCATAATTTTTGCTCATCATTTGATCATTCAAAATCACATGACAAGCTTACTACCTCATAGGCGATTTCACCGAAAACGTAATTATGTTCTCCAAAATTCGCCATTTTACTTTCTTAATATCCCAAAGATATAAAAATCATTAGGGGATAAATTTGGGCTCCTACTAAATTGGGGCTTAGCGGTCCACTTAATTTAGGCTTATTCCCAAGCCTCAAATCCCAAATTTCGGGGTATTACAGGCTGGGGAAAAAATTCATGTAATTATATACGTACTAGGCTTACATATCAGAAATACACAAATTCATTTTCTCGTTTTAAATTATATCTCGTATATTGAGGATCTTGCTGCAGTTTTTAAAATCCCTTATGCTTTTATTAATTATTATTTAATTTCTTCCAGAAGAACAAACTTTTCTGTCATGGTGACCTTTTTCTTTCTTTAGAAAAAAACAGAGAGAGAAGTGGTGGCTTAAAAGTACAAATACGATAAAGACAAACTTTATGTCAAAATGGTGAAAATGTTTCTACGTACAGTACCGATCAAACTTTGTGTGCTTCGAATGATTCCATAATATTATAAAGCATAAACAACAAAGTACAGCGACATGGATTTATCAAAGACGGTTCTTTCAAATGATTGACTCCATTATTGGAAGCGGATTCAAACAGTTTAAGAAATACAACTATTTTGGTAATCTAGCTTTCAATATATTTTCCCTAGCTATAATGTACATATACGAGAAAGACAAACTATTAAAGAAATACAACTATTTTAGTATTTTTCGTAATCTAGCTTCTAGGTTCTAGCTTACAATATATTTTCCCAAGCTACATACCTAGATGAAAATAAAACGAAGAAATCATAGAAATGAATAAACAATACATATGGGGTAGACTAACTGATGATGATAATAATATACTACTTCCTCGACTTGTCCTAATACAATTCCAATTTTAATAGAAAAATTGAACTATAAAGTAGGTTTTATATTAAGGATTATATATATATATATATTCTTAATCACACAAATATTGGAACAAAACATGGTTGATAGGCAAAGAAATTAATGGGAAGTAACCATGTCAATATTGTCAAGGCATTTAATTTGTAGAGAAATTTCTACATCAATTTCGACACAATTAAATTCATTTACATGGGAAAACCAGCATTACATTAAAAAACTAGGGGTAATACTATGAAGGAATATTTTTGTCTTTTTATTATTTTTAAGAGTTTTCCCTCCTAATATTCTTTCTTCCCTAATTTTCTTTTGATACAAACTAAGGGTTAATTTCAGTAGAGAAGGTGAGGCGTGAGACCAATATATTTGATTACTGCCTCTTATTACAAGTTATTTCGTTATAATTCTGTTTTGATATGCATCATTTAATTTAATTTCCACCAACATTCCTTTTTTTTTTTTGGGTTCTTCCAGTGTATGACTTACACATACGAAAATGCTTGAAAGTTTATCAATATGGTTCAGGCGGAATTGAAACTCCAGTTAATTTCAAAGGTGTATATATATGGACTTAATTTGGCCATTCATAATTAAATTGACTTACGCGTTTTCTAAACGTTTGAGAAGGGTTAAAAAAACAAATATAAGATGAATTTAATAATGGAGAAAAAAATTATGAACTTAATTTCTGAAGAACGACATATACAATCTTCTTTAAGACCCCATCTCTAAATATATTGAATGAACCCCCAGATCGAGTCTAGAAAAAATAATGTTATATCTCCAGCCTTAATTCGATTTGGAACATAGTTGAAAAACATGATTGATTATTTAGTTAATTGCATAATAATTATATAATAATATCGTTTGATGGAATAAATGGTAGTGTTTTGTTAAAAAAGAGAAAAAGAAAGAAAAAATGATTTGTTTCTTTTATTTTATGAATTGTTTTTAATTGCTTATTACCAGCTTGAATCCAATTATTATCTGTAGTTTCTATACAAATGATGTTTTCAGTTATTCTGAGAATTCCTTTAATTGTGGGGTCCCTACAGCTAAAAACTTTACATACATACATACATAACATAACATAATAATATTGTCCAACAATTGCTCTATTATTATATATGTCGAGCTTAATGCTTATCACCGTGTCTATCTCACTTTTATCACACAAATTGTACCGAAAAGATCACATATAATAGTATTTGATTAAATTATATATTTTAGGGAAAATGATAAAAAAGTGATCTTGAAATTGAGAAATGACATATGGGTGATTTCGTAAATCTAAAAGTTGAGAATTCCTTATCACATTTTAGACATTTCCTAATCAACTTTTAGTAAAGAAATTCATCTGTCATTTCTTAATTTTGAGAACACTTTTATGTCATTCTCCCTATATTTTAAATTACGAAGAAGAAGACAAAATATAGAACGTCCCTTTCCTGTTGGGAGCGGGGAAGACAGAGTTGTATTTATTCAACTAAAGTTTATAATATATAAACAAAACGACAAAGTATATTTAGAAGATTTTTTCACAAATTCCAAGTACCCTATTTGGAAGAAAACAAATTAATGACATCAAATGAATCAAACCTGGACGCAAACGAACAAATTAATAAATTGAAAAGCATTACACAAATCTCAGTAAACTGACATAATTAAATATGCATCACAACATATTGATTTGTGATAAATTGAGACTACATATCAACTAACTCCGATATCAAATGGAAATTCCCTTACTTTCATCATCTGCATGGAAATTATCAATAAGAAATTGATTAGCTTCTAAAATACATACAAAGACAAAGAATATAACGATCATATATTTAAGAGCTGAGGAAGTATGTGTGTATATATTCCATATTGTATACTAAAAAGATAGTTTATTAACGATGGAATTTTGCAACAAAATTCCGTCCATAATTAATTAGTGAAAGTATATTTGATGATAGAATTGGACAATTCCATCACTAAATTCCGTTGTTAATCCACTGTTTTTTCAGATATACATATACTTAAAGAACATCATAGTGATGGGGCTTAATTGGCTCTATAAGAGAAGGGATCAATAAAGAAAGGTTCTTGTCGAAGAATATTTGAGAAGAGATCTTAGATGATAAGGTTGGTTTGAAGCTTGTTGATGAAGCTCATAGAGGTATATATTTATAGAGAGAAAGGGTACTAAGAAGTTGGACATTTCAGAAGGAAATAAGAAGAAACTTGCAGAGAAATTTTGGGGAAAATTCTGAAGCCGCTTGGGTGTTGAGGATGATAATAAAGAAAATATTTTTAATTATTTTATTTCTGAAATTTTGTAATGTGATTTATAATTAAGAACACTACAACCCTACAATTTTTTTTTTGAATATATATAATTAGAGACGGAGATAGTATATGTCGTAATTGAGGGGATTAATAGGAACTTGCGTGAATGTTAAGCTAGGAAATTTACATGGAAATGGTATAGAACTTGTACGCATATTAGCTTCCCTTAACATTAATGTGAATGTAAAAAATTAAACTTGGAAAATGCAGTGAGCGAGTTTCATTTAATTAATGCAAATAGAGAGAGAGAGAGAGAGAGAGAGAGAGAGAGAGAGAGAGAGAGAGGCCACATGCCCATATCGTCCGAACTCTGAAGTAGGCCCCTTGTGTTATTGTGTATTATGGAAATTCTTTTTTTAAAAAATGATTGGTGAAGTATAGATTATATATTTCACTTTTGGCGTGGCTTTAATTTTTCTTGGCCAAAAAGGCGGAAACTTTTTTAGTCGCTCTGGTTTGGATGCCGCATCTGGCTCCAGAATCAAAATGACCGATTTCGCCTTGGCGTTCGGCGCAATTCTCATCTTCCACCTCCGGGGCTTGCTTTCTCTTATAGCAGGAGAATCCGTTGGTAGGCCATGCCTCCGCTTCGGGAATCAAGGCGTCGTAGATTCTGTAATTTCACTCTCAACAAGTGGGGCCCTGTCACGCCTTTCGTTCTCTTGCTCCCTCCGCCATTATTTGTCATCATTTATAATTACATTACCGCCGGATTCCTCTCCTAAACATACTGATTTTTTAGTTTGGTCCAAAGGTAAACAAAATGATTTATTTTTTTTAAAAAAATATATTCAGCCATAATCTTATGGGAAAATCCCATATAAAGTTGCCTGAAATAAGAAAATTTAAAATCAAGTTGTTCAACTTAACAAATCTCTAATTAAGCTATTAACCCAATTTAGAATTTTAAAATAGGGAGATTTACACTTAGGTCCCATGCAAGAAAAAAAATGAAAAAATGGTCCCTATAGATTGCAAAATGAAAAAATGGTCTCATGGAGTTGTCAATACAGGCTCCTGGAGTTGTTAATGACAACGCCAGGAGCCTGTATTGACAACTC
Source organism: Inga laurina (assembly GCA_963855925.1). Lineage (NCBI taxonomy): Eukaryota > Viridiplantae > Streptophyta > Magnoliopsida > Fabales > Fabaceae > Inga > Inga laurina. The sequence goes on from OY979701.1 coordinate 2,141,981, forward strand.
CATGGGACCATTTCTTCATTTCTCCTCTTCCTTGGGACTTCACTGTCATTCTCCCTTTAAAATATGGGTGAAATAACTTCATTGCCCTCTCCTAATTCTCCTCTATCCTCTTAAAAGAGTTTTATTACTCCATAACTTTATTTTTCAATAAATATATATCAATAGCTTTCAATATATGTATATATATATATATCAACACTAATATATAATAAACAAATATAATTCTCTTAAATTAAAGGATTCTTTTTTTGTGTTTTAGAAGAATCATTAAGAATAATTAAAGCCAAAAAGTGAAAAGAAAATCATAACCCCAAATATTAATTAAATGATTTTTAGTGAAATATTATGGACAGTAAAATTTATTTTTGGAAGAACTTAAATTTTTTTTTTTTTTTGCCAAAGAAAATCAAACTACATTAATCACACAATTTTGACTTGTGTGATACATATGTTGCCTTTTTTAACGATGATGAAACACTTTTTTTACGTTGTTAATGAAATTTTTTTTTATTATATGTAGTTAATGAACTTTAATATATATTTTGATAAATCACACATATATCAGATTTTTTTTCTTGGGATTAACATAGCTTGATTTTTTTCTCGTAAAAAAATTTAGTTCAAGAATAAATTTTTTAATTCTTAATATTATACTTAAAACTGTTTAATTGATATTGGGTTTAAAGATTCATTTTTTTAACTTAAATTGCTCTTGATCATCCTCCTGGATCACAAAAAATTTCTTTGATTCAAGCGAGTCATATTTGGTTTTATTATCTGTTAATGTTTATATATGTGTGTATGTATATACCTATTGAAAGAAATAATTTACAAAGCAATGAAACTCTTTTAATAGGAGAGAAGAAACTGGAGAGGGCAATAAAGTCATTTGATACATATTTTGAAATCCTAAATCGTGTCGATAACTTAATTAAAGATTTATTGAATTTAGCAACCTAATTTAAAGTTTTTCTATTTTAGGCAACTTTATATAGGATTTTCCCTAATCTTATTTGCCGATATCCATGCAACTTAATGGTATCAATGTCGGGCTTTGAATCATATAACCAAGTAATGAGGTCATCATCTTAACTTTCAACTATTTATGCATAAGAATCAAATATCAATTATATACCTACTTTAATAATATATTAAATTATCTTTTTGAGTTGAAGTTATTTAAATTTTGGGTAGAAACTCAAAATTTTAAAAAAATAAGAGGATAAATTTTGGATTTCTCTCATCCAAAATTATAATTTACCACGCTCCCTCAAACCAAACACATCCTAAATCTCTAGAAACTTCACGTTTTTTCATACATAGATGCACGCATAAGGGCCTCATGACATGTTTTAGTATAAAGGGTTCAAAAAAATTAGGCGGCTTTAAAGTGTGAATATATCGTCTGATGTCGGAATAATTAAAACTATTTAATTATAAGTAATCAATTCTTTTCGTCCACTGGATTAGCAATACCGTGCTAAGTGCCTGTGGCGTCCTGTTTAATATTCTTTTCGTCCATTCAACATGTTGATCTCTGTTTTTTTCTTAACATTAAAAGCAGGATTTGTGCTCGTACCTCGTGTATGAGACAAATTTTTATTAACTGGACCAACCTTTTACTGGTAAAAAGAGTGTTTTTTTTTTTATAACAAGGAAATACTATCTCATATTTAAAATATGAGTCCCTTCTAAAAAAATTTATTTGATCTACAATATGAGTTACTTTGAGAGTAATTAATGCTTAAATGTGGCTATTTATATCATTCTCTCCTTCAAAATTTCATTTAATATTGAAAAAGTTATAAAAAAATTACTAATTTTGAATGCGGAGATCGAGGATGTCGTGAGTAGGGAGAGGGAGAGAGAATAGAATGATTTCCTTGCCACGAAAAGAGACGATTGAAGAAAATTTGCATAGAAATTCTGAAGTACCGAAGGATTGTAGTGCAAGTAATTATTCAGCAATAATGTTGATTATTTACTCCCTCTGGTTCTATTTATAAACAACTTTCCTCTTGATTACGTAAAACAAATTGGTAGTTAAAAGTAATAAATGTGTCAAAAATGCCATGTTTTTTTCCATATATGCCTCTATTTATGAAAAGAGTGTAGGAATAGAGAATAGATAAAAAGTATGAGAGATAATGATTTTAAGATATGGGAGAGAATGTGTATTTAATAAGGGTAAAATAGGAAAAAGAAGCTTACATTTTCAGACAAAAAATGAAAGTTGCTTATAAAAGGGATCAGCCCTATGAGAGAGAAAGTTGCTTATAAATAGGACCGGAGGAAGTATTTCTTTACAGCTTGGAAATTTAATTGCCTGAATTCATGGGGTTCTTCAGTCCTCTTTGCCGTCTCTACGACCAAACCTACCAGTTGCTTTTGCTCCATTTGCTCATCAACACCGTCTTAATTAGAACAAGTGCATCCCATTTCATATATCTCTATATTAATTATTTGTGTTTATGTGATTAATCTCTTGAACTTTTGACATGATTAATTGGGTTAAAATGTGTTATTAGGACTTAGGAGTGTCTTTGCCCAAGGCTAGAATAGCAAGGCAGCACAGGTGCCCTCGGACTGGGATCTTTCCATCGATCAAGACCTTGTTACTTTGTCGGGGGCTTAAAAAACAAGTACTCCCTCCTGTCATTAATATAACACATATTTATAGTGTTGATCTTAGTCTTAAATTTATGATATTCATATTTATCAATCTTTTCTCAATTCACCTCTATTCATACTCCCTCAATAATAATAAAAAAAGAGAGAGAATAAGATAATTAAGGAATATGACTAGGGTGTTTTACAAAATACATGTCATATTAACTAATTAAATTAACTCCCTTAATCTAATCAAATTAGATAAATATGTCTTATATTAAGGACTTGAAGGAGTACTTTGATAGAACTGAAATAGATTAGTTTGTGTCTTGCTAAAGAGTGAGCTAATTAAGCTTTCTTTCAAAATTAATTCATAAAATAGGTACTCCTAAGTGGTGGTTATATAAAAACTTTAAAACAATATTGCTAGGATTAGAGCTAGGAGATGCTTACGTATTGATTGTTGTTGTAGTATAGTGGTGAGTATTCCGCCTATCACGCGGGTGATGCGAGTTCGATCCCCGGCAACGGCGCCATTGATTTGACACAACCCAAGCTGACTCAAGGTTAAATCACAGATTACCACGAATTAAATCGCACACAACTCAGGATTGTTCTCTTATCAATGAGCCTTTTCTTTTGATTCCCTATGCTAGACTAAATGCTAAAACATGGTTAGAAGTGGGGTTTTGAAATTGGTTTTTCTCTAAATCAAAATTCATAAAAATAAAACTATTACTAATCTTTTTGGTATTGTTGAGAAACAATAAAGAAATAATTTGGATAAAAAAGGGATTATATGATAAATTGAGTCTTGGTAGCAAATTTGATGACTTTCCTAGCTTCTTAAAATATTTTGAGAGTTAATTTTATATCAAGTCAAATTAAAAACCTTAAGCAATCGCATTAGGTCCAATCTACCTAATTAAAAACTAATCCTACAATCACATTCATAGTCATCTCTTAGATTAATTGTTAAAACCCACTTGATGTGTGTTGAAAATTACTTAATACACTTGCTTCCTCTTAATTGAGAGTACAAACACAACACTCAAATTGAATTAAATCCATCACATATACTAGTCATCACATAAAATACGTAACTTCATTAATTTAAAAGAAAATAAACTCAATAAAATTCAAGCGCACCAATACAAAATTTAACACAAGGGCAATCCATCATAGACAAATAATTATTCATCTAAGTCTCAAAAACGCAAAGATACCAATACACAATTAATCCAAACAGAACATAATACATAAATTAAGCTAATGGAAATTAATGAACTCCCCTTGTAGCACATTGAAGCTCTAACAACTCCCTCTACCACCAAGACCCAAGAGAATCTAGCCAATCATCACATTAACAGTAACCACAAAATCTCTAAAACTCAACAAAGCCATTAAAGATCAGTAAAAGGCTGAATTTCAAAGAGAAATTACTATGTGTACTGTCGGTCAAGTTGAAAACAAAGGAACAGAGGATCTGGGTAGTCAAATGGTGGTGAATTGGAAGGCAAAGGAGCATCTGGTGGTGAAAATGGAAAAGAAACAGAGGAAGTAGTGGAATGTGTGAGGACAACTAAGGTCGCCCGTGGAAGAGGAGGAGAAGGTTGGTTTCGGTTAACGGCGGAGCTAGTGGTGAAGAGAGAGAAGAGGCAGGACGGAGTTGACGCCAATGGTAGTAAGAACTGAGGAAGACGGTGGTGATGGAGAAACCGCCAGCCAAGCTTCTGATCTGAGCATCTCTGGATTTCCACTTCCCTCTTGCAAACTCGATTGGCCTCCTTCTTTCTTTGGTCTGTCGTCTCCAAGTCCCAGCAGGTTCCGACTGTGATGATGGCGGAGATCGACGCCGTAGACGGTTGTGGTGTGAGCTTCATTCTCCCTCTCTTTCTTCTCCGATTTGCTCCTCTTTTCTCCGTCTTCCTTTCCTCAAAACTCTGTTGAGTCTCACAGCCCCAATGATGAAGGTTTCGGTGATGATGGTGAGCTAGTGAGGATCGAGGGGGTCGACGGAGGTGGTGGTCGACGGTGAAGAGGGCAGAAAGTGATGGTGGTGGTGCTTGGTGAAGTTGGATGGAACTGTAATTATCAAAACTTTTGGGACTTTTTTATGATTTGTTTAGGCCATTTTCTTCACGGTTTTGTAATTTTCAGAAATTCTAGGGCCCTAGTCTGTAATGTTCCCAAATCCTCAAAAATATTAATTCTAACCCTCTAAAATCTCAAATTTTCTTCTTAAGCACCTACAATATAAGATTAAGCACAAGGTAGCATCAAAAGTTCAAGAAATTATTTACATGAATAATTAACAAATTATGATCATTTTACCTTTAATTACAACTAATTCAATACAAACGTCCCAAACTTAAATTAGTGTTTAATAATGTAATAATGTCTCAAGAAATATATTAAAAATCCCAATTTAATTAGGAAAAATATATAAAAATATGGTTTAATCAATGATGCTATTCTAGTCAATTAAGAAGTTAGGATTCTGTCCCTAACCCACTCCAAGAGTTAATTTTCTTATTGATACATTCACTCAACCATTTCAACTAATAACTAGAAGACTAATAAACAGAATAGCTTAGTTATTATTTTATATATAGTTTAATCCAACTACAGACTCAATTGGTATATATCCATCTTTATTAACTTGTGATCCCTTGTCCAAATTTATCACTCATTTCAGTCTTAATATAAGACCCACTTTAATTAAGAAAAACTATAAAGTAGACACTATATTAAGAATCGGAAGTAGTACTGAGTTAAAGTGATCAAGTCTGAAAAAAACACGACATATGCCGCTCCTTATACCATATAGGAAGTGCATTACCACCCTCTATTAATACAGAATATGTCCTCTGAGTATTGATTTGTTAACTTACAATAAATGTCATAATTCTTCATTATATTTTCATGCATATCAAAGTACTAGTGTTTTCTTGCTATCTTAGTAAAAAAGGGTATGCGCTTATGTTATATTAGAGCCCAAAAACAAAAGAAAAAAGAAGAATGAACCTCATAGTGATAAGTGTATATAGAATGGGGATCATCCACCTGAGTCTAAGTAGGTGGCCTAAGAATCACTACTACAGAATTTGCCATATTTACACTTAATGGTTAAAGAAAACACAGTCAAATATCATGAGGTAGAGATCAGGAAAACCATTACTTGATGGTTAATTATACTAACTGTCATTTAACTTGTTAAAAGAAGTAGCTTTTGTGACGTATGATCATTGCTTGAGAACTCTGTTATATTAAAAACTAACCCTATGAGATAGATTGTTCCTTGTAAAAAGGTTCGGATGAGTATTTGTTTAGAATATATATATGGCACAACCATATTTGAGGGGTTTTTTTTTTTTTTTTGGGGTTGGGGAGAGGGGGTCAAATATCAGTAAATTTGCACAGTACAAGTGAATTCTTCAGCGAATTGATGCTTTTAAAATTCATATAGGGGTATCTAAGGATCTTGATAAAGTAACAATAATCTTGTTCAAGTACATGATAGGTTTGCTTTGTATTTACATTGTTATTGGTGAGTTAAGCAGAAATTTAAGGAGAAATTTTGGGGAATATTCCGAATGAATTGAAGCAGCGTGCGTAGGATTGGATTTCCGTGGTTCGCTGGCTGAATCGGCTGCTTCATTGATTGAAGCTTTATATTGTGAAACGGAATGTGGGAAGGAATAAATGAAAAGTTAAACCTAATTACTTAATAGGAAGGCTTGAAGATTGAAAATTAAAGATAGATGGAGGGACATTAATCCAAGACGACTTGGCTGTGGCAGCTGCAATTTTGAGGCATATAGGGTTATGCTGAGTCATGTTCACCGTCTTCGACCAGTCCTTATTCAAACTTGAAGTGTGGAAGCAAATGTTGGATGGCATAATCAAGTGACGATATATATGGAAAGAAGCATTTTAATGCAGTACATGTTGGATGGAGCAGGTTAATTGAAATCTTTTTTAGACGCCTCTATTTTTTTTCCACCGACTAAACACCCCTAAAAATTTATGCATTACATAAACTTTTTATATATTGCTTCTATGATATCCCTCCCCTCTCCTAACTTTAATTTATATTTTATAGTTTTAAATCCTATTTTGACACATTTTTCACTAGACAAATTACCCTTCATCAATATAAATGTCTACACAGTTAAATTTTAAATACTTTTTACCTTTTAGTTTTAATAAAAAGATTTATGTTTTTCAAAAAGAAATATGCATTCTATCTTATGAATATGAATAAATCCGTTGTATAAAGTTAAGAGATTTTTAAACTTAATTCTATTTTTTAAAACATTTATTTAAATTAATTCCATTACAGAATTATGATTTCAACGTTAAGGTAGGAAATTTACAGAGAAATTTTATGGAACTTGTATATTAGCTCCTCTCAACATTGTGAAGTTAAAAAAATTGAGAAAATTGATGAATCCCTATTTTATAATAATGATTTCTATATCTTATTTTGAGATTTTAATATTTCTATTGAGCTTGATAATTGTATTTGTTGGACTTAGGGTGTGTTTTTATTAGCTTTTGGAGAATAGCTTCTAGAGAAAATAGCTTTTGGAGAATAGATTATAGGAGAATAGATTATGGGAAAAAGTGATTTTAATAAAATGAGAGTGTTTGGATGTTTTGATCAGAATAGCTTTTTTTCATGGTCAAATGACTAAAAAGGACATTAACGTTTATGATAATTACATATAAAGGATAAGATTATATTTTAAGTATTATTTAACATTAAATTACATAATAAATACAAAAAATGAAATAAATTTATCAAAAAATTTTAAAATTATAACATTTATCAATTATGTAATATAAAAAAATAGATGTAAAAATTTTAAAATTATATCATTAGCCAATTATATAATAAATTACGAAATTAGATAAAACATTCATTCTGGAGTGTATGTTTTATGCTTACCTGTATTCTATTCTATTGCAGTGAAGACTATCAAACATTGCAACCATTTTCAATCTTTCCTTTTAGATTAAAAGTTTAGTATATAAGAATAAAGAAAAAATATATTTAAAATTCAGGGAAGGTAGTGGATTAACTAGAGAACTGATAAAGATGGATGAAAATACAAACGATCGCACAAAGGAAGGAAAATCGATGTATCCAATATTTGAAGATTGCAACAGATGTAAAGGTCAACTTATAATATCTTAAATTATTAAATATGGCCACAAAGTCAAGGAAAAATGACACGTTGGTCCCATTTAAGAGAAATAATGACACATTGCGGCATTGAAATTTTAAAATAACGTTTTGGATCTAATAAGGTACGTGCAAAAATATTCCCTTCTTTGAGAAATCGTAAAAATAAAAATAAAAAATGCAACATTTTTTTATCCATAGTATATTAAAATGGTACTCATTTTAGGTAAAATATAATCTGGAAAAAAAACATTTGGAAAGTTGGGAAAAAATTAGAGGATAGGGTAGAAGCCAGTCGCCCCTCCCCTCATACAACGAGGTCGTTGTTGCCCAAAAAACATTTATGAAAATTAAAATTATAATAGCTATGTATATAAATTTATGAAACATTATAGGAAAAAAACACCTATTGGAAACTAATTTTCCTGACTTATAAACTAATATATAATCTAATAATATACAAATATATATGTTATGATTCCCAAAAAAAAGGACGATACCATGAAGTGCTGCAGAAATCAAGATCATGCGCTTTTCAACATTATATTCGTATTTAATTTAATTTAATTTTTATTTCAATTTATGATAATAATTTAAAGAAATTCAACCTCTTAACATGGTAAAATTTGGCTACATAATAGAATTGTTAAGTCATGCTATAAAAAAATTACCTAAAGCCAAATTATGTAACCCATGTCTAATAAAAGAAGAAGGTATCTTGATTATATTCAACTATTATATGAATTAAATCATATGATGGATCAAATTGCGTTTAATTATCCTGAATTATATTCAGAAAAGAAAAAAAAAAGTAGAAAAAACTCCGTGGGCCCGTGAGGTTTGAAGTTGAACCGCTGAAGTTGCTACACACGGTGAACACGACTTAGGACCCACACGATGGATCCCAATGCATTAATTAATCTGAATTAATATAAATTAATAATTAATATATTTGGTTCAATGCTATACTCTTCTAGTCCTATTTAAAGGATAAAGAGAGAAGCTTTTATTTGAGTACCTTATTAGATTTTTTAAATGAATGTACAAGTTAACCATTCCTTAATTATTGTTTTGATGTTGTTTTCATATGGTATTATATATATTAAGTAGAGTAGAATTGGAAAGTTGTTGAATTTTATGGTAGAGTTAATGAGGTTTAATGTTTGCTTTTTTTTTTTTTCTGTATGAAAAATATTGGAAGTGCCTGATAAATAGGATTAGAGAAGTAGTTAGTAATCTTTCTTCATTCAAATCAACCAATAGAGGACATCCAGCATAGAGAGAGGTATGAAGACAAAATATGAGAGGATCCATTTTCCTAACCAATGGAATTCTGTATAATGCATAATATAATTTCTGTTTGTTAATTGATTTGGTTATATATTGCTGGGAATATATGTTCTCATCATATCATGCCTCTAATATTCCAGGTTTAATTAGCTTACCTTAATTACGAAGCTTATGACTCCGAAAATAAAAAGGGAATAAAGTTTTGGTCTAAATCTTCAGGTTACAAGCAAGTTTCAGTGGACTTTGTATAAAACAACCAAAGTTTCAACAACAAATCTGCGTAAACTGGTCAATACGAATTAAATTATTTTGGGTTGACCATCGTTATACGCTATACATTTGTCATGAAAAAGCTCTGGTTGATATTGAAACTTCTTGGAAAAAAAGGATATTAAGGAAACTGAAAAAAAAAATTAATTTCAACGGTAAATCCAATTAATAAACATACTCGTACTACGCAACAACTCAGTATATTTAAAAAAGGTTGAATATTTTGATTTAAATAGTTAAAGAAGATTGAGGCTGAATTTCATGTGAAACGAAATAAACTAATTCCGAGTTCATAGGACAGAGGAGAAGAGAAGGAAGTGAGATATAAATAAAAGAAGACTAAGAGAAAGAGAAATGAAAAAAAGGGGAAGAAAGACGTCAATTTGGTCAAACCATGTATAAATGAAAATATAAAATGAGGCCATATGCATGCACTTAATTAGGACGGTGTTGTTACCCAAAAAAAGGACCAAAAGAATTAATACTATTTTTTTTTTTTTTTGTGATACAAAGGCAAGCAAAGCTTGAGAATGTCAACCACTATAGGCTAGGCCCTATAAGATGATCTTGAGCTAAAAAGCCACAATCCAAAGCAAAAAAATGAAAACATTCAATTGGGGAAAACCCAAGTTCGTCGTGATCCTGCGGAATCATGTGAGCCTTCTTTGCAAGATAATCCGCACACCGAAGACTTTCCCTGTGAGAATGCGAAATTTCTACCTCCCAGTCGCTATAAAGGAGAGATCTGGTTTGAAAGATAACATCATGTAATGGATGATCCGAATCACAGTGAGAGGATAATAGATGGACTGCCTGTATTGAGTCAGTGAATATCCTGATTTTCTTTAGCCCCAACTGTTTACACAGAAGGAGGCCACATCGGATTGCATGGATTTCCGCAGCAGTTGGGAAAGAATGTCCTAACTTCTGTTGAAATCCACGAACCCAATTACCCTGGTAATCACGGATAACACCTCCACAAGCACCCTGTCCGTCCTCGATAACCGAACCATCAACATCTAAACGATAGACACCTGGATCAGGGGGTTTCCAGTGAAGCACACCTCGTTCTGGGATTTGGAATATCTGATGCCGAAACTTGCCGTTCTGCACACCTTCAGAATTAATACTATTTGAAGAGGGTTTTTAATAACGAAACTGGTAGCTAAGTTTTTTTTTTTTTTTTGCCTTCAAAGATAATTTCATTGATAAACGACAGAAAAGTGAAAGAGTTTACAACCTACAAAATAAAACATAACAGCAAGCTATAATAAGACAACAAAAAAAAAAACCAAATCAACCAGTATCTAGAACATCCATTTGTAAATCATTTAACAGCAAATTCAATAGATCAAGCGGAGGTCTTAAAATCCAATCAACAGGACACGACCCCTTAGCTGAAGCTCCGGCAACCCAATCAGCTACCCTGTTAGCTTCCCTAGGAATTCATACAAAAATATGGTTCCTAATTAGTTTCCTCAACTCGAGGATATGTTCCACAATAGGTTCACATCTCCACTCCGGAGAAGGAACTGAGTCATTAATACACTTGATTAAATGTAAGCAGCCAGACTCAAAAGTAACATTATCAATATCATAACAGTGAACAAAATTCACAGCTTCCATCAAAGCCTTACTCTCTGCCGTAAACGGAGAACTAGCACAAATCTTGTGAGTGGCTCCATCAAACAAATTACCATGCTCATTACGAGTAACAAAAGAGATAGTTGCTTGATTAGATTCTGGAATATAAACACAGTCCATATTGATTTTAATACTATTTCCTAAAGGTTTTGTCCACTTACATTTTGAATTCATAATCTGATCAGCTTGCCCATCAACATGTTGAGTATGATTACTCCAACCATTGCCATTCCAATCTTCTTGTAACCAAATCTCTAATTGTCGACAAACAAATCTAGGGTCAATGGGTATATTATCATAGATAAAAGCACAACGACCTTTCCAAATAAACCACATCAAGACAGCAAGAAGACATTTATACCAAGGAGACAATTCAGAGAAGAGGAAGATGTGACACAACCAAGTTCTTAGATCATCCGATTGACTTGACAATCTAAGAGACAAAGGACATCCGAACCAAACTCTTCTTACCCAATCACAGTGCATGAATAAATGAGATTCATCTTCAATTCCCTTTTTGCAAATAAGACAGATTCATCTTCAATTCCATTTTTGCAAATAAGACACAGATTTGTATTGCTGCAATGTCTTTTAAAAAGATTGTCAAATATTGGTTGAGCCTTAGATAAAACTTTCCATAAAAAGAATTTTATCTTAGATGGAACCTTTAATTTCCAAATCATACCCCACAATTTCTTATTACTGACTGAAGAAGATTCAGGAGATTCACCTCCATTGTCAATAATTCTTCCTTTAGCTATCTTGTATCCTTCCTTTGCATTATAACAACTCCTCCTTCCTCCAGTCCATATCCACCAATCTTCCCTATTACTAGGGGATAAAATGGAATTAAGAATAGCACTCTTTTCCTCATCTATTAGAAACTCATCAATACCAAATAGATTCCATGAGTTATTCATTCTAATATCAGCTACTTTAAGTTTCTCAAAAGCAGGATCAGGGCATGCAGAAATTAATTTTTTACCTGGCAAATCAAGTAACCAATGATCATTCCAGACTTTCATCCTCAGCCCATATCCAATTCGCACAGCAACGTTGTCCTCTAAAATTGATCTCCCTTCCAATAAGCTATTCTAGATCCAGGAGGCCGAGGTCCCTTTCTTTGCGTGGAGGAAATCACATCTAGGCAAATAGCGAGCTTTAAGAACCTTCACCCATAACTGTTCAGGTTCCTGCAAAATCCTCCAACCTAGCTTAGCAAGTAAAGCAAGATTAAAGGCATGAAAATATCTAAAACCCAGACCCCCTCCCTCTTATCTCGCTTCAATTTATCCTTAGATACCCAATGAATTTTCTTCTTTTCACTGGAACTCTTCCACCAAAAATAAAAAACAATACTTTCCAATCTTTTCAACACAGACTTAGGAAACAGGAAGCAAGACATTGGATAAACTGGAATTGCATTAGCAATAGATTTTATCAATACCTCACGCCTTGCATCTGAAAGAACTGCATTCTTCCATCCTTGAGTGCGCTTTAGCATCTTATCCACAACAAAGTTAAGTGCATGGACCTTAGAAGTTCCCCAAGAAATGGGAAGTCCAAGGTAGTTGCCCGGGATATCCACTGATGCAATTTGTAAAATCTGTCATGTTTCCTCTTTTAATAATGGATCTGTACTCTAAGAGAAATATAAATAGGATTTATTTGAATTAATCTTTTGTCCAGAAGCCAAACAATACATATCAAAGATACTTATCAGATTTCTGCAATTATCAATGGTAGCTTGCAAGAAAAAGGCAGAGTCATCAGCAAAAAAGCAATGAGTCAGAGATGGGCAATTTCTCGCAATTTGAACCCCAGAAATTCTGCCTTCAATTTCCCATTTTGAGATGACCAGAGACAAAACATTGCTTACAATGATAAATAGATAAAGAGATAAAGGATCCCCTTGTCTCAATCCACGATGAGAAGGAACATTAAGCAATCTTTTGCCATAAAGCATCAGAGAAAAATTGATTGAAGAAATACACCAGAAAATCCTTTCCACCCAATCCTTGCTAAATCCCATCTTCAAAAGGACAGCAAGCAAGAAATCCCATTCAATACGATCAAAAGCCTTGTTCATGTCCAGTTTAATAGCCAATTCAGGACCACATTTTTTGCGTTTCAAATGATGAAATACTTCATGAACAACAATAAGATTATCCTGAATTAACCGCCCAAGAACAAAAGCTCTTCGGCTTGCCAAAATCACATTATTCAGCAAAGGTTTCAATCTATTAGCTAATATTTTTGAAAAGATCTTATAAGAAAAATTACATAAGCAAATAGGTCTAAAATCACTCAATTGAACAGGATTTTCCACTTTAGGAATCAAAACTAAATCAGTATCATTAATGTCATCTAAAGGAAAGCCAATAGAAAAGAATTTCCTCACAATGTTACATACCTGATTGCCGATAATGTCCCAATGCTGCTGATAAAAGAGACCTGAAAAACCATCAGGCCCACGAGCCTTTGAAGCGCCAAGATCAAACACTGCATCTCTCACCCCTTTATCAGAAATTTCCTTTATAAGAGCCACATTATCCTCTGAAGAAATGGATTCATCCACATAATTCAGTATTTTAGAAAAGTTCTTATCGCCAGAAGAAGAAAAAAGCTCTTCATAGAAACTTGAAAAGCACTTGACAATTTCTTCTTCATTATCAATCCATTCATTAGCTTCATTCTTTAATCTCGTGATTTTATTTCTATTTCTTCTATTAATTGTGGACAAGTGAAAAAATTTAGTATTCTTATCCCCGCACTTCAACCACTGGATTCTTGATTTTTGCGCGCAATATAGTTCCTCCTGCTGCCTTAAATCAGAAATCTTACTTTTAAGCACAGCAACTTCCTTGGCTACATCATCATTCCATGGCCTACCCAAACAGATATTAACCCTCTGAATCAACTTATTCAAGAGTTTTTGTCCATTCCCCATTTCCTTCTTGCTCCATTGAGATAATACATCCGTTAAAGTTTTTATATTAAAGACAAACTCAGATAACACCCCTTCATCCTGATTACCTTTCCAGTGATCTCTTACTATATTAATCAAATCAAGACGTGTTAACCACCGAGCATCAAATTTGAACAACCATGGTGCCTTCTTTTCATCATGCTCAAATTCCACAAATAATGGGCAGTGATCAGACCCAATTGCTTCAAGAACTTGACATTGACCCTTTGTAAAACATTCTCTCCATTCAATGTTAATTACTGCTCTATCTAATTTTTCCCTGACAAAATCTGCTCCATCTCTATCATTAAACCATGTGAAATGATTTCCTTTTGTCTCCAGCTCTTGTAAATTACAATTTACCAAAAATTTCCTGAACCTATCTAGCTCAGCATTAGTTCTAATTCTTCCCCCTTCTTTATCAGAGTGATACAACAAATCATTAAAATCACCTACTACCATCTAGGGAATCCCCTCACCAGGCCTTAAACTCCCCAACAATCTCGAAAAATCCCCTTTTGATGCTTCAATAACAGGTCCATACACAAAGGAAACAGCACCCAGACATTGTCCCCTAAAGCTAACATTCTCAATATGGATGCAATTTCTATTAGCCAGAGAAATAGTAAATTGTAGATCACAATTTCACCACAACGCGAGTCCCCCAGACCTCCCCTCAGGTTCAACAACAGTTCCATTAACAATCCCAATTTCTTCCTTACTTTCTCAACATTAATAAATTTCATCTTAGTTTCTGAGAGGAAAACTAAGGCAGGTTTAAGCTTCTTGCACTGGAATTGTAACTGACGAACTGTCAAGGTGGTTCCCAACCCCTGATAGTTCCACACAATACAGCTCATGGTTCCTAGGTGGTTGGAGCAGGCCAGCCACCACCCCTTTTAGCATTAATCTTGGACACACTCGACAACCCATCAGTCACAACCAAACTTGTATTATCTAGATTTCCCACAACTTCGTTATCATCACTATTCATATCAAAATAAATAGCAAATAAAGCTCTTCTAGTAGCTCGTCTCTTTCTTCTGTCATCCCCTTGCTCCTCATCTCTCTTTCCCTCAGAAAAATGCAATGGACCATGGAAATTGAATTTACTAACCTCAGTGGAATCAATTAAATCAGACTTATCTTCAATATTTCCCAGCGCCAGTTGCTCACATTCCGCCACTTTGTTCGGTGAATTGTCATTAAAGCTCTTTCGGCGCTTAGAAGAAGGAGATGTCCAAGAAACATTAGCTCCACGCTTCAAATTGACAGCCTCCACTCTTTCAATCAAGACCCCAACGTCACGCTGGATCTCAGCAGAAATAATTTTCAGTGGCTCCTTTTCGCTATCAGATGTTTCCTCCGCCAGCTCAAGCAAGAAAGCTTGCCGAGCAATATCATTATTTACTTTAAGTATTTGGTTTGGGCCCAAGCTATTCAATATATCATGTGCTGTAAGTCCACCATGGCCCAGTTCTCCCAGTTTCGCCATACAGGCCTGCATATCCGAAGGGCAACCCAATAAAGTATTTTCAACCATTGTAAACCGAGCCTGATCCAATGGTTTGGGGAAATTCTTTTCTTTGATGACGTGGCTGTGTTATCCGTTGACCCCCCAGTATTCTCTGCCTTCTAGATTCCTGAAGATTCCACATGTGCCCTATCAAAACCCATTCCACTATCATTGGAGAATGTTCCAATATTCTTTTTTCCATAATTGGTATTAATTCTATTACATTCCCCATGCATAGAGTCAATACGTGCTGACTTTTCACCTTCTCCTGCCACCGAAAACAACCGACCACTTCTTTCCGGCGCTGCATAGAGCAAAGATTCAAAGCCTCCGTCGCCATCACCTTTCTTCAGTTCTGTTTCCTCACAGTTTTTCGTTTCATGTCCCAGCCTACCAGATGTGAAGCAAAATCGAGAAAGCTTTTCATATATGATCTTAACCCACACTGGATCTCTATTCATAGGTCTTTTTAATAAAAAAACTAGTAACCAAGGGACGATCAACATCTATCTCAACACGGGCTTTACCAAAATTCTTGGAAATCACCCGTTCATCACTAGAATCTTCTAATGTGATAACCTTACCTAATCTACTAGCAAACAGTTGATAGTTTTCCTGCATCTGTGCTGCCGAAGGTATATTGTGAAATTTCACCCAAAAGGTGCAAGAGTTCCATTGAATTTCCTCGTCACACAAAAACGGCTTCCTTCTCTACAGAGTCAGCATGTGATGTTTTACAACCCAAGGGTTCTCAGCCATTACTCTAGTTGCTTTCTCAGGATCACTAAACTTAAAAGAGAACGTATTAAATCCGATACCCTCAATATCTAACTTCCCTTTTATTTTCCATGCAACAATCACAATCTCTTTCACCGCAACATAGCCAATACAGAGTTTTGAAATGACCCTCCCCACTAACTCCGTTCGACTACCCTCCTCAGGTTCTTCATTTTCCATATAACCTGAGGGTTAAAGTCATCTAACTCCATACCCGAACTCGCCATTCCAAATGCTCTGTTCTGCCCTGTTTTGCCTCGTTCCCCTTACAACTTGTAGAAAATTTTTGAACCCAACAAAATCTTACAGCTGATGTAAAGAAAGAAAACTCACTTGAGAAAACCTAGACTCAAATGAATAACACCTCCCACCTTGAGAGAAACCAGAAGCCAAAACGAATCGCCTCTCACTCAGAGAGAGAAAAACTCTGTTAGTGTTTTTTTTATTTCCATTTAATAGTACCATTCACGTATTATTGGACATTATGTGAAAACTGGTAGCTAAGTAGAATGAATGACTTGAAGGAAAAGATATTTATTGATAAGGATCATAAAAATTATAATTATTTGAAGGACCAAATATAAAAATATAAAATTGAAAATACTATAATGCCCTTAACAAAATCTTTTGCATTACCTATTATATTTTCTTCCACATTTTATTTTTAAAACTAATGCAAAATTCTAAATTTCACTGAATTGTTCATTGCCATTTTTGCATTTTCCAAACCTTATTTGTACTAGATGCCCCTCAGGAAAAACTTAGCTGTTAAATTTAGACCTTAAACCTTAAATAATACATAAAATATAATATTATCCTTTATATATAATTATCACAAAAGTTAATGTCCTTTTTAGTAATTTGACCATGAGAAAAGTTATTCTGATCACAACATCCAAACACTCTTATTTTATCAAAATCACTTTTTTGTCATAATCTATTCTCCAAAAACTATTCTCCACTTTTTTTTTCCAGAAGCTAATCCAAACACACTCATAATGGAAGAAGTTTGGTTAGGGATAATTTAATAATTTAAAATTTATATTATGATGTTTGATCCTTCTAAGAATTTACAATTTTTATAGTTCTTTATGATAAATATGATTTTCTCTAAGTCCTTTATTTTAATTTTCCCTAATTGTTTTCCCAGAACATTAAGAAGAAGAATAGTGGAAGTTGTCGGGAATTTAGTGATGCATGGGAGGACAATAATGTTGGACTAATTCAAAAGAATAGTGGAACTTGTTTGATTTTATTATCTGTTTTTATTTTTCTCAAAAAAGTGTTTAGAAATAAGTTTTATAAATAAAAAAAAATCTATTTAAATAGTTGTTTAAAAAATTTGTTTTATTAAAGTGACATGGCGGCGGTCATTACCGGCAGTGACTTCGTGGTAGTTGTTACCTGAAGTATAGTGTCAATAGTGGGTGGTGGTCTCAAAAGATAAAAAATAGAAATATAAAAATAAAAAAAAAACCTAAAAACTGTTTTTATTTTTTTAGTTTTTAAAAACAACTTATTAAAAAACAGGTTTCCAAACAATTTTTTTATTTTTAAAACCCAGAAAAAATGTTTTTAAAAACAAAATCAAACAACCCCAAGGTTAAAATGACTTAATTACTTCTGAGCCAATCCTATGACTATCGCCTATGGCGCCAAACAAATTAAACTGACTGTAACGACTTGACCGCCAAAACACCATTCGCGACATATATCATGACCGACACGGCTCAAACACTGTCTCTGTACTTGAACCCCAAACAGTACGTATTACTTGAAAATTAAACAGCACTTTCTACGTAAATTACTAATTAATTTATCAATTTCCACAATCTCTTTCTTGCTTTCAAGCCATGCTAACCAATATATATATATATATATATCCACGTTCATTTCTCCTCAAGCTTCATTAATTCACAGCAAATTAAACCCTATATATATATATATACTCATATTATCTTATTTATAGGGCACTTCCAACATTTTTCACATAAATCAAGAAAAGCTTTAAATCTCATTAACTCTACTCTAAAATTTAAAAACTTTCCAACTCTACCCCTATTTAATATACAAAATAGAAAATGAAAACTAAGTTAACACTAATAAATGAAATGGTAAATTGTACATTCACCTCAAATCTTTAATGGGATGTGCTATAAATAGGACAAAAAAATTTAAAGTCTAGTAATGAGGTGCCTTCTTGTCTTTTTCCAAAAAAAAAAAAAAAAACTTTTAAATCTCTCAGTTGAAGAGAGAGGCTGGGAAAAAAAATTATATATGCGTACGATGCTTACATATCAGAATTACACAAATTCATTTTCCTCATTTTAAAATTATATCTCATATATTGAGGATCTAGCTGCAGCTTTTCAAACCCTTATGCTTTTATAAATTATCATTTAATTTCTTCCGGAAGAACAAACTCTTCTGTAATGGTGATTTAAAAAAAAAAAAAACCAGAGAAGTGGTGGTTTTAAAGTGCAAATACGATAAAGACAAACTTTATGTTAAAAAGGTGAAAATGATTCTACGTACAGTACGGATCAAACTTCATGTGATTCGAATGATTCCATAATATTATAAAGCATAAACAAGACAGTACAGGGACATGGATTTATCAAAAACACGGTTCTTTCAAATGATTGACTCCATTATTGGAAGCAGATTCCAACAATTATAGAAATACAACTATTTTTTATAATCTAGCTTCTAGGTTCTAGCATATTTCCCTAGCTACATATATAGATGAAAATAAAACGAACAAATTATAGAAATGAATAAACAATATATGGGGTTAAACTAACTGATGATGAGAATATACTACTTCCTCTTGTCCGAATATAAGACAAATTTTAATGGAAAAATTGAACTATAAAGTAGGTGGAGATAGTGTGTGTGTGTGTGTAATATTCTTGGGTAGCCCAATATAATTTCAATATAATAAGTGTTTGGGTTTTTTTCTTACAAATTACGGATCGTGTGGGTTCCATCAACCTTCTCTTCTTTCGCCTCTTACTCTACAAGTTTCTAAATTCAAAGTCTAGTAAATTTGAACGAATTTTCATATATATGTAACAGAATTCGCAGTTTAAGCAAATTCTTGTTATAATTAATGCCGATTTTCGTCGTATATCAATATGGTCAACTAAAACGGGTATGTTTGAGAAGTAAGTGGGTAATATAAACGTGTGGTTAAACTTAGTTTATATTTTTAGAAAGTTTTGAACTATTCAACTCCTGAAAGTTCGTGGACATTATGCCTTCAATTGGCGATTGGGAGCGCGTGATAATATTCATTTAATAAATGTAATTATAATTAATAAGATTCAATCTTCATTGATATATAGTTAAATTCATTTCTGGATCTATACTTTGTTGATGACCAGACTGAAATGGTGGCTTTCACTATAAGAAGGCCCGTTCAAATAGAATGAATATTGTCTCCATTATTTTAAGCAAATACGGACAAGCAACGAAGTCAAACCCAGACGTAAAACCATACAAATAAATTCAACAAATACAATCCCTTTTATTGTAATCTGGCTTACAATATATTTCTTCTAGACATATATAAACTTTAAACGAACAAATTAAGATATATATATATATATATATGAGATAATCGCCCTACATATGAAGCCTTTTTTTGTTTCCAGTCTTCATTTATATGGCAAGCCCCGTCGATCCATTATCAACTTTACCTCACCACTACCTGTACCAAAATTAATATAAAATTGCGTGAGCAAAACTGAAAAAAAAAAAAAAAAAAGACAGGACCTAGAAAATTCAAGCAAATTGAGAAATGATAAATATCATATATATATACTTGTTTATATGGATATTGTGATTTAAAATATATTTACGAAAAGGCACAAATCCCTAAGAGAGGTACGTACTTGAGATGTATCAAATATTTTGAACAGAGGCATGCTCACGATGAAAGATAATAAGAATAAAAAAGAGTAATTAATTAAAGAATGAGTAACCTGAGAATAGAAAGAAAAGGGGCATTCATGCATACATAACATAATCATCGACGTCCCTTGGAAAAGACACCCTGCGGTGTCGGGATTCGAGTGCCAGGTTTTGTAGGAGGAGGATTCTGAGGAGGACGTGGCGTAGTACTTGCCTTCCCAAAAATCTTGGCAGTGCTTATGTTTCCAGAACTCATATCTCTGACTATATATTCTAAAACACAATCGAATTTCCTAATTTGATGATATTGCTTAAGTTGCTTCATTTTCAAGCTTCAGGAATCGACTATTTATAGAGACAAGCTAGGTAGGCAGTATTACGGTTCATGTTCAATATAATGTCGCGTCCAACGTTGAAACAAGGAAATTCATGGGAAGTAACCATTTGTATATATCTCAATTTCGACGTATTTTGGATGACCCAAATTCATTAAATTTACTCGGCAAATTATAACCAGCGTTAGATTATGGCACACGTACAATGAAACTCAATGAGATAGTCCCACGAATTGAGACCAGCTAGGAATTTTTCTGGTTGTTTCCTCTCTACACACACACACACATATTCACGTTGCTTTTCCAAATTTCATTCATGCCCTTAATCATCTGGCATGACGTGGGAGGGGTATTTTTGACCTTTTGGATGCATGGGAACCAGACCATGTCGTTGTATGATTTCAAAGCCGTGAACTTTTTTATCCTTCAACTAACATGTCCCATTGTAATATTTTCGAGTTGTTTATTGAATTATAAGTAACAACGTAGGTTGTTAGAATTTTCACATTATATATATATATATATGCATATATAGATTGTAACTTGGTCAATAACTTATTGAAAGGGTTAGTTTCATATATATATATATAGATTGTAACTTGGTCAATAACTTATTGAAAGGGTTTGTTTCATATAAAGCAAAATAGTGTCATGGGATTCATGTAACCCATCACCCCCACTTGTTTTTGTACAAGTAGACAGAGAAGAGAAACAGAATGGAAATTGTATAAATTAAAATAATTAATTATTTCTTATTGGTTAATAAAAACAAGTACTGTTAAGTTTTTCAACAAGTTGTCTAAAATTCTCATCCCATTAACCTTTTAGCGTTTTTGAAACTTTCTTTTGTCTCAAGGGCTCAAAATTTCAACACCATCACCGACTTTGTGGTGGAATTATTTAACTTCACCTTGACTGATTATTGCTGGGTTTTTATTTTTTATGTTTTGGATAAATATAAAGAGGAAACACGTAAGATATATGTGTGGATGACCTCGTGATTAGAGAAATTATTAGGTAACTACGGTATGTGCAGTTGTGTGTTGTGCCCTCCATGTGTTTGGGATTAAATACAATTTCATTTGGTCCAACAGATAATTAATTTAATATTTTTAATGAAATAATTGATTGAATATTTATATATAAACCATTTACGCGTTTTCCAAACGCTTCAGGAAACTGAACTCAAGTGCAATATGCTAATAATGACCATAGAATCATGCATATCCATTAATTGGGTCTAAATCCCTTTTAATTAAACATCTCAAAATTGTTTTTCCATTATACTGCAGATCAGAACTTGGCTTTAAAAAGAAAAATTGACATGGTTAGAAGCAAAAATAGAAAGAAGCAAATTAATGAAAAACTCACGAAATTAATAAAATATAAATGTTCTTTTCACTTGTTGGGTGCAGTTGAATAATCAAACAAATTACGCCGGAGATTTCGTAAAAGCTTGTCAGATGTTCCCACGGCGTTGACCTGTCTTTATCTGTTCTATTCTTTTTGGGCCAAAAACATGTACATATCATTTTCATAGAATTTTCTTTTCAGAAGGATCCGCCAAAAAAACAAATTATCACGGACTATTTGTTGGAATTTTCACATTAATCCCCTGGGCTAATTTACTTCGTTTTTCTTTACTTTTTCAATATACAATTGCTAATATATTAAGATAAACATATTATATATATGCCTTACGGTAGATGGGTAACCATAGCATTGTCACGTACACAATTTGGCCACTCATTATTAAATTGACTTACGCGTTTCTAAACGTTTAAGAAGGGTTAAAAAAACAAATATAAGATGAATTTAATATTGGCAAAAAAAATAATGACCTTAGGGCCCGTTTGGTTCAATCCCATTACACCCTGCAATGCAGTGCAATACGATGCAATGGTAATACAATGCAATATTAATTACAAGGCTAGTGTTGGTTTGATTTTTAGGTAAGGTGCAATGAGTTATTATTTTAACAATTATTTAAAATTAATATATCACACAAAGTCTATTTTACCCTTAATATAGAGGTGGACGAGGAGGTGCTAGTGGCGAGTAGCGGCAATGGTGGAGGTGGTGGCGACAAGGTTTGGCGGAGGAGGAGGAGGAGGTTGTAGCGGTGATGGCAACGGCGGTGGAGGAGGAAGAGGTAGTGGTGGCAGGAACGGTGGGAGTGATGGGGGCGGTGGAGGAGGAGGAGGAGGTAGTGGTGGAGACAACAATGGGGTGGGCGAAAGAGGTGGTGGTGGCAGCGGCGACGGGGGGTGGTGGAGGAGGAGGTGGCAGCAGCGGTGGCTGTGGGTGGAGGCGACGGCGGTGGTGGTAGAGGAGGAGGAGGAGATGGCGGTGGGTGGAGGAGGTAGCGGCAACGGCAGGTGGAGGTGGCGGTGGTGGAGGAGGAGGTGGCGGCGGCAGCGGTTGGAGGGGACGGCAGTGGAGGCAAAGGCAATGGAGGAGGTAGTGGTGGTGGTGGTTGTGCAAGTGAAATGAGATAATTAAGTAAAACAGAAACACATGATACTAAAGGGTAAATTTGACTTTTTTTACCATGCAATGTGATAGTAATGAGGATTCATAAGAGGGGAGCTATGAATGTGGATTACCAATTTTTTGGTAATCATAATTACCATAGTAAACTTTATTACCATGCTAAAGAGCAACCAAACACTCTTCTCTTGGTAATACAATCATGATTACTATTGCAGCAAGGAACGGAAAACAGGACCGGGCAATGAATCAGTCACAGCACAGATTCAAGAGTTAATGGGTCAACCGGGGTCTAACCGGTAGTTGAACCGGTCATAACCGGCAAAGATACTGCTCTTCCGCAACCACCCTCCCCTCATCGCCTTCCATTACTTCCGGCGAGTCTCATCCCTCACCTATCTCAATTCCGACGGTGTTTTCAACAATCAGCCAGTCTCTCTTTTGGACTCATTTCAGCCATGCCTATTCTCAGTTACGCTTGTGGTTCAAATCCAGCCTCAGTTTCTTCCTTGATTTAGAGCTAATTGGTTATTTTAATTTCTGATTTTATGGCCGGGTGTTTAAATCATAGTGTAATTATGTTTCTTGAAGCTATTCTCATGGCTAGGCAATTTTGTGCTCTTGAAGATGATTTGGAGATGGCTTGAGCTCACATGTGCTTCAAAGGAATTCATTTATATAATGAGACTATGATTTTAGTTATGATTTATTCTATGGATTGAGTTTTTGTGATTTTGGGATTTGTAGTGAGGATTTGTATTCATCAATATATATAATTATATATATATATATATATGTTTCCTATTATTCTATTAATTTCTATCTAATTACCATGGTATTATTGGGCAGTGTGATTGAATTGGAATCATAGTTGAACCTAAATGCATTGTTGATTCTATAATCACTCTCTATAGGGTTTTAATAATGTTTAAATAAATGGGTTCATGAGTTTAAACATTAAATTCAATGGTAATTGAGGTTTGGTATTTTCGGAAACTTAGAGAAACTCATTACACTAAGAGGGATTAATAGCATTTCAAGGGTAGGGGTTCCTCTCTTGTGCTAGACTCATTGGTTAATGAGGTTTGGAATATTAGAAGCCTAGTGTATTAACTCTCCAAACATTTTAACTGAGCAAGGATAGCCATTGAAAATCATTTTCAAGAGCATCTTCATCACTTGCATTTCTAACCCATTTCCATTTCTCCTTATTTGAAAATCCCAAAAATATATATTTTAGTTCAATTCAATTCATAGTTTTAAAAATCAATCAATTTTGTATTATAATTACTTAGCTTACTAGGAATTAGTTTCATAATCGGTTTCTCAAAGTGAAACTGTTGGACTTTGGGTCCAAGTCCGCCCTTGATGGGCCGGACTATTTGATTAGGAAATAAGTAGTCTAATCAAATAAGAATAAAATCAGCATAAAATGCAGATTTGGGAATATTTCAGCAATAATTATGGATTTGTTAAAAGAGGAACAAATCACCATAATTAGGGAATTAATTGAGAGACAATTAATTGCTGTCTTGGAGGGTAAGAAGGAGTGCACACGTTTCCTAATTAGTGGCCTCCATAAACCACTATAAATAGGGTGTGCCTCCTCAATTGCAATTCACCCCGCCATTGAGTTTTCTGACAATTCCCTTCTCTCCTACCATCTTTCTGGTTCTGGTGATCTGCAATGCAAATCACAATTAGGCTCTAATAGTCTAATAATTGTGTGGGCACAAGTATGGAGTATTGGAGCTTTGACCCGGATCTGGACATGGATTCGTCCAGGTACGCCTAATCTCCTTTTTAGTTATATTTTTCTTACATTGGCATCAGAGCATGTTGATCCTGTGGCTGTGATTATTCTATGTGAATATTTTTATGTTTCATCATGCTTATTTTTTCCGCTGCGCAAAATCATAATTCTGGGTATGATTTTTTTTTGAGTGCCAATATGAGATGATTTTTTCTGCTGTGCTATCATATGATGATATTCTTTATGCTGTCTCGAGCATTTTTTTCTCTCTCATATGATCATATGATTTTATCATTTTTTGATGAATTTCATAAATGCAAAACGTTGTTACTATATGCTTCAAAGCTTTTGCATATGAGTGTACGTATTGAATGATATACCTGTGCCTTTATAGTTCCATGGATGAATCTGCATACTTGCTTCTGTTTATATGCATATGCGACATGTGAAACATGCGTGCTCCTCTATACATATTTTTCATGGCACTGTTTTATTTTCCTTTCTCTGCTTCGTTTCCTCTTCGTTCATATTAAAGGTGAGTTTTTTGGGACCTATGTGGAACCAAAAACAAGAGCCTTTAACCCTCAAAGGCTAGGAAAGCTTTTGAGATACATAGAGACACACATCCGATCGAATTACGTCGCGCCGAAAATGTCGAGAAAAATTGGGTGTTTGAAACTCGGTGTTTTTGCCCAAAGTAAGGACATGAATGTGTAGATCTCGAAGAGACGATTCCAACGATGCTTAGAACGCGTCAAACGGAGTCCGGATGAGGGAGAAACAAAGGAAAGAAGTTCGCGGGTTGTTAGTCGCCGCCGCAACTTCACTCGTGATTTGATCAATGAAACAGAGGTTTTAAGATCAAATATATGCCATGGATTTGTAGTTCGCTAAACTATGATTCCAACGACACCAAGAACACGAAAAACGGAGCTAAAACGAGGGAGATATGGCCTCCCGAAGTTGGTGGGTCGCGATGACCCGTCGGAGCCTCAACTGGGTCAGGTTGACCCAGCTAGAGGTTGAAGATGATGACATGGCAGTCAATGCCATGTCATCGGTCAACCAATGCCACGTGGCACCAATGAGCGATCGCCACGCCAGCGCCAAACGCCACGTCAACATCGGTCAACGAGGCCACGCCATCCGTTGATCGAAACACGTCAGCACCACGTCATTGTCACTTCATCGGTGACAGGTCAGGTTGATCGGTCAACGGTCAATAGTCATTCATTGACTGTTGACAAAAAAAACAGAGGCGTGTGGGGCCTACTGGGGTCTCCGTTTGACACTTGGCAAACACCATCGGAGAGAGGACGGCGCGTGGAGTCTTGGGAGCCGGCGCGTGTACGTCATGCGCCATCGCCGAGAGTGGCCAATGCTGGAATTTTTCAATTTTTCAGGATTTTTCCATCCAGACACTTTCTAAGGGTGTGTGAGAACGCGTGGGACCTCCGATTGAGATGCGGTTTGTTCCTAAAAATCCCTAAATACGAGAGCTTCAATTTGATATATAATTTGCATATATTTGAAACACGTTTGGATCTATTTTGAGTCAAAAAGGTGCTTGTATGCACCTAGAGATTCCCAAAAATGTTGAAATTGAGTCAATATTGATTCTATTTTTTTTGGGACAGGTAGGCTTACTTATTAAAAGTATTTTAGCTATAACATAAGGTTCATGCTGAAAGATTCTTGAAAAGTGAGGGGTTATTCAAATGAGTTTTTGAATATAAAATCATATCCAACCTTGATTCAAACTTTTAGAGATAAAACCTGAAAAATTGCAGCAACTTGAAATTATTCAATAATTATTGAATAATGATAAGTCTTCCCATGCTTCTAACCACATTGATTCAATTGGGATTGAAGCAATGACTTCCAAGAGTTAACCTTTTATCACATATGTTGTGACAAAGGACAAGACAGATAGAGATGTTAGAATCATCTCATCAAGTGGGAGGTATGCTGCAAATACATCCAAATGAGTGATGTAAACATGGCAAAGAGGAACTGGATATTGTAGCTAGAAGCTACATGAGTTAATATGGTCAGAAGGGCCTTTGAGAAGGAGAATCTGTTAAGAGATAACAATATGAGGCTTAAATTTTTGAATGTTCTTGTTTTTCCATTGAATTTAAGATTAAATTCTCTGTTTGTTTTTAGAATTGAATTCAGTATATTCTCTTCTTGTTTTCTTGAACATTCATGCTAGTTAGATGATATTGTGTTATTATCTTGTTAATATAACTGCTCTTTGATTGAGTGGGAGTTTTCTGGAATGCGTCTAGAAATCCAAAGGGCAAAGTGTTCAAATGAAGACTGTGGTTAAAAAGGTGATGAGCTAACTAGTATGATTGGGATGGGAGTCAACATAGTTGTCTCCTGAACATGAAACTAGTGAACTTATTATCTAATTATCCTTTGTCTTATTTGAACAAATAAGATTTGTATACCATAATCGTCTGAGTGACCAATTATGACTAAGTCTATTTGTATAAGCTTATGAAGACAAGCTCAATAGAGATATCTGTGGAGTTAAAAAACTCTCAAATCTCTTTCATTCAAGAACAATGAGATGTCAGGGACATCCTACCAACTAGTCTTCATCATTTAAAGGTTGAAGCAACCGAAGGATACAAAAGGTTTATGCTATCAAGTATAGAAAGAACAACATTGCTTAAACTTATGTTGGTATGAGCAATGTAACCTTATCCAAGCCGAGTGGATAGTGTTGGAAGATAGTGGAATAGGTGATCTTCTTCCAAGTTAAAACTAAGTTAAGTTTTAACACAATGTGCTAAGTCCTAACATGTTGTTTAGGCAACACTTGAGGCAAATGTCAAACTAAGAAGTTGAGACAAACTAAATGCCAAGTTCTTTCTAACAAACAACAAGTGAATATTGTGATAAGACATCTCCCAATGAGTGGGACGAAGCTATGTCTCCCAGTAAGTGGGAGTGAGCCATGTCTTCCAGTGAGTGGGTGCATACGAAAGTAAAGATTGCCTCTGATATGCATATTGTAACCTTCAGCAATGTGATTCACCACATTGAACTTGAATGTGAAAGACTAAAGGATTCAAGATCCACCAATCAAACGAACTTAGCTAAAGAGTGGGAGGATTCATCCTTCATGCCTAAGGGCAAGAAACCTATGAGATAAACTTGATCTAGAGGGGGTCAAATGGTTTCTACAAAGATGAAAAGCTACATTCATAATCCTTAAGGGTTGTAAAAGTAGCAATCCACATGAGATGTGGATATTTCAGAGAAGCATATGACTTCATGTCAAATGCAAAGCAACAAAGAGATAGAATCAAGGAATTGGAACTTGCACGTTAACTCTGCACTGATAAACCACCCTGATTCACCCAATACAATTGCAACTGATAGATTAAATCTTTGCTATCTCTTTAGTTAAGGATCGATGGGACTATGATTCTCAAATCCTTTGTTGGATTTTGATGTTTCTTTGCTAGGGATTAAAGATTCCATTTCTTGCCACATGTACACCTTGATCAAAGGAAATGATCAAACTAGCAAAAGAGTATTTGCTAAACAACATGTGCTAAAGGGTTAATATCCTTATGAATAAGTTGAAAACTTATTCTACCTGGCAAGAAAGACAAAGAAACATTTTTTTTTTAAAAATATCCACTACAATTGGCAAATTATGACGTTAGTGAACAAATGAATGTGAGGGCAAGACACAAAGCTTGGTGTTCCATTAACGCTGTGGATGTTTACTCGAAATACAGTAATGTTTACTTGATTTTTGGCAAGTGTAAAGATGTTAGATAATGATTGAACTAGTCAGAAATCAGTAAACTAAAAGAATAAGACCTTTCAAACTAACAAGGGTTTACGACACCCATGTGATTAGTTCAAACAGTTTTGTGTACAAGAAAGGCATTGTTAGGCAACTATCAATACCTAGAATCCTTCAACATAATAGAGTTGTTGACATGGAGAGATAGACCTCTCCTTGTTTTGGTTATGAACATAATGGCATCAATGAGGCTATGAGCTATATATTGGTAGGTGGACTCATAGCTATTATATTCACACTTAACCAAATGCCCTCTATGTCAGTCACGACCTTACCCTATGAATCGTGGATGGGCCTTAGACCAGGGCCAAGCTCGTTAAGACCATAAGGGTTATCAACTTTATATTCATAATTCTTCCTATGAGTAAGGAAGATTGGGGTCAAGGTATACAAAGTATCTCTTTGTGAGATGACATGAGAATTTGACATGACACGTCTTCATTAGTGAAAATGATGGCGGTTCAGTGACTGAGAGAAAATCATGGGACACAACGTTCATAAAACCTAGATTTCCTAACAGGAAATGAGCATTAATCATAATAAATCTCTTTAAGAGGTTCACAAGTGACAAGGAATAAT
This sequence comes from Inga laurina, assembly GCA_963855925.1. Lineage (NCBI taxonomy): Eukaryota > Viridiplantae > Streptophyta > Magnoliopsida > Fabales > Fabaceae > Inga > Inga laurina. Next base: position 2,171,151 of record OY979701.1, read on the forward strand.
CAAATGTTCCTAAGTTTACTGATTCGAGTGGGAGGATTGAGACCATTTTCATAACGAAAGAGGTAAGTTACGAGAGAATTACCTCACTCATACATAGGAAAAGAATCCTATGAAATCCACCTCCGAGCAAATTGTCATCTAGCGAATGACTATAAGGGATAGATTCTCTAATGGATTGAATGCTCTCTTCATCATTTAGAAGGTGATGATAACTACCTATAAGTCTGAAAGACACTAGAAGGACCTGTTAAGATGAATTGCAAAGTGTCATGCAGGAGGATTTGGATTCTTTTTAAGCCAAATACGTGTTTGGGTAATTTGTCACCTAGCCAAGAGGCGATTGGGAACAAGTAGATTCTCAAATCTGTTGGGGGCATGTAGAACCTAAAACACTTAGTGGCTAAGGGGTAATACAATGGAACGTTGTCCATTGTGCGTTTTTAACTCTGAACTTTGGCTATGACAACAAGCTTAGTCTTGAAATTGCATCAAGATGATGTAAAGACCACCTTCCAAGTTGGGATTTTGGAAATTGGATGATGAACTCTACATGAAGCAGCTTAAGGGCTTCGTAGAAACAATCACCCAAATAGTAGTATTTGAGGTTTTTCACAAGGTGAAAGCCTCACCAACTTCGAAATAATCGAAGAACACTACATAAGTCCCAAACGGTATAGTGATGATTCTTTGTGAAGTCATCCTTTGTCAAATGACATATGAAACAAGTGTCAAGGGAGTCAAAGGAATAAAGAATCAGAGAATCCTTAAATTATGAGTTGAGAAAGTCATGGGTTGAACAAATATCTTGAATGACAAGATAAACGGAGTTGCACAAGAAAGATATAGTCTTTTCCACCTAAGACACGTACAAGTGTACTCTTTAGACATCTTAAGATGTCAAACTGCAAACGTACAGACACCCCTGAAGTCAAAGGTATAAACCTAAAGAGGATTACATGTCTTATGAGGAATCCAACATAAGAAAGGTGGATAGAGTCCCATGTGAGACTATAGTTGGTAATATGAATGTACACATTGGTGTACATAAGACCAAATGTTTTTTGGTCAGACTTGGAGGTTATTTTTTGCTCCTGCTGTGAAATGGGTTATGAGAATAACCATGGATTAAGTTGTCAAGACAACAACTTTCCTTTTTGAAAGGATACTCCAATACAAGGCCTAGGCAAATGGTGATGGAGTAAGGAAATATACATAGTATTTTTTCCTGTTATCCATGGAAATAGAACGCAGGGCGTGTTCTGCCATCATTCAAAGTGGCATATGGCTAAAGTAATTCCTATGAGAGATTGGGAATGAATGGTGGATAGAAGGATCCAAACGATAACATCTTATGATGAGGATCCTAAGTATCACAGCAAAGTGAAACATACTTTTTGATACATCTCTATGAGAGATATGCTTTCAAAGAGGGAAAGCGATAGTTCAATGACCTTCTACTGACAGAATGTTGGTAGATCCCCTTATTGAGCCCATAGCTTGATTTTCATTGCGTTAGTGAAAATCTAAGGGCGCAAATAAAATGTAAGGTCATGAACTTCTTTTATATAAATATAAAAGAAATGGTATGTATGTTATGAGTAAATACATATAAGGCATACAATTTTGTATCTCGTACAGATCAAAAGAGGTTGGTTCACTCGCACGAACAACCGTCTTCCCATGTTTTGCAGGGGCATGGGAAGGTAAGACGAGCAAATGATCACCATGAGATGGTTGAGAAGAATCTTTGCGTTTGAGTCGCCTTAGTTAGACTGAGATGAGATCCACATGTGTGCATATACATAGAAAATGGATCGAAGCATGAATATAGACCTGTAGCCAGGCAAAGAACTCTTTTTCACAAATGAGATTGTAAAAAAGATATTGTGAAAAAGAAAGTTCTGGTTCTAATGTTGAGTATATTTTGGAACTAATGGCTGTACGGTGAAAGAAAACAAATCGACGTACACCTCAAACCATTCACCGTAGCATGCAATTCATACTGTATGTGCTTAAGAGTTAAACTGCAACACGGGATGTAGGTGAAAGATCCCTAGTTCACTACAGTGTGAGTCCCAAGAAGGAAGAATACTTCCATGATGCCCTTAAGACTTAGGCGGCATCATTAAAGCTTGGTTTGGTAACAGCTACTTTAGCTGAAGCTCCATGATCACACTCGATTCGGTCAGACGAGTGAAAACTAGGAAAGCAACCAAGTCAATATGGACTGATGTTTAGTCAAAAATGAAGATTTACTCCTAGATACATAAGATGTACTAGTATCTGTGGTCGACCCCTTACTAGCTCTATGTGTAGCTAGTAAGTGCAGATACTATGTGCGTTGGAGGCAAAATGAGTTAATCAACATATTAACTTGAGAGGGATTAGATATGCTATAAGTAATATGTATGGGAGAATCTGGGGCATATGAGGCAATTAACATATAGCTTACGGTTATATATAAAGGGTGTCCTTGGATGCTGATCCAATATAAAGGATTTCGAGTATTACAAGCACCAAATCTTAAAGACGTTTTTGCCCACGCAATCACGGTAGATGCCAAGTATGAAACAAGAAAGAGTAACACATGCATGATGGGAGGCCCATCAAGTGTGAGTGGGAGATGTTGGACTTTGGGTCCAAGTCCGCCCTTGATGGGCCGGACTATTTGATTAGGAAATAAGTAGCCTAATCAAATAAGAATAAAATCAGCATAAAATGCAGATTTGGGAATATTTCAGCAATAATTATGGATTTGTTAAAAGAGGAACAAATCACCATAATTATGGAATTAATTGAGAGACAATTAATTGCTGTCTTGGAGGGCAAGAAGGAATGCACACGTTTCCTAATTAGTGGCCTCCATAAACCACTATAAATAGGGTGTACCTCCTCAATTGCAATTCACCCCGCCATTGAGTTTTCTGGCAATTCCCTTCTCTCCTACCATCTTTCTGGTTCTGGTGATCTGCTATGCAAATCACAATTAGGCTCTAGTAGTCTAATAATTGTGTGGGTACAAGTATGGAGTATTGGAGCTTTGACCCGGATCCGAACATGGATTCGTCCAGGTACGCCTAATCTCCTTTAGTTATATTTTTCTTACAGAAACGACCCAAGTTGTGCATTACATTACACTAATTTGGTTTTATTTTTGATAACCTTAAGGCGACTTAAAGGGTGTTATTTCAAGGTTCTAGCTTAATATATTTTCCCTAGCTACATACCTAGATGAAAATAAAACGAACAAATAATAGAAATGAATAAACAGTACAAATGGGGTAAACTAGCTAACTGATGAAGATATTTTACTACTTCCTCTACTTGTCCTAATATAATTCCAATTTTAATAGAAAAATTGAACTATAGATGTAGGTTTTGTATTAAGAATTATATATATATATATATATATATATATTCTTAATCACACATATATTGGAACGTAACATTGTTGATAGGCAAAGGAAATGAATGGGAAGTAACCATGTGAATATTGTCAAGGCATTTAATTTATAGAGAAATTTCTACATCAATTTGGACACAATTAAATTTTATTTACTTGGGAAAACCAGCATTACATTAGAAAACTAGGGGTAATATTATGAAGAAAAGTTTTCACTTTTCTATTGTTTTTGAGAATTTTCCCTCCTAATATTCTTTCTTCCTTAATTTTCTTCTGATACAAAGGGTTAATTTCAGTAGAGAAGGTGAGACCAATATATATTTGATTACTGCCTCTTATTACAAATTAATTCGTTATAATTCTGTTTTGATATGCATCATTTAATTTAATTTCCACCAACATTCCTTTTTTTGGGTTCTTCCAATGTATAACTAACACATACGAAAATGATTGAAAGTTTAATCAATATGGTTCACGCGGAATTGAAACTCCATTTAATTTCAAAGGTGTATATATATGTGGACTTTAATTTATGTTAGAAGACATGTACCGATGACAATGATCAAAATGTAATATAATATTAGCTTTTTATATTACAAAAATAGAGATGTCGGCACTTCCACAAACAGTGCATCGAAAGTTCTCATTCCATTGACTTTTACATGTATCTATGTTTTCTTGTCCTCCGAATATAGCAATACAATTGTGGGGTACCCTAATATAATTTCAATATAATAAGTGTTTGGGTTTTTTCCTTATAAATTACGTGCAGACCGTGCGGGTTCCATCAACTAACCTTCTTCTTTCGCCTCTTACTCTATTGTATATATACATTACGGTATATGGATTATCTCAGCATTGTCACGTACACAATTTGGCCAGTCACTATTAAATTGACTTACGCGTTTTTCTGAACGTTTGAGAAGGTTTAAAAAAACAAATATAAGATGAATTTAATATTGGAGGAAAAAATGATGAACCTGATTTCTGTAGAACGACATATACCCGGTGTCATCTTTAAGACCCTATCTCTAAATATATTTAATGAACACCGATTCGAACTCCAAATTCATTCGTATTACATAATAGAGATCGAGTCTAGAAAAAATAATGTAATATCTCGAGCCTTAATTCACATGATTGATTATTTAGTTAATTGCATAATAATTACTCCCTCTGATCCTAATTATAAGACAAAGTTGATTTTTTTTTGGAGAAATTAAGAAAGTTAATTAAATTACTTTAGAGTATTTATATTTTTATTTTTTTCTCCAAACTAATTAGTTTGACTAATAAACTAATATATAATATAAGAATACATATATAACATATAATACGACTAAGTAACTTATTTAGCTTCCTTAATCTCTCCAAAAAAAGTCAACTTTGTCTTATAATTAGGACCGGAGGTAGTATATAATAATATCGTTTGATGGTATAAATGGTAATTGTTTTGTAAAAAAGAGAGAAAGAGAAAGAAAAAATTATTTGTTTCTTTGATTTTGATGAATTGCTTTTAATTGCTTATTATCAGCTTGAATCCAATTAGTATCTATAGTTTCTATTCAAATGATGTTTTCAGTTATTCTGAGAATTCCTTTATTTGTGGGGTCCCTACAACTAAAAACACTATATACATACATACATGCATACATGTATATATAACATAATAATATTGTCCAACAATTGCTATATTATTATATATGTCGAGCTTAATGCTTCTCACTGTGTCTATCTCACTTTTATTACGTACACAAATTGTACAGAAAATATCACATGTAATAGTATTTGATTAAATTATTTTTGTTAATTAATTAAAAATCTAACCATAATGGTGCGTAAAGGTTATATTTTATTGACATGTAAAGGTATATATTTTAAATTACGAAGAAGACAAAATACTGAACGTCCCTTTCCGGTTGGGAGCGGGGAAGACAGTTTTATTTATTCAACAAAAGTATATAATATATAAATAAAAGACAAAGTACAATTATGAGATTGATTCACAAATTACAAGTACCCTATTTGGAAGAAAACAAATTAATGACATCACATGAATCAAACCTAGACGCAAACGAATAAATTAATAAAATGAAAAACATCACACAAATCTCAGTAAACCGACATAATTAAATATGCATTCCAACATATCGATTTGTGATATATTGAGACTATATATCAACCAACTTCGATATCAAATGGAAACTCCCTCACTTTCATCATCTGCATGGAAATGATCAATAAGAAATTGATTAGCTTCTAAAATGCATACAAAGACAAAGAATAGAACGATCCTACACTGATTGATATAAACAAACTTTTCAACTAACTCATATTTAAGAGCAGAGGGAGTGTGTGTGTGTATCATATCATATACCACAAAACAAAGTTAATTAACGATGGCGTTTAGCGACAAAATTCTGTCACTAATTAATTAGTAAAAGTATATTTGATGATGGAATCGTACAATTGTGTCGCTAAATTCCATTGTTAATCCACTGTATTTTTTTTAGAGATACACACACACACTTAAAGAACCTCATCAGAAAAATAACATTGAACTCATATTTTCCTAATGAAAAAGGGTATAGGTATCGGTCATATATTGAACCTGAAGAAGTGTTTGAGGCTTGAGTCTGAGGACGTGGCGTAGTTTTTGCTGTGGAAAAAGTGCTCTGCGTATTTGGCATTTGAGTGCCATTATTAGGGTTAGGGGACACCTGTTGAGTAGAAGGTGGACTAAAAATCTCCTGGGGATTGATGCTTTTGGAACTCATAGTGATGGGGCTTAATTTGGCTTTATAAGAGAAGGGATCAATAAAGAAAGGCTCTTGTTGAAGAATATTTGAGAAGAGATCTTAGATGATAGGGTTTGTTTGAAGGTTGTTGATGAAGCTCATAGAGGTATATATTTATAGAGAGAAAGGGTACTAACAAGTTGGACATTTCAGAAGGAAATAAGAAGAAATTTACAGAGAAATTTTGGGGAAAATTCTGAAGCAGCTTGGGTGTTGAGGATGATAATAAAGAAAATATATTTAATAATCTTATTTCTAAAATTTTGTAATGTGATTTATAATTAAGAACTCTACAACCCTACAATTTTTTTTATAATATATATAATTAGAGACGGAGATAGTATATGTCGTAATTGAGGGGATTAATAGGAAATTGCGTGAATTTTTAAATGGAAATGGTATAGAACGTGAATGAAAAAAACTAGGAAAATGCAGTGAGTTTCATTTAATTAATGCAGAGAGAGAGAGAGAGAGAGAGAGAGAGAGAGAGAGAGAGAGAGAGAGAGAGAGAGGCCATATGCCCATATCGTCTGAAAGTAAATGAAAATATGAAATGAGGCCACATATGCACTTAGGATGGTGTTGTTAACCAAAAAAAGGACCAAAAGAATTAATACTATTTGGAGAGGGTTCTTAATAACGCAACTGGTGGCTAAGTAGTGTGTAGGTTTGAAGTCGAAGTGGTCATATACGGTGAAGAGGAATCAAGACCCATATTCATTCAGACGATTCACACTTTAAGCTTAATTGTTGAAATTTTAATTTAGTGATACATTGAGAAGAAGAATAGTGGAAGTTGTTGGGAATTTAGTGATGCATGGGAGGACAATAATGTTGGACCAATTCAAAAGAATAGGTGAACTTGTTTGATTACATTCTCTCTTTTTCTGTTCTCAAAACAGTTTTATAAATATGTTCTTAAAAATGAGTTTTAAAAATAAAAAAGAAAAAATCTATTTAGATAGCTTGTTCTAAAAAATCTGTTTTTAAAGTAACGCGATCATTGCCAGTAGTGACGTGGCGGTAGTTACCACCGGTAGTATGATGTCAATAGTGGATAAGTGCTGGTCTCAAAAGATAAAAAATAGAAAAACTAAAAAAATGGTACTCATTTTAGGTCATTGTTGTCAAACTTACGAGTTGACTCTCCGATTTTACTGTTTTTACATTTCTAACTTATAAAATCGAGTCAAGTCATTAGTAAACTCGTGACCATTGTAAACTCGGTTAAATTCATGAGTTTATATACCGAATTTACCATTTTTACGTTTCTAGCTTACAAAACTGTGTTAACGTACTCTTAAACTCGTGTTAACATTTTCAATTTGATTATACTCAACGGCTTTATATATAAATTTTATAAAAATTTTTTTGTTAAATGCGATAAATTATGAATGTTGATAAATTTAATTTCAATTATTTGGATTTAAAATATATTTAAATCAAATTGTTGTCAACTTTTTATATTTTAATTGTTTAATTATATACTAATAATATCTATTTAATGGTAAAATTAAACTCTTACGAGTCTACGATTCGAGTTCACGATTCAAGTTCACGATACGAATTTACATCATTATCATGAGTTTGCTTAAACTTGCCAGTTTGACAACCTTGTTTTAGGTAAAATATAATCTGGAAAAAAACATTTGGAAAGTTGGGAAAAAATTAGAGGATAGGGTAGAAGCCAGTCGCCCCTCCCCTCACATACAACGAGGTCGTTGTTGTCCAAAAAAACATTTATGAAAATTAAAATTATAATGGCTATCTATATAAATTTATGAAAAATTACAGGAAGAAAACACCTATCGGAAACTAATTTTTCTGACTTATAAACTAATATATAATCTAATAATATACAATATATATGTTATGGTTAAGTCTTAAAAGTTTTTTTCCCCAAGAAAAAAGGACGATACCATGACGTGCTGCAGAAATCAAGATCATGCGCTTTTCAACATTATATTCGTATTTAATTTAATTTATTTTCTATTTCAATTTATGATAATAATTTAAAGAAATTCAACCTCTTGACATGGTAAAATTTCGCTACATAATAGAATTGTTAAGTCATGCTATAGAAAAAATTACCTAAAGACAAATTATGTAACCAATGTCTAATAAAAGAAGAAAGTATCTTGATTATATTCAGAAAAGAAAAAGAAAAAAAGTAGAAAAAACTCCGTGGGCCCGTGAGGTTTGAAGTTTTTTTTTTTTTGAGTACAAAGGCAAGCTAGGCTTGAAAGTAAATAGAGTGCTAGGGATCTAGCAACACAAGAAGATCATTGCTGTGGTATGCCACCACATTCCATCGCGAACAGTTCATTGCATTCCCGAGGTGCAGTGGCCATCGCTAAAAACTCCTGATTACACAGCTGAGCATTCCTCGCTAGGTAGTCAGCGCACCGGATGTTCTCTCTGTGAGTATGAGCAATTACTAGGTCCCAATCCCAGTAAATTAAGGACCTAGTAGCTGAGATAACGTCGAACAATGGGTGATCCGTTCCACCGTCAATGAATAGCAATTGAATAGCCTGTAAGGAATCTGAGAAAAGCCTGATCCTTGTGAACCCCAACTGTTTGCATAAATGTAGTCCGCTGTGGATTGCGTGAATTTCCGCAGCAACTGAGTTTTTATGACCCAACTTCTGCTGAAACCCACACAACCAGATGCCCTGGTGGTCCCTAATAACCTCGCCACATGCTGCACGCCCTCTGCTGTCTCTGGAACCATCAACATCAACTCGCACGTAACCCGGGTCGGGAGGTAGCCAGTGGACGAGCCCTCGTTCTGGCGCTCTGAATAACTGATGATGGAAGCTTCCATTTTGCACGTCCTCGAAGAGATGATATGAGCATTTGTGAACTATCAGTTTTGGATTGTCAGCTTTCCCTTCCATCGCCCACCTGCATCGATTCTTCCACAAGAGCCAGCATATGGTACTGAATACCCTTTGCCATGGCCACCTAGCCATCTTCCTATTCCCTGGGGAATTTTGCATGTTCCATCCGAGCCATTCCTGCAAATTGCCAGAAAAAAACACAGGATAATATATGAGGTTAGTTATAGAAAACCAAACTCTCTTGGCTTGCTCACAGTCTCTCAGCAGGTGGAGGATGCTCTCTTCACTCTCACACTCAAAGGGACAAGTGTTTGGGGTGTTTGGATTAAGTTTAGCTCTCATATGGTTTGTAGGAAGCCTTTCATGGAAAACTTGCCACATGAAAAATTTGACTCTTTCAGGACTATTTCCTTGCCATAAATGACGCCAGCGAGAATGACGTGTGGTGTCAGGACTGTAATGCAATCTGTCGTAACCTGACTTCACACTGAAGTTGCCGTCTGTAGATGATCTCCAACATACAGTATCCTCCTCTGTACCTGTCGGAGGGGAAACCAACATGATATTCTCCACAACCCAATTAGGGAGGAAAAGCTCCCATCTAGCTCTGTCCCATTCGCCTTCCTGAATTATGAAAGAACTGACACTGGCTTCCATATCTACCAACTCTTCATTATGCACAACATAATCAATCAAAGGTCTGTCCAACGGAGTCCAATAGTCGATCCATGCATGGGTGGATCTCCCACTTTTTAGGAGTCTACCAAGCCCCTTAATGAATCCATCCCAAACTGTAACTATTCCATTCCACACAGCTGATTGGTTCCGTCTCCTTCGCACTTGAGGAATCGTAGAATTCTCGCATGAATATTTAAGACGAAGGCATTTAACCCATAGGGCCTCAGGCTTCTTGATCATACCCCAACATAACTTCATGAGAAAGGCTTTATTCTGGCATTGAAGGTCTTTCATCCCCAAACCACCCTCTGTCTTTGCTTTTTTTAAAACATCCCAAGCAATCAGATGGAGTTTCTTGGAATCATCCTGTTCGTTCCAAAAGAAGTCTCTGCTCAATTTCTCAATGATTGAAAGGACCCCCTTAGGGATCAGAGTTGATTGCATCTGATACTGCGGAATAGCAGCTAGCACTGACTTGATAAGGACTGTTCTCCCTGCCATACTCAGATATCTCCCTTTCCAGTTTGCCAGCTTAGATCTGACCTTGTGGATTAAAGGAGCAAAAGTTACCTTAACCAATCTCTTGTGGAGGAGCGGGACTCCTAAATATTTTCCCAGATCAGCTGCCAACCCAATCCCCACCCTTTGGCTCATCTCATATGCCCTATTAAAGTGGACATTTCTAGATATGAACATTTTTTATTTTTGCAAGTTGATCTTATGCCCGGACACTCTACAAAATAGTTCCATAACATTTTTCATCTCCTCCATTTGTTGAGATGTGGCCTCTCCAAATAGTATGAGATCATCTGCAAAGAAAAGATGAGAAATATGCGGTCCAGCTGCAGATAGATTCAAGGGTTTCCAATTTCCCAACTGAACTTCACGATGGATTAGTTGCCCTAAAAGCTCCATACATAGAACAAATAGATATGGGCTCAACGGGTCACCCTGTCTCACCCCCCTCGTAGGTTTGAAGCTTTGCGAAGCCACACCATTCCAAACAATGCTCAGAGTAGAAGTTGAGACACATTGCATGATCAGATAGACAAAATCATCCCTTAATCCTAAGCTATGGAGAGTAAATTCAAGAAAGCGCCAGTCAAGTCTATCAAAAGCCTTCTCCATATCAATCTTCACTACCACAAAGCCCTTTTTTCCTCTCTTATTTCTCATGGAGTGAATTGCTTCTTGAGCCACGATCACATTATCCACACTCTGTCTGCCAGAAATGAAACTGCACTGATTCTCAGCCACAAGATAATTCATAACCTTTTTCAGTCTGTTAGCGATCACCTTACTCACAATCTTGAAACTCACATTGCATAAGGATATGGGCCTGAAATCCCTCAAGGATGTAGGAACGAGATTGTGAGGTTTGAAGTTGAACCGCTGAAGTTGCTACACGCGGTGAACACGACTTAGGAACCACACGATGGATCCCAATGCATTAATTAATCTGAATTAATCTAAATAAATAATTAATATATTTGGTTCAATGCTATACTCTTCTAGTCCTATTTAAAGGATAAAAAAGAGAGAAGCTTCTATTTGAGTACCTTATTAGATTTTTAGATGAATGTACAAGTTAACCATTCACTAATTATTGTTTAGATGTTGTTTTCATATGGTATTATATATATTAAGTAGAATAGAATTGGAAAGTTGTTGAATTTTATGGTAGAGTTAACGAGGTTTAAGGGTTTTTTTTTTTGTATGAAAAATATTGGAAGTGCCCGATAAATAGGATCAGAGAATTAGTTAGTAATCTTTCTTCATTCAAAACAAACAATAGAGGACATCCAGCATAGAGAGAGGTATGAAGACAAAATATGAGAGGATCCATTTTCTTAACCAATGGAATTCTGTATAATGCATAACATAATTTCTGTTTGTTAATTGATTTGGTTATATTTTGCTGGGAATATATGTTCTCATCATATCATGCCTCTAATATTCCAGGTTTAATTAGCTTACCTTAATTACGAAGCTTCTGACTCCGAAAATAAAAAGGGAATAAAGTTTTGGTCTAAATCTTCAGGTTTCAAGAAAGTTTCAGTCGACTTTGCATAAAACAACCAAAGTTTCAACAACAAATCTGCGTAAACTGGTCAATACAAATTCAATTATTTTGGGTTGACCATCGTTATACGCTATACATTTGTCATGAAAAAGCTCTGCTTGATATTAAAACTTCTTGGAAAAAAAAGGATATTAAGGAAACTGAAAAAAATTAATTTCAACTGTAAATCCAATTAATAAACATACTCGTACTACGCAACAACTCAGTATATTTAAAAAAGGTTGATTATTTTGATTTAAATAGTTAAAGAAGATTGAGTCTGAATTTCATGTGAAGCGAAATAAACTAATTCCGAGTTCACAGGAGAGAGGAGAAGGGAAGGAAGTGAGAAATAAATAAAAAAACACTAAGAGAAAGAGAAATGAAAAAAAGGGTAAGAAAGAAGTCAATTTGGTCAAAACATGTATAAATGACAATATAAAATGAGGCCACATGCATGCACTTACTTAGGACGGTGTTGTTAACCAAAAAAAGGACCAAAAGAAATACTACTATTTGGAGAGGGTTTTTAATAACGAAACTGGTAGCTAACTAGTGTGTAAGTTTGAAGTGGAAGTGATCATACACGGTGAAGAGGACTCATAAAGACCCACATTAATTCAGACGATTCACACTTTAAGCTTAATTGTTTAAACCCTTAATTTTATTGGGAAAATTCGAATGAAGGACCTGAACGAAAAGATATTTATTAATAAGGACCATAAAAATTATAATTATTTAGAAGGACCAAATACAAAAATATAAAATTAAAAATACTATAATGGCCTTAACAAAATCTTTTGCATTCCCTATTATATTTTCTTCCACATTTTATTTTTAAAACTGATAAAAACTTATAAATTTCACTGAATTAAATAAAAATTTTCTCAACTTTTATTTTCATAACATGCATAGACATCTATGAAAAAAAAATAAAATTAAACCCTCTTTAATTTTGTAATGGAAGAAGTTTAGTTAGGGACAATTTAGTAATTTAAAATTTATATTATGATGTTTGGTCCTTCTAAGAACTTACAATTTTTATAGTTCTTTATCATAAATATGATTTTCTCTATGTCCTTTAATTTAATTTTCCCTAATTGTTTTCCCAGAACATTAAGAAGAAGAATAGTGGAAGCTGTCGGGAATTTAGTGATTCATGGGAGGACAATAATGTTGGACTATTTTAAAAGAATAGTGGAACTTGTTTGATTCTATTCTCTATTATTTTGTTCTCAAAACAGTTTTATAAAACAATTTTTAGAAATAAGTTTTAAAAATAAAAAATGAAAAAAATCTATTTAGATAGTTGTTTTAAAAAATCTGTTTTATTAAAGTGACGTGGCGGCTGTAATTACTGGTAGTGACGTCGTGGTGGTTGTCACCTGTAGTATAGTGTTAATAGTGAGTGGGGGTCTCAAAAGATAAAAAATAGAAATATAAAAACAAAAAAATAACTAAAAACTGTTTTTAGTTTTTAGTTTTTAAAAACAACTTATTAAAAAACAGGTTTCCAAACAATTTTTTTTTTTTTTTAAAAACCAAAAAAAATGTTTTTTAAAAAAAAATCAAACAATCCCTAGATTAAAATGACTTAATTACTTCTGAGCCAATCCTATGATTACTTCTGAGCCAAACAAATTAAACTGAATGTAACGACTTGACCGCCAAAACACCATTGGCGACATATATCAGCACCAACACAGCTCGAACGTTGTCTCTGTACTTGAACCCCAAACAGAGCGTATTACTTGAAAATTAAACAGCACTTTCTACTTAAATTACTAATTAATTTATCAATTTTCACAATCTCTTTCTTGCTTTCAAGCCTGTTAATTCTCAGAAATTGATAATATTTCAGCATATTTTTAACTATTTTTTGGATTCAAATTGAGTATAGAAAGAGTTAATAGAAGAAAATGTGTATATCAAAGTAACAAGCTAAAGTTGAAGTAGAACAATATATTTGTAAGCTTTAGTTCAAAGGAAAAGTTAGAACTTATGCATCCTCTCTTTTGTAGGAGGATAGAGACAAGTTGGGAAACTTTTAAAGGATTGAAGAACAAGGGGGTTTCATAGAAGAACAAAGCAAGTCTTCGATACTACAGTGTATTAAATGCTGTAACAGAACAAGACTTTCATAGAAGAAAAAGATAAGAAATCCTCTCCTGGAACTCGTGCTGAACAGTGCTATCTTCTTCATAGATGTCCCCAGTGCCAGGGACAAGTCGCCGGAGGAAGTCCTATGTGCAAAGGACCCTGTTGCTGTGGCTAGGAGTGTGCTTTCCAAAAATGGTCTCTCAGTGCCTGTCGGAGGGGCTGTCTCTGTTGGAAAAAAAACTGTGATTTCAGAGAGCACCAAGTTTCCTCTTCCACCCAAAACAGGGCAGGTCTTCTCATACAAGGACTCACTAGTTGGTTTTCAAGGAACCGATTTTAATGGTGTTTCCAATGAGAATTCTTGTTCTGAGGAAAATGCTCTACTTTTCGATCTCCTGAACCTGTCTTGGGAGTTACCTGAACCGTCCGATGATCTGAAGCTGCTCATGGATTTATACCCAACCATGAGAATCTCCCCAGAGGAATTCAATCGCTGGGCTAGGCCTTGGAATGCCTCTCTCATCATCACTATCCTCGGCACCAAAGTTAGCTTCTTTAAGCTAAAAGAGCATCTGCATAAGATTTGGCAATCTAATGGCTTTGAGTTAATTGATCTCCCAAACAATTATTATGTTGTTAAATTCAGAGATCAAGATAACTGGGATCATCTCTATAAAAAAAATCCTATTTGGTGGTCCTTGGACGGTTTCCCAGCATTCTATTCTGGTGCAAAGGTGGTCTCCATTTTTTGACCCATTCAAAAATCCTCTCGGTCGTGTTGCCACTTGGGTGCGCATTCCAAATGTCCCTCTCCTCTTCTATAATAAGGAATGTCTCTGGAGACTAGGAGACATGATTGGTAAAACTATCAAGGTAGATATGAATACCATTGCTAATCCAGAGGACACTGATGCTGCCATCCACAGGGGACGTTATACGAGGCTCTGTGTTGAAGTGGATTTGCAGAAAAAGCTTGTTCCTAGAATCATCTCAGCATCTACACTTTTTAACATTGAATATGAGGGTTTGGGACTTATCTGCTTTGCCTGTGGAAGATATGGACACCGCAAGGATTCCTGTAAGCTCGTTATTAATCCTGAAGGAGTGGCTCCTGTGGTGAACTCATCTCCCACGTTTGATATGTCTTCAATGATAATCCCAAACTCATCCCAGACTTCTCCCTCTCCACCGAAGATGCCATCGGAAAATCCCCCTCCGGCTATGGACCAGCAGTTTGGCCCTTGGATGCTAGTGCGCCGTCATGCTAGAGCACGGCCTCCAAGAATCTCTGAGAGTAGGAACAATTTAAGTAGAGTGGGTGGGCAGTTGCAATCCGGCTATGCTCAGGGTAAGGTCGTCTGCCCTATGTCTCAGTCCAGGTTCGCCGCCCTCTCGGGCTCAGAATTTGATGCTGACGCGATTCCCCACCCAAGTTCAAAATTAATATTAGATCAAGATATCTCAAAAAAAAAGGAGCCCCTGCTTCGTCTGCGTCTGGTGAGATGGTTGGAAGTAGTAATAAGGCATTCCTTGGTCAACGTGATAAAATAAGGGGTGTCCATGTGGGAAATAAGAAATGGGCTGCTAGGAAGAAATTTGGGTTCAGCTCTTCTAGCACTTCAGGCGGTGCTAAGGAAAAGAATGTGGGCCCAATTGTGAGCCCAATTAATCCTCCAAACCTTCCTGAGCCCAAGAAGGGAGCCAAGATTCGAACCCACCACTTAGTTAAAGGAAGTCTTCAACAATCTGGGCCCAAGTCTCAAGTTTCTTCCATTAAGCCTCAGCCCACACTCACAGAAGGAAGAGTGGACCTTGTTGATCCAAAGGGTGCCATTAATACATTAACCCATGTTTCCCCTCCAGTTTCTAATATGCACCGTGAGGCTCTCTCCCCAAACACGATGTCGCGTCCTTCTGCAGCCAAGAAGCAAGTGGAGTCTTCAATTGTGTCTGAGAATAATGGGAAGCACGTGGAGGCTTCCATTGTGACCGAGAATAATGAAGTCACTTTCACTGAGGCCGAGAAGCTAGTGGATATTACTTTGTTAGAGAGCATGAACTTGGCTTTGATTCCCCTAAGCCATTCCAATCCAAACCAGGTCCAGCTTGATCATGGCTCTGAGATGAGTCCTTGTGTAGACAAGATACACGTGGAAACTTCAATTGGGACTGAGAAAAATGAAAATCACGTGGAGTCTTCCATTGTGACTGAGAATAATGAAGTCACTTCCTCTGAGGCCGTGAAGCTTGTGGGTACTACTTCACATGAGAGCATGAGCTTGGCTTTGATTCCCCTAAGTCATCCCAATCCTAATCAGGTCCAGCTTGATCATGGCTGTGAGATGCGATCTGTTTCCCAACTCGAGGTTGTTGTTCTCATGGAAGACAATTCTCCTGACAAGTAAGTGCTTGTTTTTCCCTCATTTCACTATTGGTGTTTATGATTATCTCGCCTTGGAATTGTCGCGGGGCGGGTGGTAGCTCGTTTCCTAGAATGTTGAAAGATGTTGTTAATAAATATGGCATCAATGTTATGTGTCTTGTGGAGCCCAGAATTAGTGGTAATAGAGCAGATAAGGTCATAAGAAAGCTGGGGTTTAATGACTGGTTGCGTATCGAAGCTACTGGCTTCGCTGGGGGTATTTGGGTACTTTGGAATAGCTAGGAGATCCATCTTGAATATATTGCTTCAAGTACCCAATTGATTCACTGCAAGGTTTGGGATAAAAATAATATGAGTCCTATGTATGTGACTTTTGTCTATGGGGATACCAGTGCTTTAAAGAGAAGGGATCTGTGGTTGGCTTTGCATTCTATTTATCAATCGGTGTCTATCCCCTGGCTGGTCTTAGGTGATTTCAATGCTTTCCTTTCCTCGGGTGATAAGGAGGGCGGAGCTAGTCCTAATCATAGCTCTATGATGGATTTTCAGTCATACATTAATCTCTGCAATCTCATCGAGGTGCCTGTTGAAGGGGACCGATTCACTTGGGAAAAGTCTGGGGTTAAGGAGAGGCTTGATTGGGTTTTTTGTAATTTTGACTAGGAAATCCACAACCCTCACTCCAAATCTTTCCACCGCCTCAGGTTTAAGTCTGATCATCGGGTTGTTGTTGTTGTTGTGAACCAACAATATAGTGCTTGTAGTAACAGGGCGAGGAAATTCCTTTACCAAGCAGTATGGTGCATTGAGGATGGGTTCAATGATGTGGTTAAAGATGCCTAGCAGGGGAAGGATTGGCTTCTTGGCAAATCCTAATTTACCAAAGATGCTGTGATTTGGAATGATAATGTGGTGGGGAGCGTGGCAAAAAAGAAGAGAGAAATCCTCCGTCGATTGGAAGGTATTGACCGGGCCAGGATAAGAGAAGGTTCCTAAAATGGTCTCCACAGGATTCAAAAGAAGCTTTGGGATCTGTACCAAAGAATTGCTCTTCAAGAAGAGCTGATCTGGTTCTAGAAGTCTAGATGCAAGTGGCTTAGTGGAGGCGATAGAAATACAAAATATTTCCATGCCAATATGGTGTCTAGGAGAAATCGGGGCAACTTTGGGGCTCTTCAAGATGAGGATGGTAACTGGGTCTCCGACGGGGATCGTTTGAGTGACATGGCTTGTGAGCATTTCCAAAAGCTATATTCGGCCGAGAATTCCTCCTCTCCCTTCTCCCCTTGGATGGCTCGTTACCCATCTCTGGATAATCATCAGCTTGGCCTTCTTCACAGGCAAGTCACCTCAGTGGAGATCAAGAATGCGGCTTTTGAGATGGGTGCTTTCAAAGCCCCAGGGCCTGACGGTTTAAATCCCCATTTCTTCCAGACTTAGTGGAATTCGATTGGGCAGAAAATTTGTGATCTGGTTATTAGGATTTTCGACTTCCCGGACTAGGTGAAAGCTATAAATCATACTAACATTGTCCTCATTCCCAAGGTTGACCATCCGGTCTCCTTTAAAGATTTTAGACTCATCTCTCTTTGCAATGTTAGCTACAAAATTGTCAGCAAGGTGATCGCCAACCGTTTCAAAGGTGTCATGGACTACCTTGTCGCTGAAAACCAATGCAGCTTTATCTCTGAGAGACAAGGTGTGGACAATATCATCATTGCTCAAGAGGCTATTCATACCATGAGGAATAAAAGAGGAAAAAAAGGCTATATAGCTGTGAAAGTCGACATGGAGAAGGCTTTTCACAGGCTGGATTGGCGTTTCTTAGAATTCACCCTTCATAGCCTTGGTTTACGTGCAGACTTTGTTAAGTTGATTATGAGCTGTGTTTCCTCTGCCTCCATAAGCATCAACTGGAATGGGATTCCGTCGGATCCCTTCATCCCTTCTAGAGGTGTGAGGCAGGGTGATCCCCTGAGCCCTTATCTTTTTGTCTTATGTATGGAGCTTCTTGGCCAACTTATTCACCATGAGGTAGATTTGGGGAATTGGAGACCCCTACATTTGAGTGCCTCTGAGCCCCGTATTTCTCATCTTTTCTTTGCCGACGACCTCCTCCTTTTCGGTGAGGCCTCAATTGACCAGATGGAGGAAATTAGAAATGTTATGGAATTGTTTTGTAGGGTTTCCGGGCACAGGATTAATTTGAGTAAGTCTAAAATGTTTGTGTCCAAGAATGTCCACTTTAATAGAGCTCTTGAGATGAGCCAAATTGTGGGGGTTGGACTCACTGCTGACCTTGGGAAATATTTGGGCGTTCCCCTTCTCCATAAACGCATGGTCAAGATGACCTTTGCCCCGCTTCTTCAAAAGGTGAGATCTAAGTTGTCCAGCTGGAAGGGCAAATATCTGAGTATGGCAGGCCGGACGGTGCTTATCAAGTCGGTTCTTTCAGCCATTCCTCAGTATCAGATGCAATCTACCTTGGTTCCGAAAGGAGTCCTCTCTGAAATTGAGAAATTAAGCAGAGATTTTTTTTGGAATCAGCATGATGAATCCAGGAAAATGCATCTGATAGCTTGGGACGTTCTAAAAAGGAGGAAGCATGAAGGTGGACTTGGAATTAAAGACTTCACTGACAGAACAAAGCTTTACTCATGAAATTGTGTTGGAGCCTGGTCACAAAACCGGACGCTCTGTGGGTGAAATGTCTTTGCACCAAATACTCTTGTGGCTTATCCTTGGTCCCTCAAGTGCAAAAGTGGCGTAGTCAATCGGCCGTGTGGAGTGGAATTGTAACGGTCTGGGAGGATTTCCAAAGAGGTCTAGGCAAGAAGCTCAGAAGTGGTAGGAACACATATGCTTGGCAGGACTGCTGGTCCCCTCTGGATAAACCTCTGAAGCATTTTGTGGATAGGAATTTTCACCTTCTTGATATGGAAGCTCCTGTTTGCTCCTTCACCTCCCCATCTGGACATTGGGACAGGGCGCATTGGGAGGCTTTCCTTCCTAATTGGGTGGTTGATAAAATCATGATGCTCCCCCCTCCTATGGGCACTGTTGATGACTTTGTTTGTTTGCGCAATTCTCCTGATGGTAATTTCAGTGTGAAATCTGCCTACGATGTTATTTATCACCAACAATCCCCAGCTCATTGCTCTTCCTGGCTGCATCTTTGGCACTGGGGTGTTCCTGAAAGAGTCAAGCACTTTATGTGGCAAGTTTTCCATGAGAGGTTGCCGACTAATGAGATTAGAGCGAGATTTAATCTGAGTGCCTTAAACACTTGTCCCTTTCTGTGTGAGAGTGAGGAATCCATCATTCATGTTCTGAGAGACTGTGAGCAGGCCCAGAGAGTTTGGCTTTCTTTAACTAACCATTTATACTCTACTATGTTTGCTTCTGGTAATTTGTAGGATTGGCTTAATTGGAATCTTCAGCATTCCCCAGGAAACAAAAGAGTGGCTAGATGGTCATGGCAACAAGTCTTCAGTACCACATGCTAGCTCCTTTGGAATAACCGGTGTTGTCAGGCATTTGAAGGTAAAGCTGCTAATCCAAAGGAGTTGGTTCATAAATGCATCTTTTATCTCTTGGAAGGTGTAGAGATGGGTCGTTTTCATCACCAGATCTTCCAAGCTCCGGTGAGAGGTCTACTCAACTGGCTCCCCCAAGAGGAGGGTTACATTAGAATCGATGTTGATGGTTCAACTGCTAGTAATGGTCAATCAACCTGTGGAGGAGTCATCCTCAATCACCAAGGCAACTGGATTTGTGGATTTTAGCAGAAGCTAGGTATCTCTGTCCCAACTGCTGCGGAAATCCATGCAATCCATCGTGGTCTACAGCTTTGTAAACAGTTGGGTTTCAAGAAAATCAAACTGTTCAGTGATTCACTTCAGGCTATTCACTTATTATCAACTCAATGTGGGAATGATAATCCGTTGCACGACGTCATCTTCGATACCAATTCCCTTATCTATGCAGATTGGGACTTAAAGATTTCCCATGCGCATAGGGAGAATACTCGTTGTGCGGACTTCCTTGCACGATCGGCTCACTATAGCCACCAGATTTATACAGAATTAGGATCACCCTCGGCAGAATGTGTCTGGCTTTTTGTGTTAGAACGTGGCTTGCAGCCACTTGAGCAATCTTTGGGATCCAGCCCTTGATTTTGTAATTCCATCAAGCTTTGCTTGCCTTTGTATCTCAAAAAAAAGAAGAACAAAGGGGTGGAAAATAACAAGTCATAAAAGCTCTCAAAAATCAAAGAAAGCTTTTGGCCCAGGAAGAAGTTGCTATGTTGTTGACTCAGCCAACAATACATGTGCTGAAGCCAATGGACTTTCTATGCAATATGCTTTAGCACTCAACTCTTGGCCGAAGCCAACGAGGATCACAACTTTTTGTGTCATATGCTTTAGCACACACCAGTGTGCTGAAGCACATAACCAAAAATGCAACCATGCGTTTTACTTGCTGAAACGTATGTGGAGGGTTTTTAAGTAAGGGATAGGCCGAAAATAGGTCATTTTGGACATTGGAGGCTGGCTATGCTAGGGTTTAGTGCTTGAAGGTGGAGATTAAGCTAAGAATTGAAGATTTGAAGAGATTTGAGCTTCTCCTTTTAGTTTTTCCTCTCCATCTTCTATTCTTTACTTATGTTATGCTGTTTTTCTAGTTTACCCCTATTTTCTCATGGGTTTTATGAACATGTATAGCTAGAGCTTTGATGTTGGGATTATTTTGAACCCTTGTATGGTTTAGTACTCATTTCCCCTTTATGTTTGTAATTAATGATTAGATTATATTGATTTTACTCTTTGCTTGATGCTTCTTGTAATACCCTGACTTTTGAGACTTGAGCTTAGAGAATAAGCCTGAGATTAGTGGATTGCTAAGCCCCAGTTTAGCAAGATCCCAAATTGTGATTAAGTGTTAATGACTCTAAAATTGGATGTGGTTAGTGATAAATAACCCCCAGAAACACTATGGAAGTGTCTAAATAGTACATTTGACATTGTAGGATCGAATATGAATCCCCAAGCTGTTTGCATATAGATTGAGGCATATGTTTCAAGGCATAAAAGGGTTAAGGTAGGGAACTTATCTCTCCTGCATGCTCTGATAACTATATTAATGTGTTGATGCATGTTATTGCTTTGCTTGATTATGTGAAACATGTATGAATGATTTGAAGATATGTTTCAATATATGCTATGGCCATATGTGTATCGTTCGAAGCATTGAGCTTATAGATTTGTCATTGTATGTGTGCATGTTCGCTACCGCAAGTGCACGGGTCACGCCAAGTAATAAAGTGATAAGTAAAGATCGTTCCCACGAGGACTAAGGCAAAAGTGGATTAATTGTCATGATTATGCTATCAATTAGGTTGAATAAAACCATTTAGAGAGTTTATATCCTAAAGATTAATTGAATTCAAGAAAAGGAAAACAATTTGACTAAAACTAAATTAAAACTCTACTTGAAAACAAGAGGAGCATAGGATTATTTCTAACCATTGCAATTCATGAGACTTAAATAATTACCACTCCATTAGTGATTAAATGACATTACATATTAGTCTAAGGTTCAAAAGCATTTGATTAAGCTTTCTCAAGTCAAAACCAAATTTATATCCTCAATTAACATGTACAATCTCTTGCCACAGTTAAGAGAAAATAATCATTAAGTAACAACCTTAATTTGACAATGCTAGGTTAGTAACTATATCTCTATGTTACTAACAAACCATCAATTTAATCCTAAACTTCAAGTCTAGCATAATTTTATCTAATTTCTACAATTAAACTAACTTTCTCAAGCTTAATTTAATTGAACAAAGCAATCTAAGTAATGGCCAGTCACATAGAAGCATTAGGAACAAGATAAAATTAACACATAATTGCCATTAATAACTAAAGAGAATAATAATAAGTCTCAATCCTTGCAATGGTTTGAAATAATCCTAAGACAAATTAACTAGCTACACAGCATCATCTCAAAATCAACAACAATAAATTCAGAATTGAGAGCCATAAGGAAAAAGGAATTGAGATGATCAATGAAGTGCAAACTGAGTATATGAATGGTGTTCTCCTTGGGTCTCTTCACTCTAATTTAGCGTGGGAAGCAGAAGACGATCTACTCTGACTGTAACTAGCCTAACTCCTTTCCTCTGGTTCAGCTGCTCCACCTCCTCTGTTTCCAACGGTTTCCCTTGTAACAGCTGCCTCTTCCTTCCTCTCTTCAATCTCCGTCGAACTCGCTAGAAGAAGTTGCAGCAATGACAGTGCCTCCTTAAAGAACAAAGCAGCAGACACGTGCTTGGCTCCTCCGATTCTTCTCTGGTTTGGACGGCGTCTGTGCAGAAGAACCAGTCACGGCAGCACCCCTGGTCCTTGATTCAATCACCTCCACAAGTCCTCTCGTCCTCCCTATGCAGATGATGATGAACCAGAGGTTCCCTATGCTTCCTCTCCCTCTCTATGCCTTGCTTTCTCTGTTTTTCTGATTCTCTCCCAGCCGACGAAGAAGATCCTCTCCGATGGTGAAGATGATGATGCCCCTTTTTATTTGTGCGGCTGCCTACTCTTTTCAGGTTATGCCTTTAGACCTGGTCAAAATTCTGCATACCCTCCAAAGCCAAACTGTGGTCACATGTACCAGCCCAAAGGAGTCTTCTATTCAACGAAATTGGTCCAACCTCCCATGGCCCACGTATGGTTCTCTTAGATTAGGAAATTGCTTCAGCTTCTCATCCAAAAAAGTAAATCAACGTCACTTGTTGCAATCAATCAAGAAAAGAAAAATAAAAGATAAGATAATAAAATAAAAACAACTTGAGATGAGATTGAGATGAGATTGTGTAATCCCCATTTGAAGAATTGTAATGGGCAATTGTGCCTTGTGTATCTTTAGCGAAGGTATGTGTTAGATATGAATAGTTTTGATGATGTCAAATATGAGCAAAAAGTTTGTATAATATACTTATCTTCTACATTAACTAACTACCATACTTAATGTTGTATATCTTGTAGATTAGTCATCAACCTGATTGTGGGTTGATGTTATAATGCCTCATATATGGAGAATGATCATCAAGAAGAAAATCAAGAGGCAAGGGATTGAAGAAAGAAGGCATTGCAAGAACTAATGAAATATCAAGAAGAAAGATTGGTCAAAACAAAGAAAGAAGAAGATTGAAGATATTCAAGAAGATATCTAGTTGGTTTATGAAGAACGATCATCAATTCAAGAAGATATCTAGTTGGGTTATGAAGAATGATCATCAAGTGGAAAAACAAGATGAAAGAGATTGAAGAAAGAAGAAGAAAGAGATTAAAGAAAGAAGAACTTGCAAGATCACATGAGAATATCAAGATCCAAGCTATTACAAGTGATACCGAAGGTTTCTTTGATCATATGGAGGTTGGAATGGGTCAATTCAAAGCCAAGATAACTTATATGGAAGTTATGGAGCTTCCCCAAGGTGTTCCTTTAGGTTTTGGCTCTTTGCCATGTTTTGGAAGGCATTACCCGAGTGGTTACCCGAGTAATGGACATGATCACTCGAGTAATCTGCATTTTTATTATGCTCTAATTTTCACATGTCAGGAAAGAGGTTCGATATTTGAGGCATATCTATCTAACCACACATTGGATTGATCTGAAACTGGTGGCATATGAAACTAGACTCCCAACACGAGCTATGGACACCAAGATCACATTAAAAAAAGTTCAGATGAAGGAGATATGATCTGTTGAAGTTGACAGATGAATCACCGTCATATTCCAGGACAGCTTCGGTATTTTGGACATAACTCTCAAAATACATATCGGATTGAGACGAAACTGGTGCCATATGAAATAAGACTCAAAGAGCTTTCCATGGATAGGTAATTTGACATATTTGAGGTTATATTCTAATAGCTATGCCATCTGGAAGTTGCTGCTTGTGATCTTAGAGATTGTCTAAGAACAGTAGATACTCTTTGGATCATAACTTTCTGTGCACAACGAGTTTGGAGCTTATTCTTGTTGCGTTGGAATGTAAATGATGAGAGCTTTCCAATGATATATAATTTTCCATGTTTTAAATCAAAATCAAGAATTCACTTGAAGGGCTTACTCGAGTAATCTGCCGAGTTATTTGGAATTTACTCGAGGGACTACTCGAGTAATCAGGATAATCACTTCCAGTTGCTCTCGGCCTACCAACGTTACTCGAATAGGTACTCGAGTAATCAAGATAATCACTTCCAGTTGCTCTCGGCCTGCCAACGTTACTCTAGTAAGCACTCGAGTAATCAGGAAAATCACTTCCAGTTGCTCTCGGCCTGCCAACGTTACTCGAATAGGTACTCGAGTATCAGGGTAATCACTTCCAGTTGCTCTCGGCCTGCCAACGTTACTCTAGTAAGCACTTGAGTAATCAGGAAAATCACTTCCAGTTGCTCTCGGCCTGCCAACATTACTCGAGTGAGTACTCGAGTAAACAGGTATTTCCAAGATTTGTAAATTTGTTTACTCCATGCACTACTCGAGTAATGACCAAGGCTTACTCGAGTGACCACTCGAGTAATGCTTCCCAGAAATTCCAGCAACATTCTGAAGCTTTCAAAAATCATATGATTAATTATGAAACTCACTCTTCTTGCTTCCAATCATTCTTACACTTCATTATATTAGTGTTTAATGTATTTCTCCAGGAATACAATGAAGATATGATGTGAAGAGTCAAAAGCTGACTTTACGGAAGCGGAGCGTCAAACGTTCGTAACGGCTAGTTTTCAAATTCAAGCAACGGACTCAACGGATAAGTTGAAATACTCACAACGGTCATATCCTACTCAACTATAAATACAGAAGATTCAAGCAGACAACAACAACGCAGAACATGATAAGATTATGAATCATCCACTTCTACCCGAATACTCTCTGTTCTTATTTATTTTCCATATCATGTATATTTAAGAGAGAGTTTTTGTATTGTACTTCAATGTTCATTATATCTACTCTGTGAGAGAGTCTGTAAACACTTTCACTTATATTTCTGAATTGATCTTAAGGTAGAGGGACCTTGAGTGGGTTGATTTCCTTACACGAAGCTATAGAGAGAATCGCCGGTAAAACTTTCTACTCGTAAGACTTACAAGGTCCAAGCAGTAGAGAATGTTGCTGCTCGTTAGACTTGCATAGGTAAGCAAGAGGGAAAGGTCTTCGGGATTGCTCTGCTCGTAAGACATGTTGTAAGGGGGAGTATCTTGGTGAGAACTTTGTAAAGGCTTTTCTTGTGCCTGCATTAAACAAGAAAATAGTGGATTTGAAAATCTCAGGAGGAGCCTGGGGACTGGACGTAGGCCATCACAGATTGAACCGAACCAGGATAAATCATAGTTTGCATACTCTCTTCCTTAAACTCTTATATTTCCAGCATATATTAACTGTTGATTTATGATTCATTATTTTCATATTTATTGCTTTCTCTAAGATGCAAAAAGATTTTCAAAGTTCTTAAGATTTTTATCTTATCTTACACCCAATTCACCCCCCTTCTTGGGTGTCAGCCGGTTTTAACAGTATGTACTCGGGATTGCCGGGATGGTTATGTTGTGCACTCTGATATTTATATGAATGTAATTTATCTTCGCGTAGTAATTGTATTCGAAATGTGAATATGAGACCAAGTTTATAGATATTTCGAAAGGTATTTGTGAAAACCCCGTCATGTGATGGGTTAGTAAATGTTATTTGATTATTATTGGTCTCTATTTCATTTTAATCACATATTTCAGATATAATTACGGAGGGGGTTACAATTTTGGTATCAGAGCTGCAGTTCCTAGCAAAGATGAATTTTGCTAGGATGGTGGTAGTAGTTGCTGCCTTAAGTCATAGGAGATAACTTTGTTTGTTTGTGGTATACACATTAAGGTCCCTACTGTTTGTGGATATGTGATTTTAAGGGCCATGTGTATACATTATTTGTGATGTGTATATGGTGAATCAGTATGATTCGCCCTAGAATTTGAAGAATAGACCCAGTGTTTAAGGCACAACTAGCTGTGTACAAGCTAGAGGGATGCTGACCATTGGTGGTGAAATATCGCCTTGACGCATGAAATTGGAATGTGCCATTAACCTGAGGATGGTTTTAATAGAACAATGAGTAATTATGAGATATGGTCTTAAGGTTGAGACAGGAAATGGAATGTGTGAATGGCTTCTGAGTTCTTGTTACAATGATACCTTCATCTTGAGACAACAAACTGGAAAGAGCTATCTATGGAGGATTTAGATTGGAAAGGGCTGCTTGTGGAGAGTTCTGATAGGAAAGGGCTACCTACGAAGAGTTCTAATCGGAGAGGGCTACCTATGGGGAAAACAAATCGTAAAGGGCTACCTACGGAGAGTACGGTACCGTAGATCGGAGCCACTGTGATGACAACCCTAGAGTGCAGTTGCCTTGACGATGAACTGTGGAGTGCAGCCGCCGTGATATTGAATTATAGATTAGCGCTGTGGAAGTGTTGGCTCTCAATGATGGTGTATTGTAATGAATCCCACAGTGAATGGGTATTCTTGAGATAAGAAGTCATATGTTGAATCGGGCCAAGGTTTGGCACAGATGAATATATGTTGTGAATGTTGTCAATTGTAGTGGGAGATTCCTATGGGACTTCTACTCAATCAACCTGATATTGTAAAAGCACAGATGAGGAGTTAGACCTCATAGTGTGCAGCAGAAGCGTGATGAAGGTGAGGTGTTTGAGAATTGTGTTGAGTAGAAGCTCGAGTTTGCAAAAAGTGAAATGTGTTAGTGATGGCTTCGGGAAGTAAAACTTCAAAGTCCAGATTATTTTGTGAGAAGGGGTCTTGAAGGATCCCAGTATGTGAAAAGAATTCATGATGTTGAAGGTGAAATTATTAAGATGCCTGGTTCCAGCTTGTTGCGATTGTGTATTGTGAGTCCATCTCCTCGGTGGGCCGGATCAGGTTGGTCTGGTGGGCTGCGCCTGGTAGGCATAGGCTCGAGATGTGACGGATATTTGTGAGTCTTTCACCTGTGGCCCATCGAGTGATTCTGGTGGGAGGATCGTGCCTTTGGGCGGTGGAGATATGGGGGATTGATTATTTATTATGTCTCTCACATGTGGCCGCATGGGGTGGTTCCCATGTTGGAGGACCGTTCCACTGGGGTGGTAGTTTACGGGGGATTGGCTATTTATGGAAGCTGAAAGGCTATGTGTAAACACTGCCATGCCAATAGTTCCTGAGTCGCTAACAACGATTCGAGTAAAGATTTTGTGTCTTCCCGACAGTAAAAGAGGATGAGGGTGGAGTGTGATATAGAATCTGAAAGGCTATGTGTAAGCACCGCTACGCCAATAGTCCCTGAGTCGCTAGAAACAGTTCGGGTAAAGACTGTGTGTCTTCCCAGTGGTAAAAAGGGATGAGGGTAGGGTTTGATTGTGGATCTACTATTTGTGAGCCAGAATATCTGTGTGTGCACTACCACACCAATAGTCCCTGAGTCGCTAACAACAGTTCGGGTAAAGACTATGTGTCTTCCCAGCGGTAAAAGGGGATGAGGGTGGAGTGTGATTGTGAATCTATGACAATTGTGAACAAGATGGGACTGGGGTATAGTTGTGTAACAGAGCAGAGCTAATTCAGCTGATGGCTAATTCGACTACATGATCAGGGGTTCTCTATTCTGAGGGCACTACCCCGGCATGGCCAGCCTGGCTAGCCACCACGCTCGTTGCACCGGTGTTAACCCCAGGACGAAAGGCGGTGCATAAAATTAGAATATGTGATGTGTGTTGTTGTAAATGTGAACTATGATGTGAACGCCAAAAGGGCAATGTGTATTTGTGAGACAGCGTGAAGCTGTCGTATTTGTGCAAGCGGCAGAAGTCGAGGTATTCTCGCAATGTGATATGTGTGCAAGTGGCAAAAGCTACGTATCATTGTGTATATAGTCGTGGGTGCTGTCATCTTGTGACAATCATCACGCATTAATATGAATATGTCGTGGACATTGTGCAATACCCAAAAGTCCTGGATAGGTAAGGGTAATGCCGTGAAACTTGATACGACAGTGTGATATTGTGATTGAGACCTAAAAGTCCCGGATGGGTGAGGGTAACGCCGTTAAACTTGATACGGCAATGTGATTGTTGTGAATACCCAAAAGTCCCAGTTACCACTAATGGAGTTACTAGTGGGTGTACGGGTGAGGGTAAGGTTGTGAATGTGAATACAGCGAGAAATGTAATATTCCGACTTTTGAGACTTGAGCTTAGAGAATAAGCCTGAGATTAGTGGATTGCTAAGCCCCGGTTTAGCAAGATCCCAAATTTTGATTAAGTGTTAATGACTCCAAAAGTGGATGTGGTTAGTGATAAATAACCCTTTTGGAGAATATGATGTGATTTTGGCACTCGAATGTGATTCGTGTGTGTTGTGAGCAGCGCCGAAATCCTGTATTTGAGTTCAATTGTGGATTAACATCCAAATTGACTTAGAATAAATGGAAGAATTGAATGGGGTATTGTGTTGGAAATGGTGTCTTAGGGTGTTTTGATGTTATTGAAATTGGTTTGGAACTTTGGAATGGAAAAGTTGCAATGTTAGGTTTTGAAATGTGAATTGTATTCACATATTGAGATTGTTGTGAAAATATGACAATGTGATGTGAATTTGATTAATTTGGTGTTTCCAAAGGATTCCTTGTGAAAATTTATGTGGGAATGATGTTTGGTATGAAAATGGGACCATTGGAAGCAAAGATGCAAAATCTGAAATTCTGTCCAGTGAAACTCTATTCTGGGCAGTCAGTTTGTGTGAACGTTTCGAATGACCAAATGGTGTCTAAAAATTATGAAAATTTCCAGTATTACATTTCACATCCCAAGCTTAAAAATGGACATATAATTTGTGCCATTTCGTTTTGTGAGCTAGGAGATATGACTGTCCAAAGTTTGGGATGGAAATTGAACTCTGTTTTGGGGCAGTGATGCGTTTTATGGAATTCTAGAATTTTGTGGTAATTTTGGGTAATGGCCCATATTTTTCCTATAAAGAGGACTTAAATACCTTTCATTTGGCTTTGGAATCACCTCATTTCGATTTTTTTAGAATTAGTTATGATTTTCAAAGTTTGGGCAGAAAATCCTAAAATAGGGATTATGACATCATCGAAATAAAAGATGACATCAGCATGGAATTAAATATTTTCTCATCATCTTCAGCTCTCATTTCTGACGTGTTGAACCAGCTGAAACTAGTGAGAGAAATTTGAGAGCTCTTAGAGAGAGAAAGAGGAGAAATCTCACAAGGTAAGCCGATTTCTCCGACTATCTAGCTCCTAATGCGTATAACCTTGCTCCTAAGCTTCTCTTTCATGTTCTTTAAGGTGTTGGAAGCTCAATTTTCATGGTTAAGAAGGGCTAGGGTTTCAGCCACTCTTGAGAAAAGCTAGTGGGAGCTTGAGGCAACTTCCAAACTCTTGTGTATTGACTATTCTGGCTACTGTGGACAATTTAATCGGTGAAATTTCGCCGGATTGCCATTAGTTTCAAAAATGGAAAATGGGTGTGTGGGGCTGTTATACTACCCAAATTGGTACTAAATGGTAGTTGCAACCTAATGGAATAGTCAATAAAGTGGTTAGGAGTAGAAAGGAATGTGTTTACGGAGCCGAAACCGAAAAACTCAATTTCCCCCGGAATACTTGAGAATTTGGGCCAGCTCTAGAAATGGATCTTAGAGTTGGATTTTCAATGATTTGATGATTCCATTGAGTTCAGGAGAGAAAATTAGGTGGGGTTACAGTTGGGCACTTTTTCGGAAAAGGCCGAAAAAGCATAATTACGAAAACGCCCCTGAAACCCTTAAAGTGGGGCTGCCAAGGGTAATTTTGTAATTGACATTGAATTTGATAATTTCAAATTCGGAAATGGATTCCTTGGGCAGAAATATTTTAGAATAGCCAATGTCAAAATTTCGGGAAAAGTACAGTTGAACCGGGTACAGTGGGGCCAGGCCAGGTCCCCAGGGGCATTTTAGTAAATTTTTTTATATTTTAATTATTTAATTATATACTAATAATATCTATTTAATGGTAAAACTAAACTCTTAAGAGTTTACAATTTAAGTTCATGATATGAATTTACATCACTATTACGAGTTTGGTTAAATTCGCGAGTTTGACAACCTTGATGAGGTGCCTTCTTCCTTAATGAGGTGCCTTCTTGTCTTTTTCCAAAAAAAAAAAAAAAAAAAAACCTTTAAATCTCTCAGTTGAAGAGAGAGGGTGGGAAGAAAATTAATGTAGTTATATGCGTACGATGCTTACATATCAGAATTTCACAAATTCATTTTCCTCATTTTAAAATTATATCTCATTTATTGAGGATCTAGCTGCAGTTTTTCAAATCCTTATGCTTTTATAAATTATCATTTAATTTCTTCCGGAAGAACAAACTCTTCTGTAATGGTGTTTTTAAAAAAAAAAAAAAACAGAGAAGTGGTGGTTTTAAAGTGCAAATACGATAAAGACAAACTTTATGTTAAAAAGGTGAAAATGATTCTACGTACAGTACCGATCAAACTTCATGTGATTCGAATGATTCCATAATATTATAAAGCATAAACAAGAAAGTACAGGGACATGGATTTATCAAAAATACGGTTCTTTCAAATGATTGACTTCATTATTGGAAGCAGATTCCAACAATTAAAGAAATACAACTATTTTTGATAATCTAGCTTCTAGGTTCTAGCATATTTCCCTAGCTACATATATAGATGAAAATAAAACGAACAAATTATAGAAATGAATAAACAATATATGTGGGGTAAACTAACTGATGATGAGAATATACTACTTCCTCTTGTCCGAATATAAGACAAATTTTAATGGAAAAATTGAACTATAAAGTAGGTGGAGATAGTGTGTGTGTGTGTGTGTAATATTCTTGGGTAGCCCCATATAATTTCAATATAATAAGTGTTTGGGTTTTTTCTTATAAATTACGGATCGCGTGGGTTCCATCAACCTTCTTCTTTCGCCTCTTACTCTACAAGTTTCTAAATTCAAAGTCTAGTAAATTTGAACGAATTTTCATATATATGTAACAGAATTCGCAGTTTAAGCAAATTCTTATTATAATTAATGCCGACTTTCTGATTTTTGTTGTATATCAATATGGTCAACTAAAACGGGTATATTTAAGAAGTAATTGGGTAATACAAACGTGTGGTTAAACTTAGTTTATATTTTTAGAAAGTTTTGAACTATTCAACTGCTGAAAGTTCGTGGACATTATGCCTTCAATTGGCGATTGGAAGCGCGTCATAATATTCATTTAATAAATGTAATTATAATTAATAAGATTCAATCTTCATGGATATAAAGTTAAATTTGTAATACCCCGAATTTTGAGACCTGAGGCTAGAGAATAAGCCTGAAATAAGTGGATTGCTAAACCCCGGTTTAGTAAGATCCCAAATTGTGATTAAGGATTAAGGACTCCAAAAGTGGAGGTTATTATTGATAAATGAACCCTTTTGGAGAATCCGATGTGATTTGAGTTTCGGATGTGATTCGTATGTGTTGTGAGCAGCGCCGAAACCCTGTATTTAAGTTCAATTATGGATTAACATCAAAATTGACTTATAATATAGGGAGAGCGTATAAGGTGGTGTAAATGAAGGAGAAAATGAGTTTGGTGGTGATTCAGTATGAATTACTGTAATCAGGGGTAAAACAGTAAAGTTACCGACTAATTGATCAGTTACCGAAGAACAAACTCATTGGTAACTTCAAGATCAATGGGTGAGATTGATTTGTGGTAGATCAAAATGGGTGGAATCATGTGTATATGTGTGTATGTGAGCTCATGGAAGATGGAATAAGATGTTGACACTTGGTAAGTTTTGGACCCTTAGATCTTGGTCAAATTGTCAACACATTCCCTCTCTCCTCTCATCTCTATTTGGAGGTTCAATAGGGCCTTTGGCTGCCCAAAATCTGATCTCTCTTCCTCATTTTCATCTTTCTCTCTCCAAGAACTCCATATTCGTCCATGGCAAGGAGGAAAGAGAAAGAAACAAGGTGAGTTTTGGCTTGTGTAATGTCTTCTAATGCTTAAATTCTCTTCATTAATCTTGATCATGTTGATGAGAGCTTCATCTCTATGGTTTTAGATTTTTTAAAGGAGGTGTTTGATAGCTTGAGGAAAAGTGGAAAGATGGAGAATCAAGGAATTGGTTTGGGAAAGAGGAAGAGGTGAGTATTTGAAGCCTTTTGATCCAATTTTTGTGATTTGTGGATGAGCTTTATGAATTTTGAATTTTGCCCTGATTTTATGTGATTTTGAAATGGAGGAATTGCATTGTGTAGTGTGTTGCAAATGGTCTTTTGTTGTGTTTTATGACTATTGGTATTTGTTTAGAACTTTGGTTGGAGAGGATTGCAATGTGGTGCATTGGATTGTGACATTGGGTGACATGTTGTGCCATTGAGGAAACATGTCAATATAATGTGAATTTTATTGATTTGGTGTTTCCAATGGATTCCTTGTGAAAATTTGGGTGGGAATGATGTTTGGTATGAAAATGGGACCATTGGAAGCAAAGATGCAAAATCTGGAATTCTGTCTTTTGAAACTCTGTTCTGGACAGTCTGCTTGTGTGGATGTTTTGACTGAGCAAATGATGTTTAAAAATTATGAAACTTTTCAATCTTAAAGTTCACATCCCAAGCTTCAAACATATAATGTATGTCATTTTGTTTTGTGTACTAAGAGTTATGATTGTCCAAAGTTTGGTATCAAAACTGGACTCTGTTTTGAAGCAGTGTTGAGTTTTGTGTAATTCTAGAATTTTGTGGTGATTTTTGGTAAAGGTCCATATTTTTCCTATGAAGAGGACTTAAATAGATTTCATTTGGCTTTGGAATCACCTCATTTTGATTTTTGTGGAATTAGTTATGATTTTTGGAAGTTCAACCAAGAAATAGGATTTTCTTGGCCACGGCTAGAGGTATGGACCGCATGCCAAATGTTACTGACCTATTTTTGGCCACGGCTAGTGGATTTGTTTTGCACTTTTAAAAGGTGATCTTTGGTCAAGTGTTTCCCAACCCTTTAGGCATGTGTTTAGGCTTTGAGTAGCCACCTAAAGGTGTTAAATGATAACCAACATTAAGTTTTTGTATGTTGAGGAATTGGAAAAGGGATTAACCCTATGTCCATGATTTTGGTTATAGGGTTGGATATTCACCTTGATCGTGGTTCGATGTTCGTCGGATCTTGAGTAGTCGATGCTAGAGCACACGTGGAAAGAGGGTAGGGAACATATCTCTCCCGCATGTATTTGATATTTGTATTAGTGTGTTGGTGCATGTCTTTGCTTTGCATGATTATGTGTAATTTGAAGCTATGTTTCAATTTATACTATGGCCATCATTATGTTGTTTAAAGCATTGAGCTTACAAACTTGTCATTGTATTAGCATGAGTTATGTGGTGCAAATATGTTATGCATTAAACATTTATCGTACATGCATATTGATATTATTTTCCTACTGAGATTCTCTTGAATCTCACCCTCCCCTACTAACCTTTTAGACATGGTAGTGGTTCGAGGATGGAGCAAGTACCAAGGGCGACGAGGACTCCTTCGAGTTATCATTTTGGTAGTTAGTTATCATCATAGTTGGGATATTTGTATTTGGGTTTGATTGTGTATATGAGGATGAGGATTTGATTATATGTATGAGATAGATCTGTGTAATCCCCATATGAGGGCTTGTATAGGCGATTGTGCTATATAAGGCTTCGATCAATGTATGGAACCCGGGATTGGCCGGGAATTATTTTGCGTACTCTGACATATTTAAATGTGATTTATCTTCATGTAGTAATTTTATTCGGAATGTGAATATAAGACCAAGTTGTTTTGATTTCGAAAGGTATATGTTAAAAATCCCATCTAGTAGATGGGTTTGTAAAAATGTTTGAAAATGTTATTTGTTTGTTATTGGTCTCTATTTCACTTTAATTGTGTATTCCGGATATAATTACGCAAGGGGGTTACAAAATTCATTTCTGGATCTCGATGATCGAGTTATATACTTTGTTGATGACTAGACTGGAAATTGGACTGTGTAGCTGGAAACTAGGAACCGTAATCCTGGAAAAGGTGAAGAAGAGAAGATACAGTGGTGGTGTTGAAACTGATGACCAGTGGTTGTGTTCTCTTCCCTCTCGTCTTTAAAGCTCATGGCACTGTGGTGGTGGAAACAGAGGAAACCGATGATGGTTATGCAGCTTTGGAGAAATGAAAATAGAGGATAAAAGACACGGTGATTGTAATGCCCCAAATTTTGATTAAGAGCTAATGACGTCAAATGAGATTGTAAAGAATGTTTGATGAAAATTGTTGTGAAATAAAGTATGGGTTATTTTGTCCAAAAAAAGTATAGGTTATGACTGAATTTGCAGTAGGAAATGCCCAAAACCTATATTCAAGTTTAATTATGTGGCAAAGTCTTAGTTAAACCTAAATGAGAGGGAATGGCGCATGGAAGAAGGGGAAAGAAGTTAAATCAATTGTCAAGTGGTAATTCAAGTGAATGTGCCATAGTCAGAGGTAAAACAAAAAGAATGAAATTTACCAGCCAGTTAGTCAGCAATTGATGAAGAAATTAATTACTAACTAAAAGAAATGAGGAGTGTCACTAAATGGCTAATGGAATTGGTTAGTGTAACCATATGGTTACATGCTTTAAGAGGAACCATAGAAAATTGACAAGTGGGGAGCTGAAAAGTCAAGATAGGCATTTTTAATTCTTTTCTCTTCCCTTTCTCCTCTCATTTTCGTCTAGGCATGGGGGGAGATGAAGAGTGATCACTTCATCATCATCATCTTCCATTCTCTCTCACTCTCATTGTCAGCCATTGAAGAGGAAGAAAGAGAAAGTAAAGTCAAGTTAATTTCTTGCCTTTTAGCCTAGTAGATGGCCTTAAATGTCAAAACTCTCTTCTTTAATCTTGTTCCTTGAGTTGAGAGCTTCGATTCTATGGTTTTAGATTTTCCAATGGTGGTGGTTTGCGCACTCAAGAAAATCTAGAGGTTGGTGAAGCAAGTAACAAGTTTGAGAAAGTTGTTGAGTTGAGTAAGAGAAACATTTCTACATATGTTTTGTGGCCATTGGTTGAGCCTATAATTTCTAAACTTTTGGATTAGGGTCTTAGAGCGTTTGGTATGTTGTAATCTTGGAAATGGTGTTTTGTTGTGTGTTTTGTATAGATATAATTTATTTAAGGATTAAATGTCAAGTTTGGAATTTTGGGACTTTATGGTGAAAGTTGCCTAAAACAGAGCATGAAAATGGAATGAGAATTTGGTTGTTTTGATGTTCCCATTGGATTCCTTGTGGAAAATTATGTGGGAGTAGTATTGGATGAGAATTTTGGAACATTTGGAAACATTTGTTGAAAACTGAAAAGTGTTGTTGGTGAATACTCTGTACAGGGCAGTCAGTTTGCACAGCAGTTTTGAATGAGTAAATGATATCAAAAAATTCTGAAAATTTTCATTTTGATAATAGACATGCCAAGCTTTAAATTGATAGATTATGATAGTCATTTTGAAGTGTATGTTGGGAGTTATGAATTTCCAAACTTTGGTGTCAAAACTAGAATCAATTCTGAAACAGCTAGGAGAATTGTTGAATTCTGTATTTTTATGGGTATAGACAGCAATGATTCATATTTTTCCTGTATAGAGGACTTAAATAGCTTTCCATAGAACTTGGGACCACCTCATTTTGAGTTTTCTAGAATTAGTTATAATTTTTAGAAATTTAACCAAAAAACAGAATTTTCCTAGCCGCAGCCAAAAGATTCTTGGCTACAGCCAAGAACCTTCAGACTACTTTCTGGCCGCAGCTAGAAAATTCTTGGCTACAGCCAAAAACCCTCTGAGCTATTTTTGGTCGCCAACAAAGATTTCTTGGCCACGGTCAACCCCTAAAAATCAGCATTTTTACTTCTGATAGGTGGTCTTTGGTATAGTCTTTCCCAACCCTTTAGGCATTTGTTTAGGCTTCTAGTATTTTGGAATTGAGTATTTGATTAGAGAATAATTCTCCGTCCTTAATTATGGTTTTAGGATTTGATATTTGCACTGCCTGCGAAAAACCAGTGCTAGGGCAAGCGTGGAAAGAACAAGATAGTGAATTTTCTCTTATGTTGTGTATAATACATTGTATGCATGACTTATCATTGAATTGTGGTATGAAAGGGGGTTACAGTGATGGTGGTGATGACCGACGATGGTGTAGTGTGTTGTCCGTCTCTTTCCTATCCTCTCAAGGTCTCTCCAACTCTCTCAAAGTCTCTGGTTCGTCCATGTCTACTGCTCTTCTTGCCTTCCAAAACTGTCAGACCTCTCGTCTCTCTCTCTCTTACAGTTGCTTGGTGGACAATGGAGATGATGAAGGTGATGAGATCGCCGACGACGAAGGAGGAAGGAAGGAAAAGTGATTAAGGTACTAAGATGCACGGTGCCCCCACTCATATATCCCTCAGCTCGTCCTATCTTTGAATCCATTCTTGGATCGGGCTCAGTTTCTTTTGTCTGATGAAGAAAGGGGAATAGTAACCTAGGACCTTGGTCAAAACGCAAGTTTTGACTAGGGACCTATTTGAAAACTTTAAAAGTTTTAAGGAGGGACTTAAGTGAATATTTTTCAAATGTTTTAGGGCCCAATCAGAATTTCATTAAAGTTTGGGTTTTTCCTGTGATTTTTTCTAGGCCTCCTTTCTTCAAATTTTTGTAATTTTCAAAAATTTTTGGCCATTTTCTGTAATTTTCCCAGTCATCTAAATATTACTTATGAACTCCAAAATCTACAGTTTTCTTCCAAAACACGTGAAATGTAATATTAAGCACAATTGTAGAATCAAAAGTCCAAAAAAAACATTTGTATGAATAACATTTAAAGCTAAGACCCAAGTTCAAAGCTAACACGCAGCAACAGAGACACTAGCAAAGACATACATAAATTCAAAACACCAGGAAAAAATGAATGTCGAGCCAGACAAACGTACAAACAGAGATAGGAGATCATAGTATATGAAGAAACAATGCGAAACAAACCTTACCACACCCAAGAAGACTCCACCGGACCTCACACACACCAACAAAGATAGGAGATCAGAGTGTTGACGCACAAGTTCAAGCCGACAACAAGTGACAGTAGATCTACAACCTTCCGACCTAGAAGAGAAAATCAAAGTGTCGACATACAAGATCACCAAACTGCTTACCAAGCACAAATCTGCCACATGCAGATCGAGAACCTTCCCGTCAGCCTTCACAACACCCATCGGAGTAGAAGATAAGGACCACCTTCTCGCCGATCACCAAAAACTGCCGACAACACTGCACAACAAGACCATCACAACACAAGCAGAGCAATGATCTAGCTTCCGCGGCTTTAGCTGGGCGCCGAGGGAGGGAAGATCTGGACGAGAGTCGAGTTTCTGAACTCAAAATGAACTTGCTGCGCTTTCGAACAAAGTGAGAGGAGAAGAATGAGAACGGCGAATAAGAGATGAGTTTTGGAGGAAGAGAGAAAAGAAGAAAGAGAAGGAAATAATAAATAACCTGGGACAGCATTAAATTCTCTAACGGTAATAGAACCATCATAAGCTCCATCTACCTGCTTTTTCAATAAGCCCCTTATTTCAATCAAGTTCCATTTTGAAAAAACTGAACCAAACAGAGAAAATAAAATCACATATTCATTCGGGCTTTTATTCTTTGAAAATGGGTTTAAATGGCCCACAACGTGGTACCAAACACACAATAAATCTCTGTTTTCAGCTTCTTATGATGATAGGTACAAAACATAAACTAAGTCCATTTAATATTATTAATTTGAAGACCTCTGATGCAATACATGATTCCCCCACTTACTATTTTTAACTTCCATATACTAAATAAATAAATCGCACGTCACAACTAATTAAATCTTTATGGTGGCCTCTCAATTAAAAATTTCATTACATTAATTAAGCCCTTTGAAGCTAAATCAGCTGGTAAAATGGGAGGTCACTGTTCGATCTTACTTGTAATTAATCTCAGATAATTAGTGACTACCATTCTAATACAAAAATAAGTGTATAATAAATTGAGAAAATTAATCTTATAGTCCTTATAGTTTTTATTTAATTGTAAGCCAATCCTTAATATTTAAGTTCATACAATTCAATCCCTATAATTTTAATTTTTAACTATTTTATAATTCAGTTTTTATATACTATAAAAATAAAATTACATCTTTAATAAAGGTCGACACTATACCACAGACCTATTCAATATCAAGACAATTATTAAAAAATTGGGGCCTCTCTGGACTACTGCGGGTGGGTTCCATCAACCTTTTTGTCCTTTTTGGTTTTTTTCCCCTTGCGCCAACGCCCTCCAAGTTTCCTAAATTCTTTTTCTTACCAAAACCTTGTTTTCTAAATTCAAAGTCTTTAATAAAATAGAATTGAACAAAGTCGTGTCTAACAGAATTTTCAGTTTAAATAAAAAAATTAATGTAGTTATATAAGTACGAGGCTCACATATCAGAATTACACAAATTCATTTTCTCGTTTTAAATTATATCTCATATATTGAGGAGCTGCAGTTTTTCAAATCCCTTATGCTTTTATAAAATATTATTTAATTTCTTCCAGCAGAACAAACTTTTCTATCATGGTGACCTTTTTTTTAGATTAAAAAAAAAGAGAAGTGGTGGCTTTAAAGTACGTATACGATAAAGACAAGCTTCATGTTAAAAAGGTCAAAATGATTCTACGTACAGTACCGATCAAATTTTATGTGATTCGAACGATTCCATAATATTATCAAGCATAAACAAGATCGTACAGCGACATGGATTTATCAAAAGGACGGTTCTTTCAAATGATTGACTCCATTATTGGAAGCAGATTCCAACAATTAAAGAAATACAAATATTTTTGGTAATCTATCTTCTAGGTTCTAGCTTACAATATCTTTTCCCTAGCTACCTGCCTAGATGAAATTAAAACGAACAAATTATAGAAATGGATAAACAATACATATAGGGTACACTAATTGATTATGATAATATACTACTTCCTTGACTTGTCCTAACATAATTCTAATTTTATAAGAAAGAATTAAACCATAAGGTAGGTTTTATGTTAACGATTGTGTGTGCGTGTGCGCGCGTGTGTGTATAATCACACAGATATTGGAACGTAACATGGTTGATAGGCGAAGGAAATTAATGGGAAGTAACCATGCATGTGAATTTTGTCAAGGCATTTAATTTATAGAGAAATTTCTACATCAATTTTGACACAATTAAATTTATTTACTTGGGAAAACCAGCATTACATTAAAAAACTAAGGGTAATACTATGAAGATAATTTCACTTTTTTATTATTTTTCAGAGTTTTTTCTCCTAATATTCTTCCTTCCCTAATTTTCTTTTGACACAAACTAAGGGTTAATTCGTTATAATTCTCTTTTGATATGCATCATTTAATTTAATTTCCACAAACATTCTTTCTTTTGGGTTCTTCTAATTTGTAACTAACACATACGAAAATGCTTGAAAGTTTAATCAATATGGTTCACGCGGAATTGGAACTCCATTTAATTTCAAAGGTGTATATATATGGACTTCAATTTATGTTAGAAGATATGTACCGATTACAATGATCAAAATCAAATATAATATTAGCTTTTTATATTAAGAAAATAGAGATGTCGGCACTGCCACAAACAGTTCATCGAAAGTTCTCATTCCATTGACTTATGTGTTCTTGTCCTGATATAATTTTGCTCAAAGGTATCCTAATATAATTTCAATATAATAATATAATAAGTGTTTGGGTTTTTTCTTATAAATTACGTTCAGACCGTGTGGGTTCCATCAACCTTCTTTCGCCTTATTACTTTACAAGTTTCTCAATTCTAAGTAAGTTTCTACAATTACATATTTAATAAAGGTGGACACTATACAATATCAAAGTCAATTATTAAAAATTTTGGGTCCTCTCTCTACTCCTGCGTGTGGGTTCCACCAACCTCTCATCTCATTGTCTCTTGCTCACCGCTTTTTCTTTTTCCTTTGTTTTTTTTTTTTTGTTTTGGCGCCAACGCCGTCCAAGTTTTCTAAATTCTATTTCTTTTTTTTTTGGTAAAATTCTAAATTCTATTTCTATTATCAAAACCAAGTTTTCTAAACTCAAAGTCTTGTGTCTAACAGAATTTCCAGTTTAAATAAAGATTGAGGTGAGTATATATCGAGCCAACTTTCATATTTTCATGGCATATGTCATTAAGGTCAACTATTAAAACTTATTTGAGAAGTAATTTGATAAAGTCATGGTTAACTTTTGGTAGTAAATCAAGTTTTAATAATTTACTATGAGATGAAATCTCCTATAAATGACGTATATATAATTATATATCACATTTGTATTTGTTTTTTAATGTTGGAAACATCCAATTCATGTAAGTTACGTTCTTGGAAAAGCCTTCTTGGCAAATGTACTCCTTGGCAAATGTAAGTGTAATAATAATTTAAATGTTATTATAAGGCTCAATCTTCTTTGATATATATCGTAGCCTTTTGTTTTATGCCTTATGTACTTTCAAAAGAATAGAATAATAATAAGATTATAAGATTATCACTTCTATAAAATAAAGCTTTTACTTAAATTATCTCACATGAAGAGAGGCTGGGAAAAAGAAAATTAATGTAGTTATATACATACGAGGCGTACATTTCAGAATTACACTTAATTCATATTGAGGATCGATCCGTTTTTCATATTTCTTATACTTTTATAAATTACTACCTTTCATCCTTAATATAAGGACCAATTGAATTTTTTTGGAGAGATTAAATAAGGTAAATAAGTTATTTAATGTGTATTATTAAATTATATATCTGTTTATAAGTTAATAAAATTAATTTGGGGTGGCCTAATATAATTTCAATATAACAAGAGTTTGAGTTTTTCTTATAAATTTCAGACCGTGTAGGGTCCATAAACCTTCTTTCGCCTCTTGCTCTACAAGTTTCTAAATTCAAAGTCTAGTAAATTTGAACGAATTTCCACGTGTAACAGAATTCGCAGTTTAAATAGATTGTGATTATAATGTCGACTTTCTAATTTTCATGGTATATTAATACGGTCAACTAAAACGTGTATGTTTGAGAACTGATTAGGCAACATAAACTTATAGTTAAACGTAATTTATATTCTTAGAAAGTTTTGAACTCTTCAGCTCCTGTAAGTTCTTGGACATTATGCCTTCAATTGGCAATTGGAAGAGCGTAATAATATTTATATAATAAATTTAATTATAATTAATAAGGTTCAACCTTCATGGATATAGATGATATCGTGTTATATACGTTACGTTGTTGATGAAAAGACTGAAAAGGTGGCTTTAAAGTGCATATAACTAAAAGCTAATTTGACTGGATCTTGTACAGTTCAGAGAATCAAAAAACTAAAGGAAGGGCCTTTCAAATCAAATGAATATTGTCTCCATTACTGGAATCAAATACGGACATGAAGCTAAGTAATTAAGTCAAACCCAGACAAAAAATCAAACAAATAAATTCAACAAATACAACCCCTTTTATTCTAATCCAGCTTAAAATATATTTCCTGCTACACTTATTAAAACGAACAAATTAAGATGTAATGAACAAATATCAATGCAGGTAAACAAACTAAAGCGGATATTTATATGAGGTAATCGCCCTATATGTGAAGCCTATTTTTTGTTTCCAGTCTTCCTTTATATGGCAAGCCCCGTCAATCCATTATCAATTTCACTTCACCACTATCTGTATCAAAATTAACAAAAAAATTGAGTGAGAAAAATTGCAAAATAAAAACACAGGACCTAGAAATTCAAGCTAATTGAGAAAGGATAAATCTCATATATATTCTTGTTTATATGGATATTGTGATTTAAAATATATTTACAAAAAGGCACAATCCCTAAGAGAGGTACGTACTTGACATGTATCAAATATTTAGAATAGAGGCATGCTCATGATGAAAGATAATAAGAATAAAAAAGAGTAATTAATTAATTAATGAGTAACCTGAGAATAGAAGAAAAGGGGACACGCATATATGCTTGCATCAGCAATATCATCGATGTCTCCTGGAAAAGACATCCTGGGGCTTTGGGATTGGAGTTCCAGGTTTTGTGGGAGGAGGGTTCCGAGGAGGTGGCCTTGCAGTCCCAAAAATCTTGCCACTGCTTATGTTTCCAGAATTCATATCTGAATATTCTAAAACACAATCGAATTCGATGATACGACGATGACGATGATCTCTCACGTACAGATATTGCTTAATTTGCTTCATTTTCAAGCCTCAGGAATCCACTACTTATAGAGACAAGCTAGCTGGGTAGTATTATGGTCCATGTTCAATGTAGTCCAACTTTGAAAGAAGGAAATTCATGGTAACTAACCAAGTCATTGTTAGCGTAATTACATATATATATATATATATACGGCGTGTTCATTTGTATCGCAATTGATTTCGATTACGTGTTTTGGAAGACACATATTAATTCATTTAATTTACTGGCCAAATTATAATAAAACCAGCGTTACATTGGGGCACACGTGAATGAAACTCAATAAGCTAGTCGCACGTTGTTGAAACTCTCTGTTTCAAAGTTATGGACTTTGATTAACACGTACGCGACTTAGGAATTTTTTCTGCATGTTTCCTCTCTCTCTCTCTCTATATATATATATTCATGTTGCGTTTCCAAATTTCATTCTTGCCCTTAATTGTCCGGCTTGAGGTGAGAGGGGTATTTTTGACCTTTTGGATGCATGGGAACCTGACCATGTCGTTGTAGATGGCCTTATCATCAACGTCATCTTCGGTCTCTAACGTGACGATTTCAACTAACAAGTATCATTATAATATTTTCGAATTGTTTATTTAATTATAAGTAACAACGTAGGTTGTTAAAATTTTCACATTATATATATAGATTGTAACTTGGTCAATGACTTATTGAAAGGGTTAGTTTAGGGAAAGCAAAATAGTGTCTGATTCCCACTTGCTTTTATACAAGTAAACAGAGAAGGGAAATAGTTGGTTTAGTGGTGTAAGCCCTGCTAGATCTCTTTAGATCTTAAGTTTGAGTCCTATATGAGACACTTATGTTGGAAGGGCAGCTATAAACCTTGAATTGAATCCAGGATGATAATATTAGGGGGGGAGAAGGGAAAAAAATGAAAAATGTATAAAATAAAATAATTAATTATTTCTCATTGGGTAATTAAAACAAGTACTTTTAAGTTTTGCGACAAGTAGTCTAAAATTCTCAACTCATTAACCTTTTAGTGTTCTTTTCTCTCAATGACTCACAATTTCAACATCATCACCGACTTTGTGGTGGAATTATCTGTAACCCCCTACCTTAATAGCCAAATTGATAGTTCGAGAATGCGTCATTAAGTTGAAATAGAGACCAGTGGTTAAGTTAAAACTTTTCCAAAACTTGTTTAGTACGGTCTCACATTCACATCTCGAATATAATTGGTCTGTTCAGTTCGGTTTCATTCATACATATCAGAGTGCAACCAAAAATTCCTGACAACGCTCAGGTTTCATTACGTAATAAAGGGTTTACAACGATTAGTTTCCCATATAGGGGATTACACAACACTATTCAATATATACAACATGTGCAACTAATCCCCAACAAAATATGACAACCAACTACCAAAATTAAAACTCCTAGCTAGGAGCTCTAACCGCCCTTTGTCACTTGCTTTTCCTTTGAACCGCTTGCCCTTGCTGTAGGTTAGTCATTGGAAAGAATGAGATTCAAAAGAATCTCAGTAGTAACAATTCACTTATAACATGTACAATCACAAAACATGTAAGCAAATCACAACAACAACAACACAACGGCATTTTTGTGATAGCTTTAGCTGCATTCACAACGGCATGTTTCACAACAGCATATTTCACAACAGCACAACAACAACATTTCACAACGGCAATGTTACATCACGGCATATTCAATGAAATGACATACATGCAAGGCATCATACATAGAATAAGAGAAAGAGTCACTACCTTGTTCTTTCCGCTCGTGCACTGGCACTGCTTTATCACGCGCAGGGCAAATGTCAAATCCTATAATTAGAATTACGGGCGACATG
Organism: Inga laurina; assembly: GCA_963855925.1. NCBI lineage: Eukaryota > Viridiplantae > Streptophyta > Magnoliopsida > Fabales > Fabaceae > Inga > Inga laurina. The sequence continues at coordinate 2,215,718 of OY979701.1, forward strand.
TTATTACTTAATCCAATTCTTTAATTCAAATACTCAAGTTGGTTATCATTAGGGACATTAATCAAATCAACTAAGGAGTTAAAGTGGTCAATTAACCTCAAAGACCAATTCCTAACCTCAAAGTTCAACAATACTACATTATGCTATTACATTTTCAATTTTCGCATAAGAGACCAAATCTGCCAGAATTTTCTCCAGACTTTGAAAAATCATAACTAATTCTACAAAAATCGAAATGAGGTGATCCCAAGTCCTATGGAAAGCTATTGAAGTCCTCTTCATAGGAAAAATATGAATCATTACTGGAAATCACCACACAATTCCAGAATTACACAAAATCCCACACTACTCCAGAATTAAGTCCAGTTTCGACATCAAACTTTGGGCAACCAGAACTCACAGCTCAAAAAACGAAATGACACAATTTATATGTCCATTTTGAAGCTTGAAATGTGAACTTTAATACTGGAAAGTTTCAAAATTTTTAGAGATCATTTGGTTATCCAAAAACACCACACAAGCAGAGTACCTCGCTGGAATTCTGTTCAGGCTGAAAACCCAAATTTACACTTTGAGTTCCAATGACCCAAAATTCACAACCTAGGGCTATTCCCACATAATTTTTCGTGTAGAACACAATGGTAACATCAAAATTAACAAATTCCCACTCATTCTCCATGTCCTGTTTTGGCAGAAAAATCAAAATAAATTCCAATAATTATCAACTTCCAATTTCAGCATCAAACTTATGTCACATGGTTTCCAATCATCATAAACCACCAATAACACAACCAAAACATCATGAATTACCCAAACCCTTGTTTGACCAAAATCAGGGCAGATTTACACATGCCAAAATACTCATCCAACCAACACAACCAATAGCTCAAATTGATGCTAATACTCACCTCTTGCTTCTCCTTAAGTTCTTTCTTTGATTCTTCAGCTTTTGTTCTTGCAAGGTGGCTGAAAACTCCTCTTCTTCAAAAACAAAAACCATAAAAATGAAGCTAAGGAAGAGAGGAACAAGTTTCATGAAGGACTCTTGAGCCATAGATGAGGTTAAGGAGGTGAAAATCAAGACCAAACTCTCACCTTCACTTGCTTCTTCTTGCACCCTCGTGTTGCATCTGCAGCACCGACTTAGAGAATGAGAGAGAGAGTGAATAAATGATCAGATTTTCTTTTCCCTTATCACTTAAAGAGCTGACCGAAAAGTTGGGCATAAAGGAGAGAAAAAATGTGTGGTCCATATTTGTTCTTTCTTGCTAAAATCCCATGGTAATTTCTATTGTATAATTTATCCAATTTGGTCAACCTTTCTCTTTCCTACCTCTTTTGCCTTTGGAATTCTTGGACGGACGGAAAGTTTGAGAAAGATGAGGAAATATATATGGATAATACTATCTCTCTTTTTCTCTTATATCCCTAGCCACCTTTATTGACTTTTCATATGGAAAAGATGAAATATACATGATATTAATTCTCTTTCCCTCATGTCATGCGAATTGTAGCCTAGGAAAAAAAAGATGATGATCTTTGGTAATATCTCCTTGAATAATAAAGTTAATTCCCCAATTAGCATGAGATTGTTGACCAAGTCCTCATCTTTTATAACTTGGTCCAATTGCTTCCATATGTCATATTTAATAGCCAATAGGTATTTTTCTCTTGGTTTTCCCCCTTGTCATACGTGAATCATGACCTTTTGAAGAAGAAAATGATCTTGTAAAATATCATCTTGCAATATAATACTTAGTTACCAGTTTTGCATGTGAAATTTAACTAAAGACATAACAAAATTTCCAGAGATAATTCTGTCATTAATCCCATCATCTATTATGTACATTTAGTCCTTGAGTACATTTTGGGATATTACATTATCTAAATTCACCTTGACCAATTATTTCTGGGTTTTTATTTTTATGTTTTGGAAAAATATAAAGAGGAAACACGGTGTATATATGTGTGTGGATGACCTCATGATTAGAGAAATTATCAGGTAACTATGGTATGTGCAATTGTGTGTTGTGACTTCTACCCTCCATATGTTTGGGATTGAATACAATTTAATTGGGTCCAACACGTAATTCATTTGATATTTTTAATGAAATAATTAATTGAATATTTATATATATATATATACCATTAACGCGTTTTCCAAACGCAATATGCTAACAATGAGTCAATGACCATAGAATCATATCCATTAATTGGGTCTAAATCTAATACGTTTAAATAATTGGAATTTTCCCATTAATTCACTAGCCTAAGTTACTTCGTTTTTCTTTATTTTTTCAATATTCATTAGTTAATATATAAAAGATAAACATATTGTATATATGCATTACGGTAGATGGATTATCACAGCATTGTCAAGTACACAAATTGGACACTCGTAATTAAATTGACTTACGCGTTTTCTAACGTTTGAGAAGGGTTAAAAAAACAAATCTAAGATGAATTTAATATTGGAGAAAAAATTATGAACTTAATTTCTGTAGAACGACGTATACCTGGTATCATCTTTAAGACCCCATCTCTAAATTTATTTAATGAACACCGATTCGAACTCCAAATTAATTCGTATTGCATCATAGAGATCAAGTCTAGAAAAAATAATGTTATATCTCGAGCCTCAATTCGATTTGGAACATAGTTGAAAAGCATGATTGATTATTTAGTTAATTGCATAATAATTACATGATGATATTGTTTGATGGTATAAATGGTAATTGGTTTGTAAAAAAAAAAAACAGAGAGAAAGAAAAAGAAAAAATTATTGTTTCTCTGATTTTAGGAATAATAAATCTACAGGTCCTTATAGTTTTAACCAATTTTTAATTAGGTTCCTATATGTATTTTTTTCTTTTTATTAATTTCTTATACTTTCATCTGTTTTTAGTTGAGTCCTTGTAGGTTTTTTTTTAAAAATATTTATTTATTTGATTGAAATTTAAATAAATGAATAATATTGAAATATAACTTATGATAATAAATTTATGTTAATAATTATATAATTCAAAAAAATTAATATAATCAATTATTAATTATTAATTATTTATTTATTTATAATTCTATTCTATTTTAAAAGAAATTTATTATTATAAGTTATATTTCTTTCAGCAGAACAAACTCTGTCATGTTGAATTTTTTTGCAAGAGAAGTAGTGGCTTTATAGTGCATATACGGTAAAGACAAACTTTATGTTAAAAAGGTGAAAATGGTTCTACGTGCGGTACCGAACAAACTTTATGCGATTCGAATGGTTCCACAATACTATTATTATGCATACACAAGAAAGTGCAGCGACATGGAGTTATAAAAAAGACAATTCTTTCAAATGATTGACTTCATTATTCGAAGTAGATTCGGTCTAGCTTACATCTGGCCGAAAAAATGTTTTAGCTTATAATCAAGGTTATTAAACCCGGACCGAACACTAAACCAGTCAAAGTACTAGGTCAAAGGTCAGTGGATCAAATCAGAGTCAAACTAGAGCTAACTTGTGGCCAAACTGATGAAGAAATGAAGATTTCAATGTTATTAATATGAAATTCTAAAGAAAATAAACAAATCGAACTAAATTAGAAAAATTTTAAAAAAAAAATAGTGAACCGGTTTACTAGTTCACTCAGACTAGTCACCTAGCCGGTTCGCCAGATTCCAAGTCGAACCAGCCAGTCTAGTCCAAATTTAATAACGCTGCTTACACTATATTATCCCTAGCTACATACCTAGATGCAAATAAAACGAACATTAAAGAAATGAATAAACAATATATAGGGGGTAAATAAACTATAGCTGATGATGATAATATACTACTTGCTCTTGTCCTAATATAATAACAATTTTAATGGAAAATTAATGGGAAGTAACCATGTGAATATTGTCAAGGCATTTAATTTATAGAGAAATTCTTAAATCAAGTTCAACTCAATTTAATTCATTTACTCGGGAAAACCAGCGTTACATTAAAAAAAATAGAGGAAATACTATATATGAAGGAAAAGTTTCACTTTTTTATTGTTTTTGGGAGTTTTCCCTCCTAATATTGTTTCTTCCATATTTTTTTCTAATCCAAACTAAGGGTTAATTTCAGTAGAGAAGGTGAGACCTATATACATATATATATTTGACTACTGCCTCTTATTACAAGTTAATTGGTTATAATTCTGTTTCGATATGCATCATTTAATTTAATTTCCACCAACATTCTTTTTCTTTTTCTTTTTTAGGTTCTTCTAATATATAACTAACTCATACGAAAATGCTTGAAAGTTTAATCAATCTAGGTCACGGGGAATTGAAACTCCATTTAATTTCAAAGGTGTTTATATAGGGACTTCTTTAATTTATGTTTGAATATCTGTACCGATTCCAAGGATCAAACTCTAATGTAATATTAGCCTTTTATATTAAAAAAAGTAGAGATGTCGGCACTCCCTCAAACAGTTCATCGAAAGTTCTAGTTCAATTGACTTTTAATTACATGTATCTATGTTTTCTTGTCCTCCTAGATGTAGCAATACAATTGTGGGGTAGCCTAATATAATTTGAATATAATAAGTCTTTTGGTTTTTTCTTATAAATTACGTACAGACAGTGTGGGTTCCATCAACTAACCTCTTCTTTCGCCTCTTACTCTACAAGTTTCTAATTTCAAAGTCTAGTAAATTTGAACGAATTTTCACGTGTTATATACGTTGTTGGCGAAAAGACTGAAAAGGTGGCTTTAACGTGCATATAACTAAACGCGAGTTTGATTGGATCTTGCACAGTACAGAGAATAAAAAAAATTAAAAGTAGGGCCTTTCAAATCAAATGAATACTGTCTCAACAAATACGGACAAGCAGCTAATTACGTCAAACCCAGACGCAAAACCAAACAAATAAATTCAACAAATACAACCCCTTTTATTCTAATCTAGCTTACAATATATTTCCTCTAGACATAAACGTAGTTAAACTCAAAACGAACAAATTAAGATATAATGAACAAATATCAATGTAGGTGAACAAACTAATTAATGAGGTTATATATATAGGTAATCGCCCTATATATGAAGCGTGTTTTTTGTTTCCCGTCTTCCTTTTGGATGCATGGGAACATGGCACTCACTTCCCAAGCACCAAGGATCACTTTTCCAATAGTCGATGACTCATTTCATAATCATATTACATTGATCAGGTTCAAGCAAGTGACATTCTTTAATGTTCATAGTTTAGAATTTAGTGTTTAGGACTTGCTAGTTTTTTAACGTGCTTATTTCCTTCAATAGATATAACCCTTTGGTTCCATTTTAAGGCAGATTAATCTTGCGGATGAAGCCTCTCTGCTTCGTTGATTATGGACATATATAAAGGAAGATCGATTAGTTGCATGTGTAGGGCACATTTATATTATTAATTAATTATATTCTTTATTCTTTATTTGTTCGTTTACTTTTATGTATACTGTTTTGATTTGATTAAATAATGGAGTTCATAATATTCATAATGGAGTTCATTAATTAAGCCCTTTGAGGCTAGATCAGCTAGTAAAATGGGAGGTCGAGTGAGCAATCTTGCCTGTAATTAATCTCAGATAATTAGTGGCTACCATTCTAACTCAAAAATAAGTGTATAATAAATTGGAAAAATTAATCTTTTAGTTCCTATATTTTTTTTATTTAATTGTAACTCAATCCCTGATCTTTAAGTTGATGCAACTCAATCCCTTTAGTGTTAACTTTTAACCATTTTATAATTTAGTGCCTAGAAAAATGAAATTACACCTTTAATAAAGGTAGACACTATACCATAGATCTATACAATATCAAGTTAATTATTAAAACTTTGGGGCCTCTCTCTACTCCTGCGTGTGGGTTCCATCAACCTTTTTTTGTCTTTTTGGGGTTTTTTTTTTTTGGGGGCGCCAACGCCCTCCAAGTTTTCTAAATTCTTTTTCTTACCAAAACCAAGTTTTCTAAATTCAATGTCTTTAATAAAATAGAATTGAACTAAGTCGTGTCTAACAGAATTTCCAGTTTAAATAAAGATTGAGGCGAGCATATATAGAGTCAACTTTCCTGTTTTCATGGCATATATGTAATTAAGGTCAACTATTAAAATGTATTTGAGAAGTAATCAGATAAAGTCATGGTTAAGTTTTTGCTTTACAAGTCATAGTTAACTTTGGTAGTAAATTAAGTTTTAATAAATTACTATGAGATGAAATCTCCTATAAATGAAGTATATATCATATTTCTATTTTTTTTAATGTTGGAAACATTCAATTCATGTAAGTTCTTGGAAAAGCCTTCTCGGCAAAGGTAGATAGCAGTGCAACATTATTCATTTAAATGTTATTGTGAGGCTCAATCATTGTCGTAGCTTTTTATTTTATCCCTTTAATGCACTTTCAAATGAATAGAATAATAATAAAATATAAATATTGTCACTTCTACAAAAAAAAAAAAAAAAAAAAAAGAAGAAGAAGGGAAAGACAAGAAAATACCACTTAAATTTTAAAATCCCAAATCAGCTTTATAGACAACAATAGTATAGGTATCAACTACCATTGAGTAGCAATTGACAAGTTATTTTAGGAGGAAATTACTTATTTGAGATTTTGAAGTTCAAGTGATATTTTCTTTTTTTCAAAAAAAGAACTTTTAAATACTCTCAGTTAAAGAGAGGCTGGGGAAAAAGATTAATATAGTTATATACGTACTAGGCTTACATATCAGAATTACACAAATTCATTTTCTCGTTTCAAATTATATCTCGTATATTGAGGATCTAGCTACAGTTTTTCAAATCCCTGATGCTTTTATAAATTATTATTTAATTTCTTCCAGAAGAACAAACTTTTCTGTCATGGTGACTTTTTTTTAAAAAAAAAAAACAGAGAGAGAAGTGGCGGCATAAAAGTGCAAATACGATAAAGATAAACTTTATGTTAAAATGGTGAAAATATTTCTACGTACAGTACCGATGATCCAACTTTATGTGATTCGAACGATTCCATAATATTACAAAGCAAAAACAGGGAAAGTACAGCGACACGGTTCTTTCAAATGATTGACTCCATTATTGGAAGCAGAATACGAAAATGCTTGAAAGTTTAATCAATATGGTTCACGCGGAATTGAAACTCCAGTTAATTTCAAAGTTGTATATATGAGAACTTAATTTGGCCACGCATAATTAAATTGACTTACGCGTTTTCTAAACGTTTGAGAAGGGTTAAGAAAAACAAATATAAGATGAATTTAATACTGGAGAAAAAATTATGAACTTAATTTCTGTAGAACGACATATGCTTGGTATCATCTTTAAGACCCCATCTCTAAATATATTTAATGAACCCCGAGTCGAGATCTAGTCTAGAAAGAAATAATGTTATATCTCGAGCCCTAATTCTATTTGGAACATAGTTGAAAAACATGATTGATTATTTAGTTAATTGCATAATAATTATATAATAATATCGTTTGATGGTATAAATGGTAATTGTTTTGTAAAAAAAAAGAAAAAGAAAAAGAAAAAATTATTTGTTTCTTTGATTTTATGAATTTTTTTTAATTGCTTATTACCAGCTTGAATCCAATTATTATGTGTAGTTTCTATTCAAATGATGTTTTCAGTTACTCTGAGAATTCCTTTAATTGTGGGGTCCCTACAACTACAAAATTTATATACATACATAACGTAACATAACATAATAATATTGTCCAACAATTGCTATATTATTATATATGTCGAGCTTAATGCTTATCACTGTGTCTATCTCACTTTTATTACACAAATTGTACAGAAAATATCACATGTAATAGTATTTGATTAAATTATTCTTGTTAATTAGTTAAATATCTAACCATAATGGTGCGTAAAGGTATATATTTTATTGATATGTAAAGGTATATATTTTACTGGCCAAAAAAAAAAAAAGCAAAAGTATATATTTTAAATTACGAAGAAGACAAAATATTGAACGTCCCTTTCCTGTTGGGAGCGGGGAAGACAGTTTTATTTATTCAACAAAAGTTTATACTATATAAACAAAACGACAAAGTACAATTAGGAGATTGATTCACAAATTCCAAGAACCCTATTTGGAAGAAAACAAATTAATGACATCACATGAATCAAACCTAGACGCAAACGAACAAATTATAAAATTGCAAAATATTACACAGATCTCAGTAAAAAGACATAATTAAATATGCAGTACAACATATCGATTTGTGACATGACATGAATCAAACCTAGACGCAAACAAATAAATTAATAAATTGAAAAACATTACACAAATCTCAATAAACTGACATAATTAAATTTGCATTACAACATATTGATCTGTGATAAATTGAGACTATAAATCAACTAACTCCGATGTCAAATGGAAACTCCCTCACTATGTCATCATCTGCATGGAAATGATCAATAAGAAATTGATTAGCTTCTAAAATACATACAAAGACAAAGAATGTAATGATCCTACACTGATTGATAAAAACAACAAACTTCTCAACTAACTCATATATTTAAGAGTAGAGAGTATATGTCATATTATATACTAAAAAGATAGTTAATTAGCGATAGAATTTAACAACGAAATTCTGTTCACTAATTAATTAGTGAACATATAATTGATGACAGAATCGTATAATTCCATCACTAAATTCCATTGTTAATCCACTATTTTTTTAGATATACATATACTTAAAGAACATCATCAGAAAAATAACATTGAACCCGTATTTTCCAAATAAAAAAGGGTATAGGTATCTGTTATATATTGAACCTGATAAGAGTATATATGGTCACTTGGAAAAGGTCTTCTTGGCGGTTGGAGTTGCAGTTCTTGAAGAAGAAGAAGTATTTGAGGCCTGAGTGCGAGGACCTGGCGTAGTATTTGCTGTGGAAAAAGTCCTCTGCGTCTTTGGCATTTGAGTGCCATTATTACGGTTAGAGGCCACCTGTTGAGTCTGATAAGTAGGTGGACTAAAAATCTTCTGAGCATTGATGCTTTTGGAATTCATAGTGATGGGGCTTAATTTGGCTTTATAAGAGAAGGGATCAATAAAGAAAGGTTCTTGTTGAAGAATATTTGAGAAGAGATCTTAGATGATAAGGTTGGTTTGAAGCTTGTTGATGAAGCTCATAGAGGTATATATTTATAGAGAGAAAGGGTACTAAGAAGTTGGACATTTCAGAAGGAAATAAGAAGAAACTTACAGAGAAATTTTGGGGAAAATTCTGAAGCCGCTTGGGTGTTGAGGATGATAATAAAGAAAATATTTTTAATTATTTTATTTCTGAAATTTTGTAATGTGATTTATAATTAAGAACACTACAACCCTACAATTTTTTTTAATATATATAATTAGAGACGGAGATAGTATATGTCGTAATTGAGGGGATTAATAGGAACTTGCGTGAATGTTAAGCTAGGGAATTTACATGGAAATGGTATAGAACTTGTACGCATATTAGCTTCCCTCAAAATTAATGTGAATGTAAAAAATTAAACTTGGAAAATGCAGTGAGCGAGTTTCATTTAATTAATGCACATAGAGAGAGAGAGAGAGAGAGAGAGAGGCCACATGCCCATATCGTCTGAACTCTGAAGTAGGCCCCTTGTGTTATTGTGTATTATGGAAATTCTTTTTTAAAAAAATGATTGGTGTATTTAGATATTTCACTTTTGGCGTGGCTTTAATTTTTCTTGGCCAAAAAGGCAGAAACTTTTTTCGTACGTAGTTTGAATAAAACATGCCACTATCATGGGACATTTCCCAAGAATTTGTCGGAAATTCTCATATCATTGACTCTCTTTATCGTCATACTGCTATATTTGTTGATTGTTGTCGGCAAGTATATATGTACATCTCCTTTTTCATAGTATTTTCTTTACTTTTCAGGACTCAAAAAAAGTTTCTTTATCACCAATTTCGTGGTCGAATTTTCGCATTGATTGATTTTTTTTTTCGCATTCAATAGTCAATATATAAGAGATAAGCACATTATTTACATCTTCTAGTCGAAGTCCCTCATGAACCATCATTTTCTTTATTTTCATCCCTCAACTACCTTCGAAACCCACAAGGTGCCGTTCTTCTTCTTCTTAGGTTTTTCTTTTTTTTTTTTTTTTTTTTTGATTACAATTCTTAGGTTTTTCTCTCTTGCCATTTTTACTCTTCTACCAAGACCCAATCGTTTGTTGATATCTCTTCTCCATTTTTTTTATTGAATTAAAGGTAATTTAGTCTTTTGGTTACAATTAAAAATCTCATATTTTTCTTCTAATTCTGATATGGGATTTGATAAATTGACAGCATCATTTTATCTTTTCTCAATTTTTTTTTGAATTTTTCTGATATTTTACCAAATAAAAACCTAGGTTCAATTGAGCTTTATATTTAATTTTTTTTAATATTTCCAAATAACTCAACAGAGTCTTATATTAAAAAAATAAAACATTATTAGAGAGGATCTTAATTTTTTTAAAAAAAAAATTCTACTAAAAAATCTGATGACCGACGTTGAGCATTAGAACTGATCAATGGAGCGGTAAAATTATCCCATTTTTTAAACTTGCAAGAAATATCCCCCCCATTTCTTAAACTTGCAAGAAATATCCCCCCGGACCCAATTTCCTTTTGTGACAACTTCACCGCTTTGACCCTAAAAAATAAAACCCTTTCAAGTTTGTCGAGCGTTCGTTTCCTTAGCCGTGCAAGCCATCTTCGCAGGCAAAACCCAATTCCTTCGTCCATCTCTGCTTTCTCGGAATATTCTATCCCTCGTTTCTTCGCTCCTCGTCTCCGCTTTCAGATAAACCATCTGCGTTAACGGTTTGTCTCTTAGCTTTTTACTCGATTATTCTTTCTTTCTTCTGTTTTTCGAATCTTGCTACGGGGTAATGCTCAATTGCGTAGGTTTTGGTTTCGTTTGGTCGTGATCACTTAGCTATTCAATGTTATGTTGGATTCGAACTGGATTTTGTGTTTGAACTTCATAGTTCTCCACGTCCTTGTCGTCCGTTGAACGGTGGTTTTCTAACTGCGCAATGCTTGCGTTGGGATCCTAAATTGAATTGATCAACTCTTCTGCTTGTGAATGAATTTGTTGATGTATAGGAGATTAAGTTCATTTTTTGTGATTACGGATTTGTCTCTTAACATTTTCCTTACAACTTGCCTTGTTTTTGCCCAAATTCTGGGGAGGGCGCTTACGGACACCCCCCCCCCCCCCGATTTAGATATTTTAGTTCAGTAATCCTGTGTCATGCTTTAATAATTGGGAACTAATGTTTGTTCTACACTTAAATTTCCATTTTCTCTGTTCTCATCTCGTGCTCCGTCTCTTTAGCTGAATCCGTAAACAGCCCACTATGAAGGGGGAAAATAATTTTCTCAGCTCCTTTACTTGTACCCAAAAGATGATCATATCTAACCTTTCTCTCTATTTGGTTCTACTTTGGGTTTGGGATATCTCTGCTCTGCATGGGTCCATGATGATAATGAAGCTAATTTAGATATTTCCCCCGTTGTCACCAAATGTCCAATGAATATCCTTTCTCGTAGCTTCTTTCATGTTAGCTACGGAGGATCAATTTAAGTTATTCACTTCACAAATTTGGTATTGTAAATAGTCTAGAGATGTTTGGCTGCAGTTTTATGCTTGGTTAAAAAAGGTTTTTGATTATACATTGTATTACTGTTGGGACTAGTTTAATAATCCTGACATTGGTATTTCCTTTCCTGTCCTGCGTTTTACTGCTCTGCCATTGGGATTAGACAGTTGCTCTACATTGTATATTCCTATCCTGCTAGCATTTTATTCTATGCTTCGCCAGGAATTGCAAGCTGGGAATGCATGTATGGAAAGGCAGCGGATTCTTTTTCAGATTTACTCCTGCAATGCTGTGATCGTTTTTCCATTTATTATCACTCTTTAAGCTACCAAGTATACAACTTGGAAATACAACTAACGGTAGAAGAGGCGAGGTGATGAGGAAACTGAACAAAACCAAGTTCATAGGGGAAATAGGGCAGAAATGGATACATCTAACAGTAGAAGAGACAGTTGAAGCATGCAACTACATGCGTCAGGCATGCAATACAAGTTTTTTCTCAATTCTTTTGGATATGTGTTATCTCAAGATTAATTATTGCATAGAATTCATTTTATCTGTTGTCAAATGCCAACAAGTTCAACCCTTATTGAGGCCTATATGTCCTTTGTGAACGTTATTACTCTATGTGATGATTGCGTTCAGGGTCTCCTAACTTTCTTCCCTTTTGCACATAATTGTTGTAAAGCTTAACTAGAAGACACTTCCTAGACTTTCCTTTTGGAGATTGAAGCTGACACAGGAAGTAGCTCCTTCATTCTGTTGAAGCCGTAAGTGTGCATGACATGAATTTTTAGGAGCTAGCTAAGAGTCAACAATGTTTTCTCATATGGCTTCATTTTACATTTTTAAAGCCTGAACAAGCTGAAATTTTAACTATTACTGTACTCTTTATGTACGATGATCAACCTTTTTTTCCCCGGTACACAAAGTGTCGTTGGCACTTTATTTTAGCTTCTTTATCAACTTCCTTGTCAAATAATTTTGTTGATTAAGCCACACTAAACTTTACTTGTGTATTTCATTTTGCCATGTTTGTTACCTTTGACAACTTGCATAATTTGTAAAACCTTTTACTGATTTTGGTATTCCTTGATAGAGGGTTTTTGAGTCTGATTTTGTGCGAAGGAGGCCTGTTGTCAAAGAGTGCTTCTCAAAGAAGTACAGGCATCCAATTTCGGATTCTAAACTTACTCTGAAGCGCTTAAATGCCATGAGATTCATAATGAAGTTTCATTTTTTTATGGTTAAATTCGTTTTTTTAGCAATATTTTGTTCATTGTATGGGGTGTTATCTTCCACCAATTGTTGGAGCTGGAGGCCAGGTGCATGACCAAAGCAAGACGGCTTGGGGTTTGTACTCCAGTGCTGTATGCTGTGAATCCTGTGTCACACACATTAACGTTTGAATTTGTTGAGGGACCTTCAGTGAAAGATGTATTTCTTGAATTCGGGTTACATGGTGTCAATGAAAAGCAGTTGGATGATATTGCATCCCAAATTGGTGATGCAATTGGAAAAATACATGATGGTGGCCTTGTTCATGAAGATTTGACCACATCTAACATGCTTCTGAAGAATGGCGCCAATCAGTTGGTGAGTTCATTTTCTATTCATATCTTCTAAGGGCTAGTGCCTTCATTAGAATTAAGTTATGTGATATGTGAAAATTTTGTCAACTGCAATTTTTGTAGGTCCTTATTGACTTTGGTTTGAGCTTCACTTCAACTCTACCAGAAGATAAAGCTGTTGATCTGTATGTTTTGGAAAGAGCCCTTCTTTCAATGCAGTCTTCATGTGGGAATGTGGTACGCCAATTTTCCTTTTAGCCTTGGTACTAACTTATGTGCTATAGTTTATGGAGGTAATCCTGAGGATTTTATATTTTCTTTATTAGAGTGCCAGATGGAGTGTTCTCCATAGGATCTTTATTTCTTTTTATTCCCTTACTTTGTGTTGTATGGACTTGGACTTTGGCTGTAATGTGTTTAGAACAAAATGGTCTGTATTACGTGTTTCCAGGTTAACTCTTTAGTCATAAGTACTGAGAATGCGGAAAAACAAACTCTTACAGGAATAATTTTCTTCTGGCTATCTAGCTTTCCCCTACTTTCACGTGACATTGTTGCTTTATGTCTTTAACATCATTTTTTTGTCAATGAATCTTGATAAAGACTGTTACAAGATAGACATAATAATTGTGCTATCGGTGTATTTTCTGGGTTCCGGAGATTGTAAATAGTCTTGAAATGAAAGATAGGGTATTGAGGCTAATAAGATTGGAAGCCAGAGGGCAAAATGGAGGGACTCTTGATCATATTGACTGGCTGAAATTTACAGGCAGCAACAAATAATAGGATTTCAGATCTCAAGGATTAAGGTTTTGTGAGGTTAATAAGATTAGAAGTCAGAGGATAAAATGGAGGGACTTTAGATAATATGGACTTGCTGAAATTTCCAGGCTACAGAAAATACGGAGTAATAAGATTTCAGATGGCAAGACTGAAAAATCATGCCATTGGCTTCCACTGAGGCTGAGACTTGTTCAACAAGTTCATGCTGATTGGGGAAAAACTCTTCTAATGAAGCAAACACCATAATTCTGCTATGATTTAGTGTCTGATTGAGTAGATGCTACGAACAAGTGATTAATTGCTCATTATAATATTTTAATCCCTCTGGATAGATGGACCGGATACTTGCAGCATATCGCAAATCGTCAAAGCAATGGTCATCCACCTTAAATAAGCTGGCGCAAGGTTAGACTTCCCCTCTTGTTTGTTTGAAGTTAAGACTGTTTATAAGATGTGGCGCTTAATTCACGTGTTTTTCACAATTTGTAGTTTGACAAAGAGGACGAAAGGGGACCATGGTCGGATGATTCTCGATCGATTTTCTTTTCCTCAAGAGGTTAAAAGAGAGTTGTAGTTACCTAATGAATATATGTATTTCCCTTTCTATTTATTTGCATTCATACAGTGCGCAGTATGCACAAATACATTATTAGTTTGAGCCTCTGATTCCCCTGTACTGTACTCCAACTTGGACATGTATCACCAAACCAAAATTATTTGAAATTGACAAATTGTACGAGAGACCATGGATCTATTGTTCCTTGCTCAGACAGAGACAGCCTGATGTTCATTTGTATGGATAGAAAGCCAGCTATATTGACATCTCTGAAAATGGAAAGAAGTGGCCATCCTCATACCTGGTTTTTCAACTGATACCTTGTGGAGAAGGCAGAGATCACAAGCTCCGGCCGCAGGGGCACAAAGAAAACTCTTTTGAAATTGAACCTTGGTTAACCATATAGATGACTCAAGTTCAATTGCAAAGTTTGCTTAATATATGTGTATATATATATCCAAATAACAGATGGCAAAAATTATAATTATAATAGCTATATAAATTTCTAAAAAATTTTAGGACCAAAACACCTATTGATTTATCAGGCTTGGTGATTTCTTCCTGCACGCAGAACATATTGACAGAATTTGAATCACCCAAAAAGGGAAGAAAGGCCATCCAGAACACTTTACCTCCTCGGAAAGATTCAGCAAAAAAAAAAAAAAAGGCAATGGCCTCAATGGTGCAACTCCATCTCACATTCCATAGGGAAAAAGAGTATTATTATAAGAAGTGAAATTTACGCTTCCAACTAAGATTGATCGTGCTGACTTATAACCTATAAGGTCAAGAGTTCAATGAGCATGTCTTCACAAAAAACTTGCGAACATGGAAAAAGCTAGTGAGTCTAAACAAACAATGAAATTACCAAACAGTTTGGACAGGCTTGTTAGCTGATTGCGAACGGAGATCCCATATATACAAGTGTCGGTCATCACCAACAGAACCTGAAACAGAACAGGGAGTTGAAACAGAGGACATGCATATGACGTATGCAATGACATTGTGAACAAGGAACGACGACAGAGGAGTTGGTATGGCTGCCGGTTCTGACTTTTGCATTATTTTAAAGAATTTACAAGGGTGTGATTTTAGTATAAATAGGTGTGTGTTTTCATTGTAATGCATCAAGATTTGGAATAAACACATTTGAGATTGGTTCCTATACCATTTTGGTATCAGAGCTGAGTTCCAGAGTGCCAGAGAGCGAAAGAGTGAGGAGTGGGTGAGAAACAAAAAACGTGAGAAAAAGAGGGTGTCAGATTTTCACTCTCTGAGCGTTTTTTGAAGAAACCGACCTCACCATCATGTTCAGAAGGCCGAAAAACCTATAAATAGCCTTGGTCACCACCCTGAAACACCTCTACGCGCCTCTACGGACGTCGCCGAAAAAGTCACCGAAATTTCAAACAGTCGCCGGAGTTCAGAGGTTGAAGATGATGACGTCATCATCCACGTCATCCTGATCTGCTGCATCAGCGACAGGTCAGCCACTCGTGGACTGCCACGTGTCATAAATGCCACGTCATCAATCCCAGTCAGCCAAACTTTCAGAAATTACATTTTGGCCCCAAATGTCTGTCAAAATTATATTTCAGACCCAAAAACTTTCTGAAATTACATTTTGGCCCCATATTTCTGCCAAAATTACATTTCGGACCCCAAAACTTTCTGAAATTACATTTTGACCCCAGATTTTTGCCAAAATTACATTTCCATCCCTAAAAGTTAAGAAATTACCTTTCTACCCCATTTGTCCATAAAATTTCCAGTTTTACCCCTTACTTGCCATAAAAACTGATCCTTTCCTTGTACTTTTCCATCCTATACCTAACTTCACAAGAACAATTCCAAAATGCCTCCAAGACGCAGAAACACACGCAAGATTGAGATGGATGAGATGAGACGTCGGATACAGGAACTGGAAACCACTGTACAAACGCAGCAAGCCATGCTAGAATCTCGTAGTGAATATCCAGAGGATGATTCAGATAACAATAGTTCGTCGTCCACTGACTACCGCCATCGTCCTCAACAACAGTCATTCTGCCTTAATGACATTAAGGTAGATATACCAGAATTTGAGGGAAGGCTTCAACCAGACGAATTTGTCGATTGGCTTCAAACCGTCGAACGAATTTTTGAATATAAAGAGATTCCCGATAAGCAGAAAGTCAAAATTGTCGCCATCAGATTAAAAAAGCATGCCTCCATATGGTGGGAGAATCTCAAAAGAAGGCATGAAAGAGAAGGAAAGAGCAAGATACGAATGTGCGACAAGATGCGACGCGAGCTCTCACGTAAGTTTCTTCCAGAAAATTATTATCAAGATAATTTCCTTCAGTTACATAATCTCCGCCAAAAGGCTATGTCTGTAGAAGAATATACAAGGGAATTTGAAAAACTCATGATGAAGTGTGATATCCAAGAGAGGGAGGAGCAAACAATAGCTCGTTATCTCAGAGGGTTAAATACGAACATCGCCCATCCAGTACAACTCCAGCAATACTGGACTCTGGATGACGTCATCCGTTTAGCCATCCGTATTGAGAAGCAGTTGCCCAGAAGGCCTCCATACCAACCGTCTTCCTCAACCAGAATTCCTTTTGATGGGCGTAAGCCATAAATACATCATCCTAGCTCTTCAAGTGTGCCTCCACCAAAGGCTACTAGGGAATTCAACTCCAAAGCACCTAAGTGCTTCAAATGTCAAGGATTTGATCACATCGCTTCTAACTGTCCTAACCGCAGAGTTGTCACTATTATGGAAAGGGAAGCTTCTACAGTATTTGACAAAGAAAGGGAGCCTATGCCTGAAACGGAGCCAATATTTGATGAGGAGCCAATATTTGATGAAGAAATTACTCCTGCAGATCACGGTGAATCACCTGTTATTAGGAGAAGTCTGCATACAACCACTGTGAAAGAAGAACCTTGGCTACGTCGCAACATTTTTCATACTCACTGCACTACTCAGGGTAAAGTCTGTGACGTCATTATTGACAACGGAAGCTATGAAAATGTAGTCTCCAACTACATGGTAGAAAAATTGCAACTACCGAATCACAACCATCCAAGCCCTTACAAGCTTCAATGGCTTAACCAGGACAGCGAGGTAAAAGTTTTGAAACGATGCCTTATTACTTTTTCTATCGGTAAAAGGTATCATGATGAAGTTTGGTGTGATGTTGTTCCAATGGACGCTTGTCATATTCTTCTGGGGAGACCTTGGCAATATGATCGACATGTTCTGTATGACGGCCACGCAAACACATATTCCTTCCAGAAGGATGGTGTGAAGATCCAGATCGCTCCTTTGCCACCTAATAAACACAATAAAGGCAAAAATAAATCCAAACCATTAGTGACTTTAGTCGAGAAGGTGACCAAAACAGAAAGTCAAGTAATGAGTTTTCTTCTATTGCTCGAGACAAATAACGGAACTGTCATTCCACATGAAGTGCAGCCATTGTTAGAAGAGTTTCCTGATGTGATTCCAGATGAAATTCCGTCGGGATTACCACCCATGCGAGACATTCAACATGCTATGGATTTTATTCCAGGAGCAGTAATTCCTAACAGGCCAGCTTACAGAATGAGTCCTCAAGAACATGCTGAAGTTCAAAGCCAAATTGAAGAATTGCTTAAAAAAGGATTGATCCGTGAAAGTGTCAGCCCTTGTGCCGTATCTGTACTCCTAGTTCCTAAGAAAGATGGAAGCTGGAGAATGTGCATAGATTGCCGTGCAGTCAACAAGATCACAATTAAGTATCGGTTTCCGATACCCAGGCTTGATGACATGCTCGACCAGTTATATGGCTCTACCATCTTCTCTAAGATTGACCTTCGTAGTGGATATCATCAAATCCGAATTCGTCCCGGAGATGAATGGAAGACCGCTTTCAAAACCAGAGATGGGTTGTACAAATGGAATGTGATGCCATTTGGGTTGACAAATGCTCCTAACACGTTTATGCGCCTGATGAACCAGGTCCTTCGCCCTTTCATTAGCAAGTTTGTTGTTGTCTACTTTGACGACATTCTTATCTACAGTAAGAGCATAGCAGATCACTTAGAGCACCTACGTCAAGTATTGCAAGCTCTTCGTGAACAGAAACTTTATGCCAATTTGAAGAAATGCACTTTCTTGACAAATGAAGTCATTTTTCTGGTTACATTATCACTGCAGAAGGTGTACGAGTTGACCCAAGCAAAATTGAAGCCATTAACAGTTGGCCAACTCCGCAATCTATCCACGAAGTTCAAAGCTTCCATGGATTAGCTTCCTTCCATAGAAGGTTCATTTGAAATTTTAGTTCCAGTGCTGCACCCCTCACAGATTGCATCAAGGGAGACAAGTTTCAATGGACAGAAAAGGCTCAAATAAGTTTTAAAGAACTGAAGAAACGCTTAACAGAAACTCTTATGCTAGCTCTTACTAATTTTGACCAAGTGTTTGAGGTCAGTTGTGATGCCTCTAACACTGGGATTGGTGCTGTTCTGAGTCAAGAAGGCCACCAAATTGCTTTCTTCAGCGAGAAACTTAATGATGCTAAGCTCAAATATTCTACCTATGATAAACAATTATATGCTGTTGTTCGAGCTTTGCAACATTGGAGCCACTACCTGTTGCATAAAGAGTTTATTCTCTATTCTGACCATGAATCACTCAAGCATTTGAATTCTCAACAGAAGATCAATCGAAGGCATGCTGCTTGGAGTGAAATGTTGCAGACCTATCCATTTTTACTCAAACATAAGGCTGGAATCCTAAATTCAGTAGCTGATGCGCTTAGTCGTCGCCATGCTTTGTTAACAACTATGCACACCAAAGTAGTGGGTTTTGAAACTATAAAAGAGTTGTATCAAGATGATCCTGATTTCCAGGGTGCCTGGAGTGCCACTGAATCTCAACCATTTCAGCAGTATTACAGGGAAGAAGGATTTTTATTCAAAGGAAAAACTCTTTGCATTCCTCGTTGCTCACTACGAGAAGCTATAATTTGGGAAGCACATAATGGAGGATTAGCTGGTCATTTTGGTAGAGATAAAACTGTAGCCTTAGTAAAGGAGAACTTCTATTGGCCAAGATTTGAAAGGTGCAGAACATGCCATCTAGCTTAATCTAAAAGCCAAAATACCGGGTTGTACATGCCGTTGCCAGTACCCGAAGCACCTTGGGAGGATGTGAGTATGGATTTTGTTCTCGGGTTACCTCAAACCCAGAGACAAAAGGACTCTATAATGGTGGTTGTTGACCGTTTTTCAAAAATAGCTCACTTCATTCCTTGCCAAAAGACTAATGATGCGGTTCAAGTTGTAGGTTTGTACTTCAAGAAGATTGTTCGTCTCCATGGAATTCCAAAAACCGTCACCTCTGATAGAGACATCAAGTTTGTAAGCCATTTCTGGAGGACTTTATGGAAAAAGATGGGAACAAAACTTCAGTTTAGCAGTGCTAGCCATCCTCAAACCGATGGACAAACAGAAGCTGTTAACAGAATTCTTGGAAATCTTTTACGAAGCTTTGTTGGAAAGAACTTGAAGCAATAGGATCTTATTCTTGCTCAAGTTGAATTTGCTTACAACAACTCAGTCAATCAAGCAACTGGAAAGTGTCCATTTGAAGTTGTTTATGGCACTCGTCCTCTCAGCCCACTTGATTTGACACCATCTTCTGATAAGCAACAATATAGTGTCAATGCGGACCAGCGGGCCAAGGAAATTAAGAAATTACATGAGCAGGTCTGTAATAGGATTCAGAAGCAGAGTTTGAAACTCAAGGCACAACGAGACAAGCATCGAAAACATCAAGTCTTTAATGTGGGGGATTTGGTCTGGATACATTTGAGGAAGGAACGTTTTCCTAAACAACCAAATGCCAAGTTATCTCCGCGAGCCGATGGACCATTCAAGATCGTACAGAAAATTAACAATAATGCTTACAAAGTAGAATTGGCTGGTGCCTACGGTGTTTCCGCCACTTTCAATGTTGCGGATCTATCTCTGTATATTGATGATGTTGATTCTGACTCGAGGACAAGTCCTGTCCAACCCGAGGGAATGAAACAGAACAAGGAGTTGAAACAGAGGACATGCATATGACGTATGCAATGACGTTGTGAACAGGGAACGACGACAGAGGGGTTGGTGTGGCTGCCGGTTCTGACTTTTGCATTATTTTAAAGAATTTACAAGGGTGTGATTTTAGTATAAATAGGTGTATGGTTTCATTGTAATGCATCAAGATTTGGAATAAACACATTTGAGATTGGTTCCTATACCAGAACCAAATAAGTTTTCTTGCCCCATATGCCATGCCACATCTTCAACAACACCCTCATGAACCTATTTACATAAATCAAATGAAATTAATGTCAGATTAAGTGTGATACTGCTGCATAATGAACCAAGACAAGATAATGACAAGCTGTAAATAATGTCAGATAAATGAATCCAAAGTAGGAAGAAAAGAGTACCTTAAAAATCTGCACAGCCTGCAGGGTTTTGTTGTGAGGAGTTGTATTTATATCCCACAAGCATATGTGAGCATCATTAGAACCACTCAGTAAATAGCCATGCCTGAACTTACTCCATGATAAACCAAATCCTTCTTCATTATGACCTCTCAACCTTAAATCAGGATTACATGCACCATCTGAAGGAGGTTGAGATGTTTGCTTGCTATAATCAAAGACATATACTTCACTGCAAACGGTCTTTGTTGCAATGATTAACGGGTTTTGAGGCATATAACGAGCCCTATTAACCTCTCCATCATGATTTATATACTGGATTATTTTCACCTGTTACAAATGAACATATCCTTATAGAACCAAAAGCATCTAAATGCAAGAACTTTGACCATTACATTGCACAATCTTGTAGAACTAAAATTTCAAATACCTTATTGGTATTAGCAAATCCAAAGCCGTCTGCATCAGGCATGTCAAACTCAGAATCCTCCAAAGGTAACAGGACTTGGGCAATCATCAAGTAATTGGGCTCATTCTCTGAAGTGTGAGTGCCCAGAATCATCTTCTGCACAGAGTGGTCCTTCCCCTGAGGCTCATGTCGATCAGGCAGCCACTCTACAGTGAGGGAAGGACATTCTAGGCCATGAGTTATTTCCAAATCGTACAAGAATGGAGTGTTTTTCTTCCATATTTTGTACTCCTCGTTTATATCTCTGAAATCCTTGTCTTCCATTGTCTTTACTTTTTTATATCTTCTTCTCTCGCTTTCTTGATCTTTTTCCGTTGTGAATGAATGAATGGACCAATCGTGAGGAGTGGCTGAAGGTCTTGGAGTCTTTTATGGTATTAGAACCAGAAACAGAGAGGAAACAGAGGAATTATTGAAGAAGAAGAAGAGAAAACAGAGGAGAAACTGAAACTGAAACGAAATGAACAATCAAGACCTGAAGACAATAGGCTAGTAAGGGTATTTATAATCTTAATCTCTTACTTACCACCGCCTACTAATCATAACGTATTCCCCAACGGCTACTAACTAACAGCCTAATAACAAACTAACTGAATTATAACTAACATACTAGTAATTATATTTCCATAACAGAGTCATTGGAGGGGTGGGTTGATTTTTCGCGCGCTTAGCGCAACGGCTAATTAAGGAGAGATAAGTGTAGTTTTGTTTGCCAAAACAGCGCGCGCGCGGGCGTGTGTGAAGCTGATATCATGAAAGGAAACGTGGGATTTAAACCAAGTTTAAAAAGTCAACACAGAAAGATATATAGATCCGAGTGGGAATTAGAAGGCAGGCTGAGTCTTTTGTTCAAATCCAAATGTATGTCACGGATCAATCCTCACACGTTTGAATAATGAATACCACTGCCACACTCTTAGTATAAGACATGTTTATTTAACTTTGATTAGATTAAGAAAATTAGTTAATATGATATATATTTTCTAAAATACTATTTCAATCATCTTCCTTGATTTCCTCCTCCCCTATCCTCCTTAATTATTGTTGAATGAGCATCAATATGAATAAATTAAGAAAAATCAATAGGATTGAGTCTAGTAAAAGAGGCTACTCCCTCATAATGTGATAAACGAAAGTTCAAATTCCTGTTGCAAGAGGTCTCCATGTTTAGTAATTGATACTGCCTCGAACAAGATTGCCTGTAATAGGAGGAAACCTGTACCTAGCAAAACAATTAAAAAAAAGATTGACTAATATGAAAAGGATGTTTTATGTTTAGAACTGATATCAATCCCTAAATATATGTCTTATATTATGGACCGGAGGGAGTAATAAACTAGTCTCGTCATCTTCCTTAATTTCCTACCTCCCTCTCCTACTAAATTATTATTAAAGAAGTATCAATAGGAATAAATTAAATATAGATATTGTATCCATGATATCATATCGGGAAAAAAAGAAGGGAAATTTGTGAAAAAAATTCCTTATTGGCAACTTATTTGCCAAATGAGACCTTCGCATGTAGATTATCTTCCACGTGTGCAGAATATCTTCCTTGGTGTGCAGATGATCTTCCCTGTGTGCAAAATTCTTCCCTATACGTGTGCAGAAATCTTCCCTACGTGTGCATATATCTTCCCTCCATGTGCGAGATATCTTCCCAGGTCCCATTTAGCAAATAAGTTATTAATAAGGTCTTTTTTAACAATTCTCCCAAAAAAGAATACAAATGTTGTGCTTGTTTGAAGTTTGAGGTAAAATGTACTATTCATCCCATGAATATCGTAACTTGATGTTCCCTTCGGGCTGCAATATAAGGCGCTTTTAGAAAAATATTCTGATCTAAAATATAAGTTCTTTTAAAGATAATTAATGCTCATTTTTCAATTTTATCCTTATAATTAATGCTCATTTCTAATTTTGCCCACTTATTAAATTTTCAAATATATTTTTCAATAAGGCAAGAGTGGATTTTTTTTTTTCAATTTATAGCATATGTAATAAGTTAATTGTTACTTTTTATTTTCCATGAATTAGTTGAAGTAACTTATATTCTTAACTGAAAGAAGTACTATCAATATATATATCTTTAATAGTGCTAGCTGCTTCATTATTGGTCCATCCATGTGTATTGTCCACGTAATTTATAGGGTCATTCTCATTGGTTGATTTAGTTCAATTTTTCTTTCTCCACAATAAATTATAAGCATTAAATGTATTTTTAGTTTAATATTTGAAATATTCCACAATATAATATTCCTTTTATGTTTTTCATATTAGTAATAAGCACAACTCCTGATGCACAGGGTGATCGTCTTGTTTTACACTCAATAGAATTGGAACACCAACATATCCTTCATGTTCATTTATTAAGAATTTATTTGGTAGCCCACCAGGCTACTAAGTTACTCCCTCCTATCATTGTTATAATATCCTGAAATTTAAATTGTATTGATATTTTTATAGCATCTTATTTAAAATTGTCTGAATATTTAATGTGGTTTTATCATATTTTCCCCTAATTAATTCTACCATCTCTACTATTGTTTTTCCCATACTACAACATTCTCTTACATATTTTCTCTCATTATGTCTCTATTTTTTTTTTCTCTTACTTATTTCTTTATAAATAAAGGCATGCTCAAAAAAATATTTCATTTCTTATATATTCACCAGTTTTTAATTTTAACTACTTTTTAAAACCGCGCAATCACTGGGTTGTTATAAAAACGGCTGGAAAGGAGTACTAATATATGGATTCAAGTTTCCTTCACTCCTAAACGCTGACATATCCTACTAAAAGTAAAAATTTTTAATTAAATAGCTAGCAAAAAGAGTCAAAGATTGAAGTTGAGTTTCATGTTAAACGAAATGAACTAACTAATGAGATCAAATTCGATGTTCATAATAGATGGAAGAGAATTTAATAATTAACTTTTTGTTTGGTTGAATGGATGGAAGGAGAGGGAAAATATTTTCATATGTAAATCTTTGCCCTTATTTTATATATATATTTTTCAACACTTGATTGCATGTTTGACAAATATATTTATAAATAACATTTAGTAAATTATATTATAAATTTAGAATTATCAAAATTGAATAAACATAATAAAAACATATAATTAATAGCTAATATATATCCAAATAATTATAATTTTAAATAATACTTCCTTCGGCCCTTCATATAAGACATATTTGAGTAGTTAATATTGGTCTTAAATATAAGGCATAATTTTCATATTTATCAACATTTTCCTAATTTACCCCTATTGATACTCCATTAACAATTATCAAAGAGGAGAGGGAAGGAAGGAATTAAGGAAGATGACTAGAGTATTTTAGAAAATGTATATCATATTAACTAACTTAACCCACTTCCTTAATCTAATCAAATTAGATAAATATATCTTAGCCATATAAATTTATAGGAACAAAACATGCACTTATTGATTTAGCATATTGAACACAAGTCGAATTAATCAGCCAAAGAGGGAAGAATTGAAAAGCCAATCAGAACCCTCTAAAGATTCAGCCAAAAACAATGGCGTCAATGGTGCAACTTTCAATACTCATCCACAACGAAAATGAGGTATACTATTCAGCATGGCAGCTAAAACCACACATGCATGATACAAAAGGATCTTGCTGATAGCTAGAAAAAATCACGTACGCCTCAATCAAGGCAATGTCATACGAGTGACCAGTGAGTCTAAACTCTAAACAATGAAATTATCAAACAGTGAAATGACACTAAGCATAGCAGGTTTAGTTGATTCTTGGGGCAGATTTGTGCTTCCATATTTGGAGTATGTTGTCGCCAGCCACGCTTGCAACAACCCGTTCTTCATTTGGGTTCCAAGAGAAGTCAGATATTTTGTTTGTGTGACCCTCATGAGTGAACAACAGTTCTGGAGGCCCTTTTTCAGCGTCCTCTGCTGTTTGCTCGTCACCAACCCTATAATATTATGCATACACTTCATTAGTAGCTTTGTCTGTGACTTATGAATCAACACTAGGTACTGTTCTTTGGAGCTATTTCAGAACTAACAGTGGCAAAGTGCAGTAAAGTACTGAGAAGGGATTAAGGGATACCTGCTACGATCCCACACCATGAGTCTCCTGCCATGACAAGCAGAAGCCAAAATATTCTCATTTTCTGGATTCCACCCAACCTGGACAACGTCCTCCCTGCATATAATAAATCCATTTCAACATTAATTAATTCACGAATATAAATACATGTGGAGTAAATATTGAAAGGATTAGAGGAGTTTTACTTGTGACGATCAAAAGTGTCAAGAGCAGTATCGAACATGCGTAGATCAAACACTTTCACTGTATTATCTCTGGATCCGGTAGCTACGAACCTTTCATTCAAAGGATTAAAAGCTAAGCAGTTAACCTACAAAACAATCCCAGATTATTAAAACCTGTATCAAAATTTGCCAAACATGTTAAAATTAAAAGAATTAAAAAGCTGCAAAAGCACGTTGAAGATTAACACTACAAGACGGGTAGAAATTTGAGAGAGAAGGGAAAAAATCTTATCCAAAAGCCATGAAAGTGAAATAGCACTCACCAATTTACTGCTCAAATTAAGGCCACTGTTAATTTAAGTAGTAATCAAAAATCATGCATTTTGCTCACTGGCTTGGCCATCACAAGAAACAAGCTTTCCAACTTTTGAGACAATGACACAAGCATCTCTACTGGTTAACTCATTTCAATATATGGGCACACAGAGGACTCATGCCTCATACAAATGATAAAGAAAATGAAGCCAAATGGCTTTTTTCGCACCTGAAACCCTCAGGGCTCTCATGTGAAGAAGCAGCATAGAAATTATAATGAAGCTATTTAAGGTCTTTTACTTAATAGCTTAAACTTTTTTGTTGAATAGGTCTTTTGATAAATTTGAACATTATAACAAGGGCAAAGTGCTTCAGCTGCCATAAACACTTTGAACAATGAACCGAGTTCCAAAAAAAGAACCAGTGTCAATATTACAATTCAAAATAATACGACAGTTATATAGATTCACATTTGATAAGTAGCAATAATATGGAAGATATATTGATATTATATAGGTTGAAGAGGACACACTAGCTCAAAACGAAGCCTCTGTACACAGAGTTGTGTTTTAGATGTACCTCTCTTTGATGAGCAAGTACAGATTGGGCAGGCTTGTCAGCTGTTTCCGAACGGAGATCCCATATATGCAAGTATCGGTCATCACCAACAGAACCAAATGAGTTTTCATCCCTCAAATGCCATGCCACATCTTCAACACGTTCATGAGCCTATTTAGATAAATGAAATGAGACTAGTGTCAGATTTGGTGTGATACTGTCCAGCATCATGAAAATAATAACAGATTTTTTGTTCTTTGAAGGCTTAAATGTATGGGCAAAGAAAATAGACCCAACATGTTGCAATATGCCAAACATACCCCTGTTGCATAATGAACTAAGATAATGACAAGCTGTAAATAATGTCAACCATGCACATCAAAATTACAGCAATTTTCCACCAATGCTAACCCTACAAATAACAGGTTGACTATATTTTTGTTACAATGTGATTTAAGATTTAAAACCATCCTTCCAATTTGCAATATGTGAAGTGATTTGATAAATCTGTCATGTACCACCACATCATCAGCATAAAAGTAGCCCATATGCCTTTTTAGCCACTTCAACTTGAAATGATTCCAACTAAAGTAAACATTTCTCTATTAGGTTACCTGAATCCGCAGTAAACATAGAAGCAATCATGCCAGGTTCAACAACATCAAACAAATGAATCCAAAGTGGGAACGAAAAATAATACCTTAAAGATCTGCATAGCCTGCAGGGTTTTGTTCTCATGAGTTGCATTTATATCCCACAAGCATATCTGAGCATCATTAGAACCACTCAGCAAATGGCCCTGCTTCAACTTACTCCATGATAAACCAAATCCTTCTTCATTATGACCTCTCAACCTTAAATCAGGATTAAATGCACCATCTGGAGGAGGTTCAGATGGATGCTTGCTACGATCAAAGACATATACTTCAGCACTAATGGTCTTTGTCGCAATGATAAATGGGTTTTGAGGCATATAACGAGCCTTATTAACGTCTCCATCATGATTTATTTTCTGAATTATTTGTACCTGTAACAAATGAACAAAACATCAGAGAACAAAACGCATCTATGCACAAGAACTTGGACAATTACATAATCATCAAAAAGCAAAGGAGAAGATAGATAAATTAAATTATGGTTGATGCGAGGCTTAAGTAAACTATCCACTGACAGGTTAATCATTCACCTTTTGCTCATTTGACTGCTGAAATCAGGAGGCCAAGAATAGTTTATAGGCGAGTCAATACTTACACATTTAAATACAGTAAGGAGTAAGGAACACCTTCTTTTTTTCAGTCTTCAAGTGTGAGTAAGTTTGATAAAAAACTTGTAGCTTAGATTCAAAAATGAACAAGACTCAATTATATACATCTCTTTCACAAGAGCCAGACCCTGAAATCAATTATCAAGCATTGCCCAAAATTTCTGAGCATCCACAGGTTTAGTGTTAAGCACAACCAAGTAGAAGTAAAATTTCAAATACCTTGCAATCATTAATGCCGGATTCTTGAGGCATGTCATGAACCTCAGCATGCTTCAAAGGTAGCTGGACTTGGGCAATCATCAAGTAATTGGGCTCATTATTCAGTAAGGGGCTAGTGCCCAGAATCATGTTCTGGACGGAGTAGTCCTCCCCCGAGGGCTCATCTCGATCAGGCAGCCACTCTACAGTGAGGGAAGGACATTTTAGGTCATGGATTATTACGAAATCGTACAAGAACGGAGTGTTTTCCTTCCATGTTTGATGCTCCTCCTTCAGCTGTATCTCGATCTCGTCAATCCCTTTCTTTCTCTGCGTTTCATCGTCGCTTTCCATTGGAGAGGAAATTCCTGGCCGAATATAAAAGAAAATGCGAAATTAGTTTAGAAACCCACGTACGGCAATTCATCAAATTCGATGCATTATTAATGACAGACAAACCAAACCAAGCCTGCTTTGTTTTCTTCCCTAAACTTTAGGGAAGAAAACGAAGCAGTCTTGTTTGCTTTCACTCGAATGCCCTAACTTGAGGAGGATTTTTCCCGCCAAAAGCTGGATGAACAAGAGAGAGAAAACCAGATCGAATGTGAATGAATGAATGGACGGACCAAAACGCACAATCGTGTGGAGTACCTGAAGGTCTTTGAGAGAGACAGACAGAGGGAAACAGAGGAATTATTGAAGAAGAAGAAGAAGAAGAAGAGAGAACAGAGGAGAAACTGAAACTGAAACGAAATGAACAATCAAGATCTGAAGACAATAGGCTAGTAAGGGTATTTATAATCTTAATCACTTACTTACCACCGCCTTCTAATCATAACGTATTCCCCAACGGCTAGTAACAAACAGCCTAATAACAAACTAACAGAATCATAACCATCATAATTATATTTCTATAACAGAATCTTGAGGAAAGCAGATACACTTTGAAGCATTTGCATGGAAAGTTTCTAGAACATTCTGAAGCAAAGTAGGATTGCGTATGGTACAAGTCATTAGCCTTGATTTTTTAGCGCGCTTAGTGGCTCATTAAGGAGAGGTAAGGGTAGTTATGTTTATCACAAACACCCCCCCCCAAAAAAACAGAAGAAAGACTGGCTTAAGCGCAAGGGTTTAGATGGGCAATGATAACTAGAAATAACTTTTTTTTTTTTTTTTTCAATTTGACTTTTATAGGTTTAAGATGAGATAAAAGTCATATAGTGTTATTTGATTTATGTTTGACTTGACTGTAGTATAAGTAACTTATTTTTAACATGTTTGAATGATTATTTTGAAATGTCTAGCTCATTCGTTCTCTCCTGTGAACACAAATTTGATCTGATCATTAGATTATTTCGTTTTACATGAAATTTAACTTCAATCTTTGATTCTTAGTCTTAGCCATTTAATTCAAGATTTTCAACGATTTTTTTTCCCCTTTTGGTGCTGAATTATGTTGTGCAAGGTGTTTTGTTGCATTCAAACTTACTCATGTACAAGTAATTTAGTAGGCTACCGATCATGAACAAATCCTTAATAAGTGAACCTGAAAAATGGCCAAAAAAACCTACTCTTCAAAAAAAAAAGGTGATTCAATTTTATTTCGAATAAAATACAAATGATGTTAATCGAAAATTCTGGCGTTGACTAGCTAGGCATCACATAAATACATTATATTCAGTTTGATAAATAAATCAATGCATATATACTTTTGCTTCTAATTTATTGTTCTATAATTATACATTTTTATTTTTTTTAAAAAAAAAAGGAAGCAGGAAACATAGGAATAATGCCTCTGAAAAGTGATATTGTAATTTAATGGGAAAATAACAGAAAAATACCATTTGAACTTCAAAATCCCACTGATAAGAAGATTAATGGGATTGACAAGAATAGTAATGAGATTGACAACGCAAATCTTTTTCAAAAGATTAATTTAGAAGTTTTAAGTTCAAATGGTATTTTTTTGTCATTCTCCCTAATTTAAACCAGGCTCTTTGTTGGTTCTCAATCTGTTTGTGAGTGGCCTTTTTGGTTTCCTTTTAGTTTTTCCCTTGTGGTATATTTGTTTTTGCTTGTTTAATTTTTGTGGTTACTTTGGGCCTCTGGTTATTCATTTGCTATAATCATGTAATAAAGAGGCCCTTTTTTTGTTTGGTACTCCATATGATCCTAAATATAAGATAGATTTAATTTTTTTTTTAAGAGATTAAGGAAAGTAAATAAGTTATTTAATCATATCATATACTATATATCATTAGATTATATATTAGTTTATGTTAGGCAAAATATTTGAAGAAAAAATGATAAATATAAATATTTTAAAGTAATTTAATTAACTTCCTTAATATCTCTAAAAAAAATCAACTTTATCTTATATTTAAGACAGATGGAGTATTATTTTGCTTGTTGTTTAATAAAATTGTCCTTTGTAACAAAAAAAACATGAATATGATATATGGTTAAAGGGCAATTTTGCCCCGGAAGTTTTTACTTAGGGGCAATTTTGCCCTAGAAATTTTTAAAATTGAGCAATTTTGCCCTAACCATTATCCCATTTAATTTTGACCATTAGTTGACCAAATATGTTGAGCTGACAGTTCACTTGTTATCCACGTCATTTTTGTTAAGGTATAAATTTGCGTCAGAAGTCCATGTCACCTACTCCATCTTTTTTCAAAGTTGGATTTATAACTTCTAGGGCAAATTTGCACCGTAACAAAAATGATATGGGTGACATATGGACTGAGAGTTCAGCATATTTGGTCAACTAACGATCAAAATTAATCAGAATAACGGTAAGGGCAAAATTGCTCCACTTTAAAAACTTTTGAAACAAAATTGCTCTTCAGTGAAAACTTCCGAGGATAAAATTACCCCTAACCTTATAATATAACTTAGATCCCTCCCTTTACTTTCTTTGAATCCAGAGAATATAAAATAGATTAAAGCGTTATGACTTACTCAGAATAACACTCAATTTCATCATGAGACTTTGGGGTTGGTATTACTATTAATTTTTTTTTTAAAAAAAAATGAAGAGAAAGGAGAAAGTAACTTTTTACAAGACCTGAGTCATAATTATGGATATAATTAAGTTGTGGCCTTGAATTTCGAAAGAAATAATTAAGAAAAGGTCGTCATTGACATCGTGAAAAAAAAAAAAAAGCATGATTATCAATATTGAAAACGATTATTAGTATCAGTGAAAGGTAACTCAAAGAAAAATCATAACCTCCCTAAAGTAGGCCATGCAAATAAGGTCTTGTCGGAATGATTGTTTTTCCGGTTTTCATATTAAGTGAAAATAATAATACTCCTTTGATCCTTAATGCATGGAAGACCTAATTAACTAATTAATTAAAGTAAATTAAAGATATTCATTAAGTTAATTAATATAAAATATTTTTTCTAAAACACCATAATTATTTTCCTTAATTCTTTTCCTCCTTCTCCTGCTTGATTAATATTGTTGAGAGAATATCAATATAATTAATTTGAAAAACTGTTGATATACATGTGAAATAGGTCTTAAATCAGAATCAACTCCCTACAAACCAAGTCCTACATTATTTAAGAACAGGAGGGAGTATACTCCTTCTGGTTAGCAATATAGGTTACTTGTAGAAGGAAGACATGATTCAGAATATAAGTCACTTTCAGTTTAATTAATACTCTTTTTCCTGTTTTGCCCCTGTGATTCATACTCACTTCCCAACTTTACCTACTCATTTTATCCCTCCTCTCTTTAAAATAACATTCCCAATGTAACTAAATACATTTCTCAAGAAGGATAAAAGTGAAAAAAAATTTATATTTTATGATATATTAAATAACTTAACTGTTATTTTTGATTTCCCATGATATAGTTCAAGTGGCATATATTGCGGCCAATAGCAAGTATGATTCTTATATTTGCTTTTATAAGTCCGGGGTGGGTTTCATGGCTGTGTGTGAGTTTGTGTCTGCTATCGATATGATAGTGGACACAGTCAAATTATAGACCTCAAAACTGAAATGATGATTACATGTGTCACCCCCCACCACTGCTGGACACCACTGCTGCTGGTGGCATCCAGCCATGGGGTCGAGGGCAGACTCAATTGGAATATCCCACGCCCCCTGCGTGGTTTCTTTAGCCTTTCGCACACCTCAAACTTGCACCCCTGGGGATAAAGGTGAAGCCCATGTGAGATGTGCTACCATTGAGCTACTTAAACGGATGTGCTGGACCCTTGCGCAAGGTCGTGGCAAGTGCGAGCAAAGGTGAACAAATGTTGGACAAGGATCACGGACCCTTGGGCAAGGGTCCACGTGCATCCGCTTAACTAGCTCAATGGTAGCACATCTCACATGGGCTTGACCTTTATCCCCAGGGGCGCGAGTTCGAGGTGTGCAAAAGGTGAAAGAAACCACGCAGGGGGCGTGGGATATTCCAATTGAGTCGACCCTCGACCTCATGGCCGGATGCCACCAGCAGCAGTGGGTTCTAGCAACAGTGGGGGTGTGACAATAAAAAGTTATTGTCACACCCCCACTGCTGCTGGTGGCATCCGGCCACGGGGTCGAGGAAGGACTCAATTGGAATATCCCACACCCCTTGCGTGGTTTCTTTAGTCTTTCACACACCTCAAACTCGCGCCCCTAGGGATAAAGGCGAAGCCCATGTGAGATGTGATACCGTGAAGCTAAAAAGATTGGGGGTGTGACAACATGTCTTTTTTTTTTCTTTGAATCCATCAAAGTGATACTAAAAAGCACAGATCACAATAATTTCATTCCAAAAAGTTATGTTCCTATCTTACATAGACTTCTCTAGAAAAATGGTCGAATCACAAGTCAACAACGTAAGATAAATCCACCATGAGTATCACGCCTCATTTATGGAAACAAAATATTGGATGCACACATTGTTTCGTTTCAATATAATAATGATATGAAATGCTATATATATCCTCTCTTCTATTTATAAGAACTGGATAATCGAATTATATGATTTAATAAAGTGGTTAAAATTAATTAAAAATAATAAGTATGTCTGAAATAATTTTTTTTTAAGTATGTCTTTATTTATGAGGGGTAAGAGAGGGAAATAGAGTACATATTGGTATCACCAACATTTTAATTAATGCAATACATATGATTAATTAGGGGAAAAAATGAAAAAAAAATTTATTAAATATTCAAACAACTCTTGTCGGGCTCTTATAAAAAAGATCAAGATAATTTAAATTTTAGACTCTTATAAAAAAGATAGGAGGGAGTATATTGTATTTGGAAAGTGAAAACCATGCTTTTGATGAGTAATTAATGCAGATAGAAAGAGAGATGTTGCAACAAATATATACTATAAATATATTTACTTCTTCCAGTCCACAATATAAGTCTTTTGATGAGTAATTAATGCTTGTTTTTCAATTTTACACATGTATGTAATTTATGTTTAAATATGACTTCTTGTACTTTTCTTTCTTCTTCAAAACCCCATTTAATATGGGTAAATTTAGAAATTTTTTTAATTTAAAATAAATTTAATAAGTTAACTATCATTTCTTGATTCTAATAAATTAATTGAAATGGCTCTATTGTGGAGCAGAAAAAGTAACTCGTGTTTATTCAATTAGATGCATATCATTGTAGTATCATTTGATATATCTCATCCTTTCTCTCCTTTCATTTTCATCTCCCCCTCTCTACCTTAAGATTAAAAATTAAACGATTAAGATATAAAATCATATTATAATAGTGTATTACATAAAAAATTAAGCTGTTAAAATTTGACTGGGCCATAGTCACAAACTGTAGATTACCTAAAAATAGAAAGAAATAATGGTTTTATAAAATATTGAATAATCCATCTCAAGGGTTCATTTTCCAATCTATTGAAAAAAAGAGAAGGAGAGAAAGGAAGGAGGGAGAGATTTCAAATCAGTACCATTATTAATATACTCGGTACCAAAAAATTGAGGAAATTTTATTTGGTTAAATACATTATTTGCTTAATGAACTGCCAATTGGAAATAGACCCAGATTATCAAGTTTTAGCTAACTGTATTAATCCATATATATCCCTTACATATAGAGACGGAGGAGAACTATGTCGTATCAAAAAGAAAAAGCTACAAGTGTGATAGCTAATTAATGAAAGAGCGAATATAATAATATATGCGGTCTCATTTATGGCTGCAATATGGGTGAGCATGTAAGGAGTTGTTTATACCTTTATGTGCCTAAATATAAGTCACTTGTACTCCATTTTCGCATATCAAGAAATGCATTAAATAGATAAAATTTCTACATTTGCCCTTATTAAATTTTGTCTCTCTCTACTTTACAAATAATTTTCACACCTTTCTACTATTTTTCTCTTTCCAATCGAAATTAAACAGGACTAAAATTGACAAAACATGATTAATTACCCTACAAGTGAATTATATTTTAAACCAATTTTTTTCCCTACAAGTGATTTATATTTGGGCACAGAGAACATACTGCTTTTTCAATATGTTCAACTTCAATGGAGGCTTGTGTGGGCATTATTATTTATTACAACCATGATGGGCCTGACACATCCGTGAATATGAGTTCTGAGGAGCAGAGATAGATAAGGGTTATAAAAAGTGTGTTCTAAAAGAGTACTGTTGATCTTGATCTGGGATTCGAGTGCCAGTTGTTGTAGTAAAGTTGGAGCCTTAAGGTGGCTTAGTGACAGGGACAAAAGCTTTTGTAATATTAATGTCTTTTGAAGGCTCATGTTTCTTCTTCCTTCACAAAGCTTCTTCTTCCTCCATTTGATAATCAGATAGCTAGCTAGGGTTTGCAGTGAAACTCATGAACCATATACATGTATTTATAGACATGGCTAGTCAAGGTATTATATAATCCATGTTCGTTGATCAACAATACGCTAGAAATTTAAGGGAATTTGAATGATGTAATTAACCAAGTGATAGTTTAAGAAATTTACATACAAATACTCAACTCTTGCGTGCATATACATTAATTACTGTCTTACACTTGTGTTTTGTGATAACCCTTTGGGCCGCCCAATATCCAATACTTTTTTTAGATCCTTTTACCAGGTATCCAAGTAACCAATGAATCCGGATTGAGGCTCTGCGATCACAATGTCTCTCTCCAAGAGTCTTTTTAACAAGGTAAGATTCAATCTCAGTCCATCAATAGATCAAATACCTTTAGTGATTACTGTCTAACACTTTGAACTTAAGTTGCAATTGAACTTTTGAAAATCAATTATGGTTATAATGTAAGAGGGTGTTTGGATGCAATTTTTTTAATTGCTTTTGAGGCCAAACCATGGTTTGGCAAAAATTTATCCAAACACTCACTATTTTTGTAGAATCTATTTTGCATGTGAAACCATGGTTTGGGAGGCCCAAACCTTGGTTTGGGAAGAATCCATTTTTTTGAGCTTTTTCAACTTTGTGGGTCCCACCCTCTCATTCTCATTGGTTCTTTTTATGTTTGTGGGCCCCACATCACACACTCTCTCTCATCTTTTTTATTTTTTTGAATTTCAACGTTTTTTCTCTTTTTTTTTTTAAGAATTTTAAAATTTTAATACTCCCTCTTATCCTATTTAAGATTTATTTATCTAATTTAATTATATTAAAAAAAATTAGTTAAATTAATTAACATTACATATAGACAAAATTATTTCATTTTTGGTATTAATTATGAAATTTAATGTTAAATAATGGGTTAAGATGTATCATTTTTAATACTGTTAGATGTTTTCTTCTCTTATAATTTAACTCCGTTAGGTCAAATTTAACGGTTTTGTTAAATTTACATCCTTGTTAATTGTTCATTGTTATTTTCCATCTTTCAAAATTTATTTGTACCAGACGTTCTTCAGGAAAAACTTGGTTGTTAAATTTGACATTAATCCTTAAATAATACATAAAATATAATCTTATTCTTCATATGTAATTATCACAAAAGTTAATGTCCTTTTTAGTAATTTGACCATGAAAAAAGCTATTCTGATCAAAACATCCAAACACTCTCATTTTATCAAAATCACTTTTTTCTCATAATCTATTCTTCTTATAATCTATTCTCCAAAAGCTATTCTCCATTTTTTCTCCAGAAGCTATTAAAAAAAGCTAATCCAAACACACACTAAGTCTTGATATTCTTCAACTTCAAACCCCCATATTAGGCGTTACGTTATTGAATCATGTTTACGCGTAGTGTAATTAAATAATCTGATGCTCAAAATGCTTTTATATATATATATATATATATATTGCCTTATTCCATGTTTATTAACTTTTCGTTTTGATCTTTCTTATGTTTTTAACGTTAATTAATTTGAATAAAAAAGTAATTAACTACTATAACCCCTGTCCATTCTGGTTAAGTAGATGTTGTAATATCCCAAAATGTACTCAAGGGCTAAATGTACAAAATAGATGATGGGATTAATGACAAAATTACCTCTAGAAATTTTGTTATAACTTTAGTTGAATTTCACATGCAAAATTGGCAACTAAATATCATATTGCAAGATGATATTTTACAAGATCATCTTCTTCTTCAAAAGGCCATGATTCACGTATGACAAGGGAAAACCAAGAGAAAAAAAAAATACCTATTGACTATTAAATATGACATATGGAAACAAACATATGACCAAGTTATAAAAGATGAGCACTTGGTCAACAATCTCATGCTAAGTCTTTTATCACTTTTTCTCTTCTTCATTTCGGTCAAGGAAATGCTAAGAGAGATAGAGTAAGCATTTAATCAATAAATTCCCTCCCCTCAAGTCAATTATTTCGGCTATGTCATCAAGAAGGAAAGAGAAAGATGATGATATCAATTTGTTGGCACATGTTAAGGCTATTAGAATATATTATTTTGAGGAGGTGGAAGTGTGATATTTTTGACAAATCATTTATCCCTTTCAAGTCCCATATTTCGGTCAGCTCTTTAAGTGATAAGGGAAAAGAAAATCTGATCATTTATTCACTCTCTCTCTCTCATTCTCTAAGTCGGTTCAGCAGTGCAACCCGAGAGAGCAAGAAGGAGCAAGTGAAGGTAAGACTTTAATCTTGATTTTCACCTCCTTAACCTCATCTATGGCTCAAGAGTCCTTCATGAAACTTGTTCCTCTCTTCCTTAGCTTCATTTCTATGGTTTTTGTTTTTGAAGAAGAGGAGTTTTCAGCCACCTTGCAAGAACAAAAGCTGAAGAATCAAAGAAAGAACTTAAGGAGAAGCAAGAGGTGAGTATTAGCATCAATTTGAGCTATTGGTTGTGTTGGTTGGATGAGTATTTTGGCATGTGTAAATCTGCCCTGATTTTGGTCAAACAAGGGTTTGGGTAATTCATGATGTTTTGGTTGTGTTATTGGTGGTTTATGATGATTGGAAACCATGTGACATAAGTTTGATGCTGAAATTGGAAGTTGATAATTATTGGAATTTATTTTGATTTTTCTGCCAAAACAGGACATGGAGAATGAGTGGGAATTTGTTAATTTTGATGTTACCATTGTGTTCTACACGAAAAATTATGTGGGAATAGCCCTAGGTTGTGAATTTTGGGTCATTGGAACTCAAAGTGTAAATTTGGGTTTTCAGCCTGAACAGAATTCCAGCGAAGTACTCTGCTTGTGTGGTGTTTTTGGATAACCAAATGATCTCTAAAAATTGTGAAACTTTCCAGTATTAAAGTTCACATTCCAAGCTTCAAAATGGACATATAATTTGTGTCATTTCGTTTTTTGAGCTGTGAGTTCTGGTTGCCCAAAGTTTGATGTCGAAACTGGACTTAATTCTGGAGCAGTGTGGGATTTTGTGTAATTCTGGAATTGTGTGGTGATTTCCAGTAATGATTCATATTTTTCCTATGAAGAGGACTTCAATAGCTTTCCATAGGACTTGGGATCACCTCATTTCAATTTTTGTAGAATTAGTTATGATTTTTCAAAGTCTGGAGAAAATTCTGGCAGATTTGGTCTTTTATGCGAAAATTGAAGATGTAATGGCATAATGTAGTATTGTTGAATTTTGAGGTTAGTAATTGGTCTTTTAGGTTAATTGACCACTTTAACTCCTTAGTTGATTTGATTAAATGCCTCTAATGATAACCAACTTGAGTATTTGAATTAAAGAATTGGATTAAGTAATAACCTATCGCCCGTAATTCTAATTATAGGATTTGACATTTGCCCTGCACGTGATAAACCAGTGCCAGTGCACGATCGGAAAGAACAAGGTAGTGACTCTTTCTCTTATTATGTGTATGATGCCTTGCATGTATGTCATTTCATTGAATATGCCGTGATGTAACATTGCCGTTGTGAAATGTCGTTGTTGTGCTGTTGTGAAACATGCTGTTGTGAAATATGCCGTTGTGAATGCAGCGAAAGCTGTTGCAAAAATGCCGTTGTGTTGTTGTTGCTGTGATTTGCTTACATGCTTTGTGATTGTACATGTTATAAGTGAATTGTTACTACTGAGATTCTTTTGAATCTCATTCTTTCCAATGACTAACCTACAGCAAGGGCAAGCGGTTCAAAGGAAAAGCAAGTGACAAAGGGCGGTTAGAGCTCCTAGCTAGGAGTTTTAATTTTGGTAGTTGGTTGTCATATTTTGTTGGGGATTAGTTGCACATGTTGTATATATTGAATAGTGTTGTGTAATCCCCTATATGGGAAACTAATCGTTGTAAACCCTTTATTACGTAATGAAACCTGAGCGTTGTCAGGAATTTTTGGTTGCACTCTGATATGTATGAATAAAACCGAACTGGACAGACCAATTATATTCGAGATGTGAATGTGAGATCGTACTAAACAAGTTTTGGAAAAGTTTTAAATTAATCACTGGTCTCTATTTCAACTTAATGACGCATTCTCGAACTATAAATTTGGCTATTAAGGTAGGGGGTTACATTTTTGGTATCAGAGCTGTAGTTCCTGGCAAGGGTAGGATTTGCTAGGATAGTTACTATAGTTTGTTGCCTTAGTCATAAGAAAATGACTTATGATTTTTGTGGTATACACATGAGTATGATTGCTGGTTGCCGATATATACAAGATTTAAGAACTATGTGTATACATTTGTTATGATACTGACATGGTGAATCATTGTAGAATTGAAAGACACAATGGTTCACCCAAGAAACAGAAGAGTAGAACCAGAAGTGGAGGTGGTGCTAAATGACATTCCACCAGACCCTATGCGGGAGATGATGGGGTTGATTCGTGATCAAAGAGATATGATAGCTGAGCTGAGAGAAGAGCTCAGAGAGGAAAGGGCAAAACGCAATGAAGACCGCGGCCAGTCCACTCACGAAGAGACCCAAGAGGACACACATCACGAAGAAACCGCTGAAGGCTCCATTCGACCTCCAGAGTCACCTCCTCACACCGAACCAAACCCAGAGTTACATGGAGTACCAGCCCGTGAGGAGAGAGATCTGCAGTATTGGGTCTCCAAATTCTGCAAACATCTACCTCCGGTGTTTAAAGGCAGATTTGATCCTCAAGTAGCTGAAGACTGGTTGAACAGACTAGAGAAGATCTTTGAGGTTCTTGAATGCCCATCAGAGGTGAAAGCGCGGTTAGCGGTGTACAAGTTGGAAGGAGATGCAGACCGTTGGTGGCGGAATATCGCCCTAACACTTCGAAGCCGCAATATACCACTGACCTGGGAAGTGTTTCAACGACAGTTCAATGAGAAATATTTCCCCAAGTCAGTGAGGCTTGAGAAGGAAACTGAATTTCTAAATATCAAACAAGGAGATACGGAGACCTTTGATGAGTATCTGTCCCGTTTCGTTCG
This sequence comes from Inga laurina, assembly GCA_963855925.1. NCBI lineage: Eukaryota > Viridiplantae > Streptophyta > Magnoliopsida > Fabales > Fabaceae > Inga > Inga laurina. Next base: position 2,255,612 of record OY979701.1, read on the forward strand.
GTTGTCCCGATATTCCTCCTATCTTCGGAGTATGGATGACGAAGAATGGAGTTCAGACATGCTTATTCGTGGTTTAAGACGAGAACTGAGAAAGAGATTGGCCACTCACTTGTTTACTGAGTTCAATAAAGCGGTTGAAGAATGCAGAATCACAGAAAACAATCTGAGAGATTTATATCCTGCCAAAGTTACCAGCAACCGCAGTGAGCCTAGTAAAGGGACTACTTCCCAAAAGCGAAAGGGACAGGGGTTCTCAGCTAAGGGTAGTGGTAAGAAGCCTTATCAATATGAGGGTCGTGATAATCTGAAAGCCCCCACAATATTGACATGCACTCGTTGTGGGAGGTCACATCCTAGTAGAACATGTACGGGGCAAGTAGTTTGTTATAACTGTAAACAGCCGGGACACATTGCTACTGAATGCAGACGGCCGTCGATAGAGCAAAGGCCCAGGAATCAGGCCAGGGTGTTCACCATGACACACGAGGAAGCCCGGAAGTCCCCCGACCTGATTCAAGGTAAAATCTTTATCAATGGTAGTTTACTGCAAGCTTTATTTGATTCGGGTGCAAGTCATTCCTTCATTGCCTATGATTGTGTGAAGCGCCTGGGGTTACATGTTCATAAATTGCCATTTGATTTGGTTGTGTCGACGCCGATGGGTGTCAAGGTTGTGACAGCTGAGGCTTGTTTGAACTGTATAATAACTGTTGAGGGGTATGAGTCTACTGTTGATTTGATTTGTCTGCCGCTCTACCAATTAGAAGTCATATTGGGTTTTGATTGGTTGACGGTGAATAATGTATTGCTGGATTGTGGAAACAAGAAAATAGTGTATCCTAATTCCCATAAGGATGATAATGTGAATTCTAGTTTGAACTTCCTCTCAACGGCTAAAGCTGAGAAATATCTAGAGAAGGGGTGCCAGGGGTATATAGTATTCTTTTCCGTGCAGGGAGAGATAGAAGAAACTTTAGAAAGTATACCCGTGGTAAGAGAGTTTCCTGAGGTATTTCCGGACGATCTTAGCGGATTACCTCCGGAAAGGGAAGTGCAGTTTCCAATTGAAATTGTGCCTGGAGCTGGTTCTATATCAAAAGCCCCATACCGAATGGCCCCAAATGAAATGGCGGAGCTAAAGAAACAGATCGAAGACTTACTTGAAAAAGGGTTCATCCGACCCAGCGTTTCACCATGGGGAGCTCCAGTATTGTTTGTTAAGAAGAAAGACGGGAGTCTAAGACTGTGTGTGGATTATAGAGAGTTGAACAAGATAACCGTTAAGAACAAATATCCTCTCCCGAGAATCGACGACCTTCTAGATCAACTGTCTGGTTCTTGTGTATTTTCGAAGATTGATCTAAGGTCGGGTTATCATCAGCTACGAGTGAAAGCAGAAGATGTACCGAAGACTGCCTTCAGAACTAGGTATGGGCATTATGAGTTTCTAGTAATGCCCTTTGGCCTAACTAATGCACCTGCTGTATTCATGGATTACATGAATCGTGTCTTTCGACAATACCTAGACCAATTTGTAGTGGTGTTTATCGACGACATTCTGATATACTCTAAGAGTAGGGAGGAACACGAGCATCATTTGAGAATTGTACTAGGGATATTGCTTGAAAATCAGCTCTATGCCAAGTTAAGTAAGTGCGAGTTTTGGCTTCCAGAAGTAAAATTCTTGGGCCATGTTATCTCGCAAGAAGGGGTCTCGATGGATCCCAGTAAAATGGAAGCAGTACTTAACTGGAAGAGGCCAGAAACTGTTGCTGAGATACGCAGTTTTCTGGGTCTTGCTGGTTACTACCGGAGATTTATTCAAAATTTCTCTCGGATTGCCTTGCCGATGACCAAGCTCACGCGAAAAGATCAGCCGTTTAAGTGGGATGAACGTTGTGAAAACATTTTTGTTGAGCTGAAGGAGAGGTTGACCACAGCACCGGTGTTGATTATACCCGATCCTAGCTTGACTTATGTTGTATATAGTGATGCGAGTAAGCAAGGGTTGGGGTGTGTCCTTATGCAGCAGGGACGAGTGGTGGCCTACGCCTCCCGACAGCTAAAGCCTCATGAAATGAACTATCCCACTCATGATCTGGAGCTTGCGGCGATTGTGTTTGCATTGAAAATATGGCGGCATTATCTGTATGGTGTGACGGTAGAACTGTACTGCGACCACAAGAGTCTCAAGTATTTGTACGATTAGAAAGAGTTGAATATGAGACAACGCCGGTGGATGGAGTTGCTGAAAGATTACAACCTAGAGATCAAGTATCATCCGGGTAAAGCTAACGTCGTCGCGGATGCTCTTAGTCGAAAGACAATACTAGTTGCAGTAATGATGATTCAAGAGATGAAATTGATAGAAGATTTTCGGGACTTGAATTTGTCAAACCTGATTGTCTGTGCTAATTATAATGTTTCCCAAGGGGAAAGTGATCTGAGGGTTGAGATTGAAGAAGCTCAGAGACAAGATGGCTGGATACAGCGGAATCTGGCTAGAATTGAACGGGGAGAAGCTCAGGGCTATGATCTGTCACCTAGTGGACTAGTTCGCTATCAGAAGAGAATTTGTGTTCCACTTAAGGCGGAGTTGAGACAGAAGATTCTAGATGAGGCGCACAAGAGACCATATACTCTTCATCCGGGTATGACCAAAATGTATCATAATCTGAAGTCTATGTATTGGTGGCCGGGTTTGAAGAGTGATGTGACAAAGTATGTAGCGAGGTGTCTCACTTGCCAGAAGGTAAAGATTGAGCACCAGAGACCGCCTGGTTTGCTTCAAAGTCCTGAGATTCCAGAATGGAAATGGGAAAGTGTGACCATGGACCTGGTGGTGGGATTGCCCAGGATCAGGAATTATGATGCGATATGGGTAATTGTGGACCGATTAACGAAGTCGGCACACTTTATACCGATTAATGCTAGTTACTCTCCAAACAAGCTAGCAGAGATTTATATCCGAGAGATTGTGAAACTCCATGGCATACCGAAGAACATCATTTCCGACCGTGATCCCCGATTCACTTCGAGATTTTGGAAGGCGTTGCATGATGCATTAGGAACTCAATTGAGATTCAGCACGGCCTATCATCCTCAGACAGATGGTCAATCAGAAAGGACTATCCAGACACTAGAGGATATGTTGCGAGCTTGTGTTCTCGACTTCAAAGGTAATTGGGATCGCTTTCTTCCACTTGCTGAATTCGCTTACAACAATAGCTATCATGCGAGCATTCAGATGGCGCCGTATGAAGCGTTGTATGGGAGAAAGTGCCAATCACCCTTGTGCTGGAATGAGTTATCTGAGAGGAAGCTTTATGGGCCGGAGCTTGTTGATCAAACCTCAGCACAGATTCAAATCATCCGTAAAAGGCTTCATGCAGCACAAAGTCGACAGAAAAGCTATGCTGACAAGAGGAGAAGGTCTCTAGAGTTTGAGGTGGGTGATCATGTTTTTCTGAGAGTATCACCGGTTACGGGCATCGGGAGAGCTATCAAGCGGAAGAAGTTGAGCCCGAGGTATATAGGTCCTTTTGAAATTCTAGCGAGAATTGGGCCTGTAGCCTATCGAATAGCCCTACCCCCAAACTTGAGCAGGCTTCACGATGTGTTTCATGTTTCCCAACTGAAGAAGTACCAACCGGACCCATCTCATATAGTTGAATATGAAGAAGTCGAATTACAAGACAACTTCACATATGCGGTAGAGCCAGAGCAGATCATTGATCGAGAAGAACGACGGCTCAGACACCGAAGCATTCCATTTGTGAAAGTGATCTGGAAGGGAATGACAGAAAGAGAAGCAACTTGGGAAGCGGAAGCAGATATGCTTAGACGTTATCCGGAGTTTATGGCTCAAGTTGTGTAACAAATTTCGAGGACGAAATTTATTGTACGGGGGGAGAATTGTAATATCCCAAAATGTACTCAAGGGCTAAATGTACAAAATAGATGATGGGATTAATGACAAAATTACCTCTAGAAATTTTGTTATAACTTTAGTTGAATTTCACATGCAAAATTGGCAACTAAATATCATATTGCAAGATGATATTTTACAAGATCATCTTCTTCTTCAAAAGGCCATGATTCACGTATGACAAGGGAAAACCAAGAGAAAAAAAAAAATACCTATTGACTATTAAATATGACATATGGAAACAAACATATGACCAAGTTATAAAAGATGAGCACTTGGTCAACAATCTCATGCTAAGTCTTTTATCACTTTTTCTCTTCTTCATTTCGGTCAAGGAAATGCTAAGAGAGATAGAGTAAGCATTTAATCAATAAATTCCCTCCCCTCAAGTCAATTATTTCGGCTATGTCATCAAGAAGGAAAGAGAAAGATGATGATATCAATTTGTTGGCACATGTTAAGGCTATTAGAATATATTATTTTGAGGAGGTGGAAGTGTGATATTTTTGACAAATCATTTATCCCTTTCAAGTCCCATACTTCGGTCAGCTCTTTAAGTGATAAGGGAAAAGAAAATCTGATCATTTATTCACTCTCTCTCTCATTCTCTAAGTCGGTTCAGCAGTGCAACCCGAGAGAGCAAGAAGGAGCAAGTGAAGGTAAGACTTTAATCTTGATTTTCACCTCCTTAACCTCATCTATGGCTCAAGAGTCCTTCATGAAACTTGTTCCTCTCTTCCTTAGCTTCATTTCTATGGTTTTTGTTTTTGAAGAAGAGGAGTTTTCAGCCACCTTGCAAGAACAAAAGCTGAAGAATCAAAGAAAGAACTTAAGGAGAAGCAAGAGGTGAGTATTAGCATCAATTTGAGCTATTGGTTGTGTTGGTTGGATGAGTATTTTGGCATGTGTAAATCTGCCCTGATTTTGGTCAAACAAGGGTTTGGGTAATTCATGATGTTTTGGTTGTGTTATTGGTGGTTTATGATGATTGGAAACCATGTGACATAAGTTTGATGCTGAAATTGGAAGTTGATAATTATTGGAATTTATTTTGATTTTTCTGCCAAAACAGGACATGGAGAATGAGTGGGAATTTGTTAATTTTGATGTTACCATTGTGTTCTACACGAAAAATTATGTGGGAATAGCCCTAGGTTGTGAATTTTGGGTCATTGGAACTCAAAGTGTAAATTTGGGTTTTCAGCCTGAACAGAATTCCAGCGAAGTACTCTGCTTGTGTGGTGTTTTTGGATAACCAAATGATCTCTAAAAATTGTGAAACTTTCCAGTATTAAAGTTCACATTCCAAGCTTCAAAATGGACATATAATTTGTGTCATTTCGTTTTTTGAGCTGTGAGTTCTGGTTGCCCAAAGTTTGATGTCGAAACTGGACTTAATTCTGGAGCAGTGTGGGATTTTGTGTAATTCTGGAATTGTGTGGTGATTTCCAGTAATGATTCATATTTTTCCTATGAAGAGGACTTCAATAGCTTTCCATAGGACTTGGGATCACCTCATTTCAATTTTTGTAGAATTAGTTATGATTTTTCAAAGTCTGGAGAAAATTCTGGCAGATTTGGTCTTTTATGCGAAAATTGAAGATGTAATGGCATAATGTAGTATTGTTGAATTTTGAGGTTAGTAATTGGTCTTTTAGGTTAATTGACCACTTTAACTCCTTAGTTGATTTGATTAAATGCCTCTAATGATAACCAACTTGAGTATTTGAATTAAAGAATTGGATTAAGTAATAACCTATCGCCCGTAATTCTAATTATAGGATTTGACATTTGCCCTGCACGTGATAAACCAGTGCCAGTGCACGATCGGAAAGAACAAGGTAGTGACTCTTTCTCTTATTATGTGTATGATGCCTTGCATGTATGTCATTTCATTGAATATGCCGTGATGTAACATTGCCGTTGTGAAATGTCGTTGTTGTGCTGTTGTGAAACATGCTGTTGTGAAATATGCCGTTGTGAATGCAGCGAAAGCTGTTGCAAAAATGCCGTTGTGTTGTTGTTGCTGTGATTTGCTTACATGCTTTGTGATTGTACATGTTATAAGTGAATTGTTACTACTGAGATTCTTTTGAATCTCATTCTTTCCAATGACTAACCTACAGCAAGGGCAAGCGGTTCAAAGGAAAAGCAAGTGACAAAGGGCGGTTAGAGCTCCTAGCTAGGAGTTTTAATTTTGGTAGTTGGTTGTCATATTTTGTTGGGGATTAGTTGCACATGTTGTATATATTGAATAGTGTTGTGTAATCCCCTATATGGGAAACTAATCGTTGTAAACCCTTTATTACGTAATGAAACCTGAGCGTTGTCAGGAATTTTTGGTTGCACTCTAATATGTATGAATAAAACCGAACTGGACAGACCAATTATATTCGAGATGTGAATGTGAGACCGTACTAAACAAGTTTTGGAAAAGTTTTAAATTAATCACTGGTCTCTATTTCAACTTAATGACGCATTCTCGAACTATAAATTTGGATGTAACCCCCTACCTTAATAGCCTAATTTATAGTTCGAGAATGTGTCATTAAGTTGAAATAGAGATCAACAGTTAATTTAAAACTTTTCCAAAACTTGTTTAATGCGGTCTCACATTCACATTTCAAATATAATTGGCATATACAGTTCGGTTTCATTCATACATATCATAGTGCAACCAAAAATTCCCGACAACGCTCGGGTTTTGTTTAATTAATAAAGGGTTTACAGGGCACATTGCCCATTTACAGTTTCCCATATAGGGAATTACACTACACAATTCATTATATACAATATGTACAACTACTCCCTAACAAAATATGATAACCAGCTACCCAAAATTAAAACTCCTAACTAGGAGCTTTAACCGCCCTTCATCACTAGCTTTTCCTTTGAACCGCTTGCCTTGGCTATAGGTTAGTCAATGGGAAGAATGATATTCAAAAGAATGCCAATAGTAACAGTTCACTTATAACATGTATAATCACAAAGCATGTAAGCAAATCACAAGCAACAACACATCAACGGCGTTTTTGCGACAGCTTTCGCTATGTTCGCAACGGCATGTTTCACAATGGCATATTTCACACGGCATATTTCACAACATCATATTCCACAACGGTATATCCACACCAGCATGTTTCTCAACGACAGGTTTCACAACGGCATGTCTCACACTGCAAGTTTCACAACTCAATGATAAGACATACATACAATGTGTCATACACAATATAAGAGAAAGGGTTACTACCTTGTTCTTTCCGCTCGTGCTCTGGCACCGGCTTATCACATGCAGGGCAAATGTCAAATCCTATAATTAGAATTACGGGCAATAGGTTATTACTTAATCCAATTCTTCTTTAATTCAAACACTCAAGTTGGTTATCATTAGGGACATTTAATCAAGTCAACTAAGAAGATAAAGTGGTCAATTAACCTAAAAGACCAATTCCTAACCTCAAAGTTCAACAATATTACCATGTGCCATTACCTTCAAATTTTCACACACTTGAATCAAATCTGCCAGAATTGTCTCCAGACTTTGAAAAATCATAACTAATTCTACAAAAATCTAAATGAGGTGATCTCAAGTCCTATGGAAAGCTATTGAAGTTATCTATACAGGAAAAATATGTATCAATGCTGTCCATAACCACAAAAATACATAATTACATGAAATCCTATACTGCTCCAGAATTGCTTCCAGTTTCAACCCCAAAGTTTGGAAAATCATAACTCCCAGCACACAAATCAAAATGACAGTCATTATATGTTCATTTTGAAGCTTGGCATGTGAACTATTAGATTGGAAAGTTTCATAATTTTTAGATATCATTTGGTTATCCAAAAACACCATACTAATAAGGTACCTCACTGTAATTCTGTTCAAGCAAAAATCCAGTTTTGCATTTTGAGTTTCAATGACCCAAAATTCACAACTCGGGGCTATTTCTGTAATATCCCAAAATGTATCCAAAGGGTTAAATATAATAGACAGTGAAATAAAAGGGTTTAATGGCACACTAATTAATTTTGCCATGGTCAAGAGTTAATTGCTACTTGATCTTGAGGATAGATTTAGGAAACAAAATGAAGGGCCAAGATTGCTCTTATAAAGTAGAAGTAATGATGAAGATAATTAAAGCAGTATCCTTATCTTTTCCTCTTATATGGACACAAGGCACATGCAAGACCAAGTGCAAGACCAAGTCAACACACTCTCTTCCCTTTTTCTACAAGAAAACCATCCCCTCCTTGCTCTATTCTTATGCAATATTTCGTCCAAGCTTTGAGAAAGGAAAGGAAGAGAATTTAATTGATATATTCTTACACTTAAAGTCAACAAAAGTGGCAAGGATTTAATCAATATACTTCCTTGACCTTATGCAAATATTGGACGTTCAAATCATAAGGAAAAGAGAGAGAGAGAAGCTAATCAAAGGATATCCTCACCTTTTTGCCTAAGCACAAGTCGGTCAAGCATTTCAAGAAAGAAGAAAGAAGGAAAGAAGGAAAGAGAAAAGCTCACTTTTCTTGTACCTATTACACCTAGATAAGTTACCAAAAAAATGTATGACCAAGTAATTAATATTAGCCACAATTTTCTCTCCATTTGGTCCAACTTTTCGGTCAGCTCTTAAGGGATAAGGGAAGGCGAAAATCTGATCATTCATCACTCATTTTCTCTCTCTCCAAGTGGGTTTGCAGCAGCTCCGATGAAAGAGAAAGAAGAGCAAGGTGAAGGTGATGAGACTTTCTACCTTAATTTTCACCTCCTTAACATCATCTATGGCTCATGTGTCCTTCATAAACATTGTTCCTCTTGATGAGAGCTTCATTTCTATAGTTTTAGAATTTCAAGAGGAGGTGTTTTGAGCCATCATCCAAGAACAAAAGCTGAAAAACCAAAGAAAGGAGCTAAGGAGAAGCAAGAAGTGAGTATTGGCTTCAATTTGAGCTATTGGTTATGTTGGATGAATGAGTATTTTGGCATGTGTAAATCTGCCCTGATTTTGGCCAAACAAGGGTTTGGGTAATTCATGATGTTTTGGTTATGTTATTAGTGGTTTATGATGATTAGAATCCATTTGACATAAGTTTGATGCTGAAATTAGAAGTTAGTAATTGTGGGAATTTATTTTGAATTTTCTGCCAAAACAGGATATTGGGAACGAGTGGGAATTTGTTCATTTTGATGTTACCATTGTATTCTATAGGAAAAATCATGTGGGAATAGCCCCGGATTGTGAATTTTGGGTCATTGAAACTTAAAATGCAAAACTGGATTTTCTGCCTGAACAGAATTGCAGCGAGATACTCGTCCTGTATAGAGGACTTCAATAGCTTTCCATAGGACTTGGGATCACCTCATTTCATTTTTTTTTAGAATTAGTTATGATTTTTCAAGGTTTGGAGAAAATTCTGGCAGATTTGGTTCAAGTGTGCGAAAATTTAAAGGTAATGGCACATGGTAATATTGTTAAACTATGAGGTTAGGAATTGTTCTTTTAGGTTAATTTACCACTTTATCTTTTTTGTTGACTTGATTAAATGTCCTTAATGGTAACCAACTTGAGTGTTTGAATTAAAGAATAGGATTAAGTAATAACATGTCCCCCGTAATTCTAATTGTAGGATTTGACATTTGCCCTGCACGTAATAAACCAGTGCCAATGCATGAGCTGAAAGAACAAGGTAGTGACTCTTTCTCTTATTCTGTGTATAATGCCTTGCATGTATGTTATTTCATTGAATATGCTGTGATGTAACATTGCCGTTGTGTAACGATGTCGTTGTGAAACATGTTGATGTAGAACATGCCTTTGTGAAATGCCATTGTTGTGCTATTGTGAAATATGCTGTTGTGAAACATGCCATTGTGAATGCAGTGAAAGCTGTCGCAGAAATGCCAATGTTGTATTGTTGTTTGTGATTTGCTTACATGCTTTGTGATTGTACATGTTATAAGTGAATTGTTACTACTGTGATTCTTTTGAATCTCATTCTTTCCAATGACTAACCTACAGCAAGGGCAAGCGGTTTAAAGGAAAAGCAAGTGATGAAGGGCGGTTAGAGCTCCTAGCTAGGAATTTCTTAATGGTAGTTGGTTGTCATATTTTGTTGGGGATTAGTTGCACATGTTGTATATATTGAATAGTGTTGTGTAATCCCCTGTATATATGGGAAACTGAGAATAGGCAATGTGCCCTGTAAACCCTTCATTAGGTAATGAAACCTGAGCGTTGTCGGGAATTTTTGGTTGCACTCTGATATGTATGAATGAAACCGAATTGCACAGGCTAATTATATTCGAAATGTGAATGTGAGACCGTACTAAACAGGTTTTGAAAAAATTTTAAATTAACCGCTGGTCTCTATTTCAACTTAATGATACATTCTTGAACTATAAATTGGGCTATTAAGGTAGGGGTTACATTTTTTGTATCAAAGCTGTAGTTTCTAGCAAGGGTAGGATTTGCTAGGATAGTTGCCATAGTTTGTTGCCTTAGTCATAAAAGATGACTTATGATTGTTTGTGGTATACACTTGAGTATTTTTGCTGGTTGCCGATATATAGAAGTTTTAAAGACTATGTATATATATTTGTTATGATATTGACATGGTGAATCATTGTAGAATTGAAAGACACAATGGTTTACTTGAGAATCAGAAGAGTAAAACCAGAAGTAGAGGTGGTGCTTAATGACAATCCACCAGATCCTATACGGGAGATGATGGGTTTGATAAGAGAACAAAGAGACATGATTAATGAGCTAAGAGAGGAAAGGGCAAAACACAATGAAGGCTGTGGCCAGTTCACTCACGAAGAGACTCAAGAAAACACATATCATGAAGAAACTGCTGAAGGGTCCATTCGACCTCCAGAGTCACCTCCTCACACCGAACTGAACCTAGAGTCACATAGAGTACTAGCCCACAACAAGAGAGATCTGCAGTATTTGGTCTCCAAATTATGCAAACATCTACCTCCAGTGTTTAGAGGGAGGTTTAAACCTCAAGCAGCTGAGGATTGGTTGAACCAGTTAGAGAAAATTTTTGAAGTCCTGGATTGTCTAACTGAGGTGAAGGCACACTTAGCCATGTATAAGTTAGAGGGGGATGCCGACCAGTGGTGGCGGAACATCACTCTTACACTGCGGAACCAAAATATGCAGGTGACTTGGGAACATCACTCGACATGCTAATACGGGGCTTGAGATGTGAGCTGAGGAAGAGATTAGCCTCCCACCAATTCACTGAATTCAACAAAGTAGTAGAGGAGTGCAGAATCACCGAAAACAACCTAAGGGATTTGTACCCAGCTAAAGGGTGGTAACAGCCACAATGAGCCTAGTAAGGGGAATACTTCCCAAAAGCGGAAGGGACAAGGATTATTAGCTAAGGGCAGTGGTAAGAAGCCCTATCAATCTGAGAGTCGTGATAATAAAAACCCCCAACAGTATTGACATATACTCGTTGTGGGAGGGCACATCCTGGCAGAACATGTACGGGGGCAAGTAGTCTGTTATAACTGTAAACAACCGGGACACATTGCTACTAAATGCAGACGGTCGTCGACAGAGCAAAGACCCAGGAATCAGGTCAGGGTGTTCGCCATGACACATGAGGAAGCCTGAAAGTCCTCCGAACTGATTCAAGGTAAAATCTTTCTCAATGGTAGTTTACTACAAGCTTTATTTGATTCAGGTGTAAGTCATTCCTTTATTGCCTATGACTGTGTAAAGCTCTTGGGATTGCATGTTCATAAACTGCCATTTGATTTGGTTGTGTCGACACTGATGGGTGTCAAGGCTATGATAACTGAGGCTTGTTTGAACTGTGTAATAACCATTGAGGGGCATGAATCTACTGTTGATTTGATTTGTTTGCCACTCTACCAATTAGAAGTCATATTGGGTTTTGATTGGTTGATGGCGAATGATGCATTGTTGTATTGTGGAAACAAGAAAATAGTGTATCCACTTCCTATAATGATGATAATGCGAATTCTAGTTTGAACTTCCTCTCAACGGTTAAAGCTGAGAAATATCTAGAAAGGGGTGCCAGGGGTATATGGTATTCTTTTCTGTGTAGGGAGAGACAGAAGAAACTTTAGAAAGTATACCATGGTAAGAGAGTTCCCTGAGGTGTTTCCGGATGATCTTAGTGGATTACCTCCGGAAAAGGAATTGCAGTTTCCAATTGAAATTGTGCTTGGAGCTGGTTTTATATCAAAAGTCACATACCGAATGGCTCAAAATGAAATGGCAGAGCTAAAGAAGTATATTGAAGACTTACTTGAAAAAGGGTTCATTCGACCCAGTGTTTTGCCATGGGGAGCTCTAGTATTATTTGTCAAGAAGAAAGACGGGATTCTGAGACTATGTGTGGACTACAGAGAATTGAACAAGATAACTGTCAAGAACAAGTATCCACTCCCAAGAATCGATGACCTTCTAGATGAACCGTCTGGTTTTTGTGTATTTTCAAAGATTGATCTAAGGTTGGGTTATCATCAGTTGTGAGTGAAAGCAGAAGATGTACTGAAGACTGCCTTCAGAACTAGGTATGGGCACTATGAGTTTCTAGTAATGCCATTTGCCCTAACCAATGCACCTGCTGTATTCATAGATTACATGAATCGTGTTTTTTGACAATACCTAGACCAATTTGTAGTCGTGTTTATCGACGACATTATGATATGCTCCAAGAGTAGGGAGGAGCACGAGCATCATTTGAGAATTGTGCTGGGGATATTGCGTGAAAAGCAGCTCTATACCAAGTTGAGTAAGTACGAGTTTTGGCTTTCAAAAGTTAAGTTTCTGGGCCATGTTATCTCACAAGAAAGGGTCTCCATGAATCCCAGTAAAGTGGAAGCAAAACTAGATTGGAAGAGTCCAGAAACTGTTGCTAGATACACAGTTTTCTGGGTCTTGCTAGTTACTACCGGAGATTTATTCAGAATTTCTCTTGGATTGCCTTGTCGATGACCAAGCTCACGTGAAAAGATCAGCCATTTAAGTGGGATGAACATTGTGAAAATAATTTTGTTGAGTTCAAGGAGAGGTTAACCACGGCACCGGTGTTGATTATACATGATCCTAGCTTGACTTATGTTGTGTACAGTGATGCGAGTAAGCAGGGGTCGGGGTGTGTCCTTATGCAGTAGGGACGAGTAATGGTCTATGCCTCCCGATAGCTGAAGCCTCATGAAATGAACTATCCTACTCATGATCTGGAGCTTGCAGCGATTGTGTTTGCATTGAAAATATGGTGACATTATCTATATGATTGTATTTGCCCTGCACGTGATAAACCAGTGCCAGTGCATGAGCGGAAAGAACAAGGTAGTGACTCTTTCTCTTATTCTGTGTATGATGCCTTGCATGTATGTCATTTCATTGAATATGCCGTGATGTAACATTGCCATTGTGTAACGTTGCCGTTGTGAAATGCCATTGTTGTGCTATTGTGAAACATGCCGTTGTGAATGCAGGGAAAGCTATCACAGAAATGCCGTGTTGTGTTGTTGTTTGTGATTTGCTTACATGCTTTGTGATTGTACATGTTATAAGTGAATTGTTACTACTGGGATTCTTTTGAATCTCATTCTTTCCAATGACTAACCTACAGCAAGGGCAAGCGGTTCAAAGGAAAAGCAAGTGACGAAAGGCGGTTAGAGCTCATAGCTAGGAATTTCTCAGTGGTAGTTGGTTGTCATATTTTGTTGGGGATTAGTTGCACATGTTGTATATATTGAATAGTGTTGTGTAATCCCCTGTATGGGAAACTAAGAATAGGCAATGTGCCCTATAAACCCTTTATTAAGTAACAAAACCTAAGCGTTGTCAGGAATTTTTGGTTGCACTCTGATATGTATGAATGAAACCAAACTGCACAGGCCAATTATATTTGAAATGTGAACGTGAGACCCCACTAAATAGGTTTTGGAAAAGTTTTAAATTAACTGTTAGTCTCTATTTCAACTTGATGATGCATTCTCGAACTATAAATTGGGCTATTAATGTAGGGGGTTACAATTTCCACATAATTTTTCATGTAGAACACAATGGTAACATCAAAATGAACAAATTCCCACTTATTCTCCATGTCTTGTTTTGGCAAAAAATTCAAAATAAATTCCAACAATTACTAACTTTCAATTTCAGCATCAAACTTATGTCAAATGGTTCCCAATCATCATAAACCACCAATAACTAACCAAAACATCATGAATTACCCAAACCCTTGTTTGACCAAAATCATGGCAGATTTACACATGCCAAAATATTCATTCAACCAACACAACCAATAGCTCAAATTGAAGCCAATTCTCACCTCTTGCTTCTCCTTAGCTCCTTTCTTTGGTTTTTCAGCTTTTGTTCTTGGATGATGGCTCAAAACACCTCCTCTTGAAATTCTAAAACCATAGAAATGAAGCTCTCATCAAGAGGAACAAAGTTTGTGAAGGGAACTTGAGCCATAGATGAGGTTAAGGAGGTGAAAATCAAGGTAGAAAGTCTCACCTTCAATGGCCTCTTCTTGCACTCTCGTGTTGTAGCTGCACAACCGACTTAAATATGAAGAGAGAGAGTGATAAATGATCAATTTTTTCTTTTCCCTTATCACTTAAAGGGCTGGCCGAAAATATGTTCCAAAAGGTGGCAAAAGTTATGGCTAATATTACTCCTTTGGTCACACATTTATGATAACTTAACTAAGTGTAATTTCTACAAGTTTTCTCTTTCCTTCCTCCCTTTTATATGCCAGCCGAAATTCTCCTTCACAAAGGCACCAACTTTGTTGACCAATTCCCTTCTTACAATATTACATGTTGGTCAACTATTGAGCAAAAAGGTGAGGAATTTATTTGATGCAATTCTCTCTCTTTCTCTTCTTGGCTTCTTGACCGACTCCAAGCATAAAGGTGAGGTTATATATATTTGATTCAATTCCCTCTTCCTTTTCCTTTATTTTAGCCGAAATTATTGACTAAGAGGAAGAATTGTTCACTTAATGCTTTTCCTTTCTCTTTTGTGATTTGGTGGTCCCAACATAAATAAAGAGAAGTGAGTGAATTTGACCAAGTCTTGCCTTTTTGCATGTGTGTGTGGCATGTTGACTAGACCTCCTATCCTTCTCTTGGATTTGGACGCCAATAAGAGGTCTTTGGATGAGTTAAAAGGCTTCTTGATTAAGTCATTTTTACCTTCTTAAAATATATTATTAATTACAATTTATCACATATGCTTTGACTTTTCAAATGGAAAAGATGAAGAGGTATATCATTTAAATCCTCTTTCTTTTTCCTATGATCTTGAACGTTTTTTATCAAGGGAGAAGGAAGGGAAATTAATTTAAGCTTCTTCATCATTATCTTTACTTTTCAAACGAAAATCTTAGCCCTCGAGTACATTTTGGGGTATTACATTGGAAATAGGAGTATATATATAGCTAGACGAGTACGTATATATATTATGATCTGTTCAGCATGGAAATACATATATGGCAAGTGACCAAGAGATTGTTGAGGAAATTTACACACAAATACTCTCAAACATATCCTTTTATGCTTGGGACACAAAATTCACTAAAATTTCCAGCAACCTCGTAATTCTTCGTATATGTCTAAGCATTAATGATTAAAAGTGGCGACAGCACTATGATATATTAATTTCTAAATTAAATCTCTTATACCAAGTTTTGAAGGTTGAATATATATATATAATTTCTAAATTAAATCTAATATACCAAGTTTTGAAGGTTGAATATATATATATATATATAATATCCAACATGAGTTTGGCTTGTGGTCTTTGAGTTCAGCCTTCATAAATGTAACTAACAAGCCTTGTTATTAATATTCTCTCCTAATTAACTATCTAATCAAAATCCTTTTTATATATTCATTCATATTTTAAAACTAATTGACCTCTTCCTTCCTTATAGCTTCTTCAATTCCATTTTTTATTTTTTGGTTCTATTTTATTTCCCCTCTCCAACTCTTTTATTCTCTCCATCCCATGAACACGTAATTGATCTTATCACTTTATTTCGTTAACATAAAATTCAACCTTGATCTTTGACTCTTCATGTTACCTATTTAATTCAAAATTCTATACATTGTTTTCCTTTTGTGCTGAATTATGTCGTGCAAGATGCTTCGTTGTATTTGAGGTGAAATTTGTGATGGCTTTTTTTTTTTAAGAAAATTCAACTTTAACTTTGCTCAGACTTTGCACACATTTGATTGGTGAAATATTTACAAAGTTTTCAATGTTAATATAGCATATGTCACTATTTAGTAGTAAAGGGGACATGAATTCATATATTATTAATAGTAAGTGAATGTTTAGATTTGTCTATTTTAAATGAAATAAATACTCTCTACAATCTTAAATATAAGACTCAGTTGACTTTTTTAGAGATGTTGAAGAAGCTTATTAAGTTAAGGGACTAAAAGTATACCTCATATAAAACTTAAATAACTAAAAGTATGTTGTAGCCCACAACAATATAATGGGATCGATATACAGCTTAATTAATTTACTTAAGTTAAAACAAAAATATTTCTATTTGACATCGTCGATCAATATAATGAGAAAATACCGATCGTCCATTCATTTTAGATGTAGAAGGGTTTATTGATATATAAATTTGGGGAAAACATATTTGTAGGTATCTATACTTTCCCCCAAATTTTATTTTAATGCCTGTGTATTCTTTTTCCCTCTTAATTAAATTATTAATTTTGTTCTATTAATTGTTAATTTCTGTAACTCTGCTCTATTAGCATTGTTAGATCCTATATAGGAGTTAGAGTTACTAATAAAGTAAAATTAAAACATTTAATTTAATTAGGAGAAAAAACACACAGGTATCAAATTAAAAATTTGGTGATAGTATGGGTACTTGCAAATGGGTTTTCCCTATAAATTTGCAAAGCAATTTCTCGGTTAATTTCATTAATGACGTATGAATCTCCCAATATTTTAATGGTTTAATTAATACTTTGAAAACACCGTGTGGATTGTGGCACAAGTAAGATTGAGTTGAGCAGATGGGCTATATCATTAGTAATGTTCTATGGATTTCCAAACAATTTTTAGGTAATTAATATGAATTACGAGTACTTTGTCTAATTTAACTGTACATACAATAGATCCATGCTTGAGATTTATTATTCTACTATTGTATTGACTTTGTTCTCATGAGTATAATATATATTAAATAAGGGTAAACTTAAAAAGTTGTTGAATTTTAAGGTAAAATTAATAAAGTTGAAGTCTTTTCTTAGTCTGTCTCAAATATGCAGGAAGTGACATATAAATAGTACCAAAAGAGAAACTAACAAGCCTTGTGATTAATATCCTCTCCAGATTATTAAGTATCAAATCAAAATGCGCTTATATTTTGGTCTTTTAAATAATATAAGCAATTTCCCCTTTGGTCTCTCTCTAATCTTTTTCAAAATGTTTTACAGACCTATCAACTTTTTAAATTTTAAGAACCATAGTTCTAAGAGTATTCCTACGTAAATGTCAAATTTGAAGAAATGCACCATACCAAACAAAAAAACTGAAGACATGCACGAAGGTCAATTAAACTATTTCAGACACCTGCCTTTATTGTATTTTTCCAATAATTATGATTACATCGTACAAAGAGTTTGCAATTGAAAGCTACGTACATTATTCCAATGCTTATTTATGGAAAGAAAAGAACAACAAATCAAACCTAGAAGCATAAAACAAAACCAAAGTCGAATAAATTTCTCTGTAGTATTATTCCTATTCTTGCTCTAATTATGATAGAATGTGCGTGTAATTGTGCCATAAGTTTGCTCCCCTTATTCTTTATCAAGCCATATCACTGCAATATATATATATATATATATATATATCTCACTGGCACTTGATGATCTGCATGAAAATGAAAACCAAAATGAGATTTGAGTTAGACAATAAAACCTAAGAAGATCGATGGAGAAGATTGTTACTAGACAAGCGGCTAGTCAGATCAGGATCTCTTCATATATACTTTGGAGAAAGGTTATATCACAAGCTAATTAATTAAGAAGGATTAGAATCTAAAAAAGCTGTTTAAATAGTCACTTAATTAATCACTGCAAAACTCTTTAAAAATATAGAAACATGTGAAATTCAAGTCATTTTTATTGCAACGTTCGCAAATTCATTTGGAGGTCATCGCCCTGAATTTGAAACCAATTAAGAACTCAATAACAAATTATCTTAAAATAACACATAATTCATCGGTTTTTCCTAATGGAAAACCATTTACTTGAATAAAGAAAGGAGCATGTGTGTGTGTGTGTGAGCCTGAAAATGAAGTAAAACGTACGAGTTAATTATGACTGATTAATTGGGGGAACGGACAGTTTGGGGATTAGGGATTGGAGGGCCCAGGGTTGGGGCCCTGAGTGGGAGGAGATGGCTGAGTGACAGGAGGAGATGGCTGAGTGACAGGAGGAGATGGCCGAGTGACTGGGGCAAGAGCTTTCTCAATACTTATGTCTTTTGAAGAACTCATGTTTCTTCTTCCTTCACAAAGCTTCTTCTGCTTCAATTTGATAATCAGATAGCTCGCTAGGGTTTGCTGTGAAACTCATGAACCAGATACATGTATTTATATACATACATGGCTAGTCAAGTGATTACATGATCCATGTTCCTTGATGAACAGTACATGAGGAAATTGAGGGAATTTGAATGAGGCAATTAACCAAGTGATTGTTGAGGAAATTAACATACAAATACTCAGCTCTTGCGTGTATATACATGTATTAATTACTTCCTAACACCTTTTCTTTTTGGTTTTGATAACCCTTTGGGTCAACCGGATCTGGTCCTTTTTAATTTATAGATCCTATTACTAGGTATCTGAGAAACTGATTAATCTGGATCAGGATTTACAGCCAATATGCCTCTCCCTAGAGGTCTTTTTTTCACTAGACCAAGTACCCTTAAGTAATTACTGCCTGACACTTTGAACTTAGCTTGGAATTGAACTTTCAAAATCGCGACTAAGGTTATAATATTGTGGGTCTATGTTCTTAATAACGTTAATTAATTTGAATAACAAAGTAATTAACTATAATACTTGTCCTCCATTTTGGTTAAGGGCATGTGGCACCCCTTGACATATTTTTCAGTTTAATTCATCAGTTTTGTTTTTCGTGTTTTAACAGAATTAACTTCTTTCTTCGGTCGTTCCCCCCTTATTCAGGTTTAGTCTCCCCCATGAACACGGAAGTAGCTTATTTCGTTTAACATAAAATTCAACCTCAACCTTTGACTCTTTATTGGCAATTTATATCAAATTTCCCAGCTTTTTGGAGGTATTATTGAATTATGCCACGGAAGATACTTCATTCTAGGTGAAACTTAAGCTGTTTTTTAAGAAAATCAAGTGGATTCCATAACGAATATACAGCGTATTATTATGAGAATAAAATGAAACTCATGTTTAAATCAGTTTTCTGTTGAAAGTTGAATAATTCGAATTATATACATATATTAAATTTTCGCATATTCCGAGAAGATACCAGGTAAAGTTGTAACAATATTATCATATATGAGTTGGTGATAGGAAGATGGTAAGATATTGATGATATATCTTTCTTTTCTTTTTTTGGCATGATATTATTGATGGTACATTTAACACTTTTTCGCTAAAATATTTATAATACACAATACATGTATACAAGTACAGATAAGATCAAAGTTTAATTCTTAATTAAATTTCGCTAATTAATTTACTTACATTATTAAGCACACAAAATTATAATTAACGTCATTAATATGGCCATGACAAGAAAATTTATCTCTCGCACTATCAAACGATCGAAGACTTGTTACTTGCATTTTCTTTAACAAATTGAAAGATATTACTTCTTGCCGATCTCCTAATATTGTTTCGTAGCATTGGAATAATTTTGCATACATTTTAATTGTAATATCTTCCGATAGGGTTTCAATCATGGTGTAAAAAAAAAAGGTTTCAATTAATCCCAGGCGGCACGATTTCATGAAATTAAACATCAACTATTAAAAATTGATCTAATAGTCGAAACATTAAATGGAAAGTAAATAGAGAAGGAAGTCAATGGAGACACCTCTCTCTCCTCATTTGGTCCTTATGACATTTGCATATAAAACCTAATTAACTAATTTAAGTATATTAATGATGTTGATTAAGTTAATTACATAACATGTTTTTTTTAAAACACTTCAATCATCTCTCCTTAATTCCTTCAATAATGCCTCTCCAACTTGACTATTATTGTTAAGAAAAATATCAATATAGTTAATTTGAAAAAACAATGGGATGAACATGTGAAATAGGTTTTATATTTAAGTCATACATTAAGAATGGGAGGGAGTATATGATTCTTATATTTATTTGCTTGACATCTATGGGTTCCAAGGGTGTATGTGTGTGTGTCCACTGTCGATATGATAGTGAAGTGATGATTATATTGGATGCTAGTTTTTTTTTTTTTTTCCTGAATATTGGATGCTAGTTGAACAAACCATAAACTCCATATTAGCTGTAAATAATTATTCTTGACCTACAAAAAATCAAGATACGTTGTAACTTACACCATATTAACACAATTATTAATTTTTAAAGGGTTAAGGTGCAAATCTGCCTCAGAAGTTTTCACTGAAAAATAATATTGCCTTAGAAATTTTTTCAGATTCAATTTGACCTTAAAAATTTCAAAATATAACAATATTACCCTCATCCAAGTAAATGCGTAATCACCATGACTGAGTATAGAATGCGGACCCACCCATTGAAGGGAGGGCTGGGAGGGCAAATGACGAGGGGCCTCATGAGTCATTGATTTGTGAGTTAAAAAAAAAAAAACCAAAAAACTCAGCCAGACACTCTCTCGTATCTATCCCATTAATTTTCCGAGGAGGCTTTGTTTTTATTGAGCAAAATATGATGTAAATTATTATTGAGCCTGGTTTTTGGTAGGGAAGGCCCAATGCTAGTTATTTTGTGTAAATAGAGACAGATTCTCTCTTGGGCCACAGGTTTGCGTCCAATAATTTTAAATTAAATTGTAGTAGTAAATGAGTAAATTATATTTTTGGCCACTGCCGAAGTGGTAAAAATATTAGGGAGAATCACTATTAAGTCCCTCGATGTTGTAAAACACACTTAACAGATTGTTAATACACACATAAGAGTTATAAATAGGGACATTTCTGATAATATATCCCTTACTTGAGACCTAGAAATGATTCTCTCAAAATATTATCGAGTAAATTATTTTTTTTGCCAAAGTGGTAAAAATATTATCTAACTCATTGGATAGTACTATGCTACTAAAGTTAAGTAGTTGTACTTTGGAAAAGCATGGGCTCTGAAAGAATAAATTAGATATTTTAATATATATATATATATATATATATATATATATATATATATATATATATATATATATATATATATATATATATTACTCGTATTTCATTAATCTCAGTTTGGTTATTGTTTTTGTTTATTGGAATAGTAATTAAAACCTTTAAAAAAAATTTTCAATTATGATTTACGATATATAAGGTATGTGAGAAGAGTTTTATTTTAACTATCTACTACATTGCCTCTGCCTCCCTCTCCCTCATGAAAGATCCATAGCAGCCACATGAGGGGAGAGGTAGAAGAAATACACTTTAAACTCTGATCCTATTTATAAATCCCTTTTAACTAATTGTCATGTACCAAGGAGAGTTAGTTGACTCATTAATTATGAGCTAAATTTCCAATTTCGCCCATATCTATGATTGGTTCCAAAAGTCAACATGAATAAATTTCTTTTGTTTATTGCAATTAATAAGGGGAAACAGATACAAAATGTATTTACTATCCTATAAATGGATTTATAAATAAGGCCAAAATTTTTTATCAAAAGGGATTTATAAATAGGATTAGAGTGGTAGATTAAAACTAATTGAGATGGAGAATTCTTGTTGGGCAGAGTACATACAAGTTGGCACCTAGAAGTATGTAAGTATTTCTCAGTTTTGTTGTGTAGAAAAAAGTCAATGCCAAGCATCCCCATTAAATACTTGGGTAGTTGGATCCTTGCAACGAACAGAGCATAAAAGGGACAATATGGAACTAACAGAGCAGAACTGAAATTAAATGCATGGCCAGCTCCCTCTGAACAACATTAATGCTATTCCATTAATTATCTCCACATCAAGTGATCGATATCAGAAATTAATCCCCTCGTTGTTCTTTTCTATTGGAGTTGCGCCTATTTGTGAAATTTCAAAATGAGATGTGCTCAACACTCAAACAACAGTTCAAATTTAATTCCATTAATGATCCATTCTATAATAAAATACAATAACAAGTCTTATCTCATTCCACTACATGGATTCCATGACCCTATTGAACTCAATAAAAATATTATACTATTTTTAAAATATCTAAATTTATTCTTTGAAAACCCATGGCTTCGGAGCCCCAGTTGGTTAGCAAAAACTATAATTTATTCCCGTTTACTATTGGGCACAAAACTGTGGCCCAAGAGAGACCCTGTCTGTATTTATACACAAAATAACAGACCAGTAGCCCACATTGGGGCTTACCCAACAATAAACCAGGCCCATTACTAATTTACATCATATTTCGCTCATGTTGGAGATTGAGTTCTGGAGCTCCTCAAAATCGCGAAGGCTGCTGCTCAAAGGTGGAGGCTCCCGGTCTCAGCGTTTTCAGCTGCTGCTTCCTCTGTCCCAGGTCGCCGGTGTGGTGGTGGTTTCGTTGTGGTGGAGACGAGATGGAGGAGGCGATGTTCCAGGTCCTTCAGGAATTGTTAGCGACTGTTCTGCTTCTGATTCTCTCCTTTTTCCCAAGTCGCCGGTGTTACTGGTGTGGTGATGAGGTTGTGAAGGTCACCGGCGACGTTGGAGATGAAGATGGAGGTCACCGTCGACAATGGTGATGGTGGATTGTGGAGAGATAGAAGAAGGTGGAGGAAGATTATGAAGGTTTGAGTTCGATCTGGTTCACTATTCTTTTGCGGCGCCCACCTCTGCTGAAGCTCGCCCAATCTCTCAAATTTCAGACCTAATTGGTGCTGTCAAAATGCTGCAGTTTTGATCAGGGACACTTTTTAAAAAGTTTGCGGTGTTAGATTGTAATTTCTGCAATTTAAGCCGAAACTTCCATTTTCAAATTTCATCTAATTTTTTCAAACTCTTCCAATTAAAAACAATTAATCCAATATTAAATCTTCTCATAAATCAACGATTAATGGTAATCATAATTATTTTAATAATTTTATCTTTTTTAATTTTAATTTAATGTATTTATTCTTAATCTTAATATTATTAAAAAAAATATATTTTAAACTCAATAATCATGACAAAAAAAAAAAGTGATAGTAATAAAAACAGGGATTGGTAATGTTCCCCTGTGGTTCATCCTTTTAGCAGCAGCTCCTCCGAAACAGCATCCTCCTCTCTCTCTCTCTCTCTCTCTCTCAGATGAAACTCGGCCCCAACAAATAAGAAGAAATAGGGGACAAATATAAGATTAATTTGGAGTTCCGATCCAATCAGTGTTCATTAAATATATTTAGAGATGGGGTCTTAAAGACGATACCAGGTATATTTCGTTCTACATAAATTAAGTTCATTATTTTTTCTCCAATATTAAATTCATTTTATCTTTGCTTTTTAACCCTTCTCGTTTAGAAAACGCGTAAGTCAATTTAATTGTGAGTGGCCAAATTGTGTACGTGACAACTACCGTTTATATACACTACTGGAAAAAATCCTTTTTAGATTGCCACATTTAGATGGTTTTAGCAGATAAGGTCTTAAAAAACCCTTTTTAGACCGTCACATTTAGATCAGTTTTGTAATTATATTGAACTTTGTAGACCGATTCTTAAAAAACCCAGTCTAAAAAAATTTATTTAGACTGGTTATAAAAAAAACCGGTCTTAAAGTATTCAAATTTTACCCATTCAAAATTTTTTAACATTTAAGACCGGTTTAAATATAAACCTGTCTTAAATGTTAAATATTTTAAATTGAAAATGCGATAAATTTTGTAAGGCCGGTTGTGGGAAAAACCGGTCTTAAATGTGTTACATTTAAGACCGGTTATGTTATCAACCGGTCTTAAATGTAACACATTTAAGACCGGTTTTTCCCACAACCGGTCTTAAATTTGTTACATTTAAGACTGGTTTTTGTACAAACCAGTCTTAAATGTGAATTTCCCTATTTTAAAACCGGTTTTTAATAAAAACTGGTCTTAAAGGTAAGATTTTTCACACTTATTTTTCCTCCCGTGTCCAGATCGCGCGCTCTGTGAACCATTTCTTCTCTCTTTGCCATTTCTCTGTGACCTCTGTCCGTGCTTGTTCTAAACTCGTCCATGGCGTCCCGTCCCTCATTTGCTCAAGTCTCCTCCGTCATTACCGCTTCTGTTGCTATGTTCGTCGTCGCTGTTCTTTGATTATTGTCAGTCTTCGCCGCCGCGACCTCTAATCTTCGCAGCACAGTGACCATTCTCCTCTGATTTGACTTCCCTTTGTCAGTGCCGTAAATTTGAGGACTTGATTTTAACCTCAGTCGACGCCACCGTGACTTTGGGTTGAAGCTCACTCCTTGGTCTTCATTCAGGTCAGTGTTCGATCGATCTGTTATTTAGTTGTACGTTGTTTTATAATTAATAATGTTCAATGAAAAGTTCTTGTTGTTGCTTTAATTTGAGCACTTAAACGTAATCTAGAAAAAATTAAAGTTCTTGTTGTTGCTTTAATTTGAGCACTTAAACGTAATCTGGAAAAAATTAAAGTTCTTGTTGTTGCTTTAATTTGAGCACTTCTCGTTGTTTTATAATTAATATGCTTTGACTTTTTGAATTAATACCACTTTATGTTCTATTTTAGTTGTTTGATTATTGTCAGTGTTATTGGTTTGTTAAAACAATACTAGTTTCAAATGGTGCCTGTTAATTTCGTTGAAATATCTAAAACTCTATTGTTGTTGTTTTTTTGTCTATCCTTTTGTTGTTGGATATAGGGTGCTAGAAGTGTTGAGATATATATGGATCATAGTTGGATAAACGCTAAATGGACGAGTGTTGAATATGATAATGGGGTGAGCGGTTTCTTAGACTTCGCTAGTAGACATGCCGATGATGGTAGTGGAAAGTTTTATTGCCCTTGTGTAGTATGTTTGAATGAGAAGCGACTAAGTACTGCAGATATATATACACATTTAATTTGTGAAGGATTCTGTAAGAGTTATACAGTGTGGGTATGGCATGGTGAAAAATTAGAAATGCCAAGTTCATCTCAACAGGGGGAGTGAACTTTGATGATAATGACACGGATACAGATGATTGAATAGAGGATATTATTCGTGATGTAGGAGAAGAGAGTTTTGAGCAATTACATGCATATGGTAATATGTGTAGTGATGCTGAGACGCCGTTGTACCCAGGGTGTAAAAAGTACCAATTGTTGAAAGCAGTATTGAAATTGGTAAGCTTGAAAGCATGACATGAATAGAGCGACAAGATTTTTTTAGAAACGCTTGAGGCTTTTAAGGACATGCTTCCAGATGATAATGTGTTGTCTTCTCGATACTATGATGCTAAGAAAATATTGTGTCCACTAGGGATGAAATATAAAAAGATCCATGCATGCCCTAATGATTTTATATTGTATAGAAAAGAGCATGAAGAGGAATAACAGTGTCCAATATGTGAAACCTCGAGGTACAAATCAAATAACGCTCCTAGAAAAGTATTGTGGTACCTTCCAATCATACCAAGGTTCAAGCGCTTGTTTGCTAATGAAAACGATGCAAGAAATTTGAGATGGCATGTGGATGAGAGGATATCCGATGGAAAGCTTCGACATCCGGCTGATTCTTCTCAATGGAAGAAAATCGATTAATTATTTCCTGCCTTCAGTGAAGAGCCTAGGAACCTTAGGCTTGGGCTTAGCACGGATGGCATGAATCCTTTTGGTAGCCTGAGCAATATACATAGTTCATGGCCTGTTCTATTGGTAATTTACAACTTATCTCCTCTGTTATGCATGAAACGAAAGTACATCATGTTATCTATGTTGATTTCGGGACCAAAACAACCCGAAAATGATATAGATGTTTACCTGGAGCCCTTGATCGAAGATTTGAAAGAGTTGTGGGACGAAGGTGTTGATGTTTTTGACGCGAACAAGAAGGAGGTTTTTAAAATGCGAGCCATGATCTTTTGTACTATAAATAACTTCCCTGCATATGGAAACTTGTCAGGCTATAGTGTTAAAGGCCATAAAGCATGTCCGATTTGTGAAGAAGGAACATGCTACCATCAACTTCAACATGGAAGAAAGACAATTTATCTTGACCATAGGAGATTTCTTAGACGAGGCCACCCGTATCGCAGATTAAAGAAAGCTTTTTTTGTTGGACAAGAGTTTGAAGATGCTCCAAAGGCATTGACTGGGGAGCAAGTTTATGAAAAGGTGAAAAATATGAATGTTATCTTTGGTAAGACTACAAGGAAAAGTAATGAGAAAAGTAAATGGAAAAAGAGGTCTATCTTCTTCAATCTTCCATATTGGCCGTAGCTTGATGTAAGACACTGTATTGATTTCATACATGTGGAGAAAAATGTTTGTGATAGTATTGTTGGGACACTGCTTAACATACAAGGTAGTTCTAAGGATGGTGTGAAGGCAAGATTAGATTTGCAAGAAATGGGGACACGAGAAGACTTGCATCCAAAGCCATATGGTAATTATACCCAAAATACGCGATTAAAATGAAATGGAGACCAATAATAATCAAATAACATTTACTAAGCCATCACATGATGGGATTTTCAAATAAACTTGGTCTCATATTCACATTTCGAATACAATTACTACGCGAAGATAAATCACATTCACATAAAATCAGAGTGCACAACATAATCATCCCGGCAATCCCGGGTACATACCTTCGCTAAAGATACACAGGGTACAATTGCCCATTACAATTTTTTAAATGGGGATTACACAATCTCATCTTGAAGGAGTCCTAGCCGCTCCCTCTACGAGCCACTTGCCCTGTCTAAATTGTTGGTAGGGGAGGGTGAGATTCGAGAGAATCTCAGTAGGGAAACATTATCAATATGCAGGCAAGATAAGAGTTTAATGCATGACATGCTTGCATCACATAACTCATGCACACATACAATGACAAATCTATAAGCTCAATGATTCGAACGATACACATATGGCCATATCATATATTGAAACATAGCTTGAAATCATTCATACATGTTCCACATAATCAAGCAAAGCAATAACATGTATCAACACATTAATACAGTTATCAGAGCATGCAAGAGAGATAAGTTCCCTACCTCCAATCTTTTCTTCTCGATTTACGTGCCAACAACTCGGGGCTTCACATTCGATCTTACAATGTCAAATGTACTATTTAGATATTTCCATAGTGTTTCTGGGGGTTATATGAAGCTATATTGAAAAATTACTAAAATACCCCCGGGGACCTGGCCCGGCCCAACCCTGCCATACCCGGTCCGGCTGTACTTTTCTTGAAATTTTGACATGGGCTATTCTGACATATTTTCGCCCAAGGAATCCATTTCTGGACTCAGAATTATCAAATTTAATGTCAATTTACAAATTTACCCTTGGCAGCCCCACTTTAAGGGTTTCAGGGGCGTTTTCATAATTATGATTTTTCGGCCTTTTCTGAAAAAGTGACCAACTGTAACCCTACCTAATTTTCGTTCCTGAACTCAATGGAACCATTAAATCATTGAAAATCCAACTCTGAGACCCATTTATAGCCATAACCAAAATATACAAGTACTCCGGGGAAAATTGGGGTTTTTCGGTTTCGACTCCGTAAACGTGTTTCTTTTTACTCCTAACCACTTTATTAACCATTACATTAGGTTATAACTAATATTAAGACCCAATTTGGGCAGCATAACCCCTAGGCCATGTCATTTCCAAACTTTACAAACAAAGACAATCCGGTGAAATTTCACCGATTAAATCAACCACAGCAGCGAGAACAATCAAAGATTGAAGTTTCGGAAGTTACCTCAAGCTCCCTCTGGCTTTTACTCAATATGCCTGAACCCTAGCCCCTTTTAAACAGAAAAATTAAGCTTCAAGTACCTTAATCCATGTAGAAGAGAAGCTTAGGAGAAGGATTATACGCGTTAGATACGAATTCACCGAAGAAATCGACCTACCTCGCGAGTTTTCATCCTCTTCTCTCTCTAAAACTCCCTCTCTCTCTTTCTCCATGGTGCTGCACGGTTCAGCACGAAAATGAGAGCTGAAGATGATGAGAAAATGTTTTAATTTCCATGCTGATGTCATCTTTTATTTTGATGATGTCATAATTCCCATTTTCGGATTTCTGGCAGATTTTCTGCCCAAACTTTGAAAAATCATAACTAATTTTAGAAAAATCGAAATGAGATGATTCCAAAGCCAAATGAAATATATTTAAGTCCTCTTCATAGGAAAAATATTGGTCATTACTAAAAATCACCACAAAATTCCAGAATTACATAAAACACATCACTACCCCAAAACAGAGTTCAGTTTCCATCTCAAAATTTGGACAGTAATATCTCCTAGTTCACAAAATGAAATGGCAAAAATTATATATCCATTTTGAAGTTTGAGATGTGAACTATAAGACTAGAAAGTTTCAGAATTGTTAGACACCATTTACTCATTCAAAACGTTCACACAAACTGACTACCCAGAATAGAGTTTCACTGGACAGAATTTCAGTTTTTGCATCTTTGCTTCCATTGGTTCCATTTTTATACCAAACATCATTCCCACATAAATTTTCACAAGGAATCCATTGGAAACACCAAATCAATCAAATTCACATCACATTGACATGTTTTCACAACAATCTCAACATGTCAACACAATTCACATTCAATTCTTCCCTCTATTCTAAGTCAATTTGGATGTTAATCCACAATTGAACTCAAATACAGGGTTTCAGCGCTACTCACAACACACATGAATCACATTTGAGTGCCAAATCACATCATATTCTCCAAAAGGGTTATTTATCACTAACCACATCCACTTTTAGAGTCATTATCTCTTAATCACAATTTAGGATCTTGCTAAACCGGGGCTTAGCAGTCCACTTATCTCAGGCTTATTCTCTAGCCTCAAGTATTAGAATTCAGGGTATTACAAAGAGAACTTTTTGTCCTCCAGCTGCTCATACTTTGTCTAAGGATGAGAAAAGAAGCTTTTGTCAGTGTTTACATGGCATCAAAGTTCCTTCAGGGTATTCTTCAAATGTTAGGAAGCTTGTGTCGATGAAAGATTTGAAGTTAGTGGGGCTAAAGTCTCATGATTGTCATGTCTTAATGCAACAACTGCTCCTAGTAGCTATTCGAGGCATTGCCGAATATGATCTTCAACATATTTTGACTCGACTTTGTTTCTTCTTCAATGCTATTTGTAGTAAAGTTGTTGAGACAGAAAAATTGGATGAACTGGAAAATGAAGGATATCTGATCTTGTGCCAGCTTGAGAAGCTTTTTCTTCCTTCTTTTTTTGACATCATGGTACATCTAATTGTTCATCTAGTCAGGGAGATCAAGTTGTGTGGCCCTATCTATTTACGATGGATGTACCCAATTGAAAGAACTATGAAGATTCTAAAAGGGTATGTGAAGAACCCTAACCAGCTTGAAGCATCTATTGTTCAGAAATATGTTTCTGAAGAAGCCATGGAGTTTTGTCACTTGTCAAATGTAGGACACATTGGACTTCCTGAACGTCATGATGAAGAAGGCGGTAGACGCGGGGCTTCAGTAAAGAGCATGGATCCTGATGAATTGCAACAAGTCCACTTGTACATCTTGAATAATGTTGATGAAGTTCAAGATTACATTAATGCTCATAAAGAAATTGTACGGAAAGGAAATAGTTGAATGACTGAACAAAGGTTAATTATGGAGCATAACAAAACTTTTGCACATTGGTTCAAACAAAAGGTTGACGGCGAAGAATGTGTTTCTGATACAATTAAATGGTTAGCACGTGGTCCTGAGGCTGATGTCATAAGTTGGACTTCATTTGTGATCAATGGTTATACATTTTACACAAAGTCCCTTGATGATAGGAGCACCGTCCAGAACAGTGGGGTTATGTTAGTGGCTGAATCTATACACTTCTCTAGTTCAAAAGATAAGAATCCTAGATTGGCAGCAATACCTTATTATGGGGTGATTGAAGAGATTTGGGTGGTTGATTATGTTAAAGTTAAACTTCCCATTTTCAAATGCAACTGGGTTGATGTCAACAATGGTGTGATGATTGATCAGTTGGGATTTACATTAGTTGATTTAAATAGTAGAAGTTTTAGAGATGAACCTTTTATTATGTTCTATGTTACTGATCAGGCAAACAAAATGTGGTCTGTAGCTCTCCAAGGAAAAAGGGTCGATGATATTAATCACGAAAGTCATTCAATGAATGATCTGCTTGAGACTCCTTCTTTTTCTAGAGGTTTACCAGAATTGAACGAAGAAGATGAAGCAGACAATGAACACGGCACAAGAAATGATCATCATGAAGGGATATGGGAGGATATCCCTTTATAAAACCACATTAAAGGTTAGTTAGCTAAAATAATTATCATGAACTATATTTGAATTATGTATATTGTTATTGGTGTATATATATAACTACTTTTTTTTATTGTCATCACAGGAAAATGAAGGATATGAGGTGTATGTCTTAATATAGATTCTCCGAAGCCAGGCCAGCTAGTGATCATCAGCCTGAGAAGAGTGTGATCATCATTAATGTAATTTAATATTTGATGTATGTATGTAAGTGAAAAGATAAGGAACTTGGTTAAAACAGCATTGTCATGGTTGTATGATTTCCTTGCATTATGATTCTGTCTATGGTTGTGAGTTTATTATACATGGTTGTTTTCCTTTGCTTCTGTTTCAGCCAGCACTGTTTAAGCACAAGGGAGTTGAGTTTTAATATGTTCCAATGTGAGTTTTAAGATTTATTTATTTCGATGTCGTTAAACTGGTTGCTGCTTGCTGAGTGAAATGTTTTAACAGGGGAAATGACTTGCTGGGTATACTTTTAAATGAAAGTTTTTTTTTTAAAAAAATCAACTTTTAAGACCGGTTCTATCCAAAACCGGTCTGAAAAGTAAATTTCAGACCGGTCTAAAAAGTCAAATTTTTAGACCGGTTCCTATCATAACCGGTCTTAAAATTTTTTTTTAAGACCGGTTCCATAACCGGTCTAAAAAGTAGAAGATTTTTTAGACTGGCTGTATCAAGACCGGATCGAGAACCGGTCTAAAATGTCTTTTTTAACCGGTCTTAAAAGTGATTTTTCCAGTAGTGATAATATGTTTATCTTTTATATATTAACTATTGAATATTGAAAAAAATAAAGAAAAAGAAGTAAATTAGCCTAGTGAATTAATGTGAAAATTCCAACAAATTGTTGGTGATAATATAGGCTTTTTTTGGGATCCTTCTGAAAAGAAAAATCTATAAGTATGTATCCATTATATATATATATATATATATATATATATATATGCATGTACATGTTTTTGGCCGGAAAAGAATAGAACAGATCGAGAGACAGGGCAACGCTGTGATAACTTCCGATAAGCTGCTGTTACGAAATCTCCTAAATAATTTGTTTTATTAATTCAGCTAAACCCAAAAAGTGGGGGAAAAACATTACTCCCCACTATCCTAATTATAAGACAAAGTTGACTTTTTTCAAGAGATTAAGGAAGTTAATTATATTACTTTAGAAAATTTTTATTTTTTTCCTCAAAACTAATTAATTTGACTAATAAACTAATTTATAATATAAAGATACACAACATATAATATAATTAACTACCTTATTTAGCTTCCTTAATCTCTCCAAAAAAAAAAAGTCTACTATGTTTTATATTTAAGACTGGAGATAGTAATATTTTATTAATTTCGGTAGTTTTCCATTAATTTGCTTCTTTCTATTTTTGCTGCTAACCATGTCAATTTTTCTTTTTAAAAATATTGCAACTCGGTCTGATTGACGCCAAGTTCTGATCTGTAGTATAATGGAACACGCTTTTGAACTTGTAGCATTTTGGGAAATAATTTTGAGATCTTTAATTAAAAACGATTTAGACGGAAGTGATATTAGATTTAGATCCAATTAATATAATGGACATGATTCTATGGTCATTGTTAGCATATTGCACTTGAATTCAATTTCCTGGAACGTTTGAAAAACGCGTAAATGGTTATTAATTACGTGTCGGACCAAATTAAATTGTCTTCAATCCCAAACATATGGAGGGCACACCACACAATTAAACATACCGTAGTTACCTAATAATTTCTCTAAGCATGAGATCTCTCTCTCTCTCTCACACACACAACTTGTTTCCTGATCTTTATATTTATCCAAAACATAAAAAATAAAAACCCAGCAATAATAAGTCAAGGTGAAATTAAATAATTCCACCACAAAGTCGGTGATGATGTTGAAATTTTGAGTCCTTGAGAGAAAAGAAAGTTTCAAAAACGCTAAAAGGTTAATGGGATGAGAATTTTAGACAACTTGTCGCAAAACTTGATAGTACTTGTTTTAATTAACCAATAAGAACTGTTTTATTAATTTATTTTATACATTTTACATTCTTTTTCCCTTTCTGTCTAGCTACTTGTAGCAAATATAACAAACTATACCTCTCATTCGGTGTGAATGATGGGTTATATGAATCCCATCGCACTATTTTGCTTTGCCTCAAACTACCCCTTTCAATAAGTTATTGACCAAGTTACAATCTATACGGGGGGGAAAAGTCAAGAAAATACCCGTTAAATTTTAAAATCTCAACTCAGTTATGATTTTCTCTTAAATTGAGTTGTCAATACCTATACTGTTGTAGTTAATACCTACTACTCCTGTGAGCAACAATATTGATTTGGAATTTTGAATATCGATTTTTTTGTCTTTTCCCATATATATATATATATATAATGTGAAAATTCTAACAATGTAACATACATGTTAGTTGAAATCAAACACGATGGAGACCACCGAAGAGGTGACTGATAAAGGCATCTACAACGACATGTTCAGGCTCCCATGCATCCAAAAGGTCAAAAATACCCCTCTCACGTCATGCCCGATAATTAAGGGCATGAATGGAATTTGGAAATGCAACGTGAATAGAGAGAGAGGAAACATGCAGAAAAATTCCTAAATCGCGTACGTGTTCATCAAAGTCCAAAACTTTGAAACAGAGAGTTTCAACACGGTGCGACTAGCTTGTATATTGAGTTCCATTTTACGTGTGCCCTAATGTAACGCTGGTTTTAATTATTTAATTTGACGAGTAAATTAAATGAATTAATATGTGCATGTCTTCCAAAACACGTAATCTAAACCAACTGAGATACAAATGAACATGACCACGTATATATAAGTAAATAACCTAACAATAACTTGGTTAGTTCCCATGAATTTCCTTCTTTCAACGTTGGACTACATTGAACATGGACCATAAAAGTACCTAGCTGGCTTGTCTCTATAAGTAGTGGATTCCTGAAGCTTGAGAATGAAGCAAATTAAGCAATATCAGTACGTGAGAGATCATCGTCATCGTCGTATCATCGAATTCGATTCTGCTTTAGAATATTCAGATATGAGTTCTAAAGACATAAGCAGTGGCAAGATTTTTGGGACTGCAAGGCCACCTCCTCGGAACCCTCCTCCCCAAAAACCTGGAACTCCAATCCCAAAGCCCCAGGATGTCTTTTCCAGGAGACATCGATGATATTGCTGATGCAAGTATATATGCATGTCCCTTTTCTTTCTATTCTCTGGTTACTCATTCATTAATTAATTACTCTTTTTTATTCTTATTATCTTTCATCATGAACATGCCTCTATTCTAAATATTTCATACATGTCAAGTACGTACCTCTCTTAGGGATTGTGCCTTTTCGTAAATATATTTTAGGGTTAAGGTGCAAATCGACCAATGAAGTGTTGTCTGAGGAGTGTCCACCACAAATATCTTTTAAAAAAGGCAAAAATACTAATGAAGTTTTAAAAATAGGCATCTACCACAATTTCCGTTAAATCAGTACTAACGGCGTTAAATCATAAGAGAAGAAAACCCCTAACGGCGTTAGTACGGATTTAACAGAAATTGTGGTGAATGCCCCTTTTTAAAACTTCATTAGTATTTTTGCCCATTTTAAAAGATATTTGTGGTGGACGCTCTTCGGACAATACTTCATTGGTAGATTTGCACTTTAACCCTATATTTTAAATCACAATATCCATATAAACAAGTATATATATGAGATTTATCATTTTTCAATTAGCTTGAATTTCTAGGTCCTGTGTTTTTATTTTTGCAATTTTGCTCACTCAATTTTTTTGTTAATTTTGATACAGATAGGGGGTGAAGTGAAATTGATAATGGATTGACGGGGCTTGCCATATAAAGGAAGACTGGAAACAAAAAAATAGGCTTCATATATAGGGCTATTACCTCAAATAAATATATCCTCTTTAGTTTGTTTACCTGCATTGATATTTGTTCATTACATCTAAATTTGTTCGTTTTAATAAGTGTAGCTACGTATATGTTTAGAGGAAATATATTGTAAGCTAGATTAGAATAAAAGGGGTTGTATTTGTTGAATTTATTTGTTTGGTTTTTCGTCTGGGTTTGACTTATTAATTAGCTGCTTGTCCGTAGTTGATTCCAATAATGGAGACAATATCCATTTGATTTGAAAGGCCCTTCCTTTTGTTTTTTGATTCTCTGTACCGCACAACATCCAATCAAATTCGCTTTTAGTTACATGCACTTTAAAGCCATCTTTTCAGTCTTTTCATCAACAACGTATATAACACGATATATCTATATCCGTGAAGGTTGAACTTTATTAATTATAATTACATTTATTAAATAAATATTATTACGCTCTTCCAATTGCCAATTGAAGGCATAATGTCCAAGAACTTACAGGAGCTGAAGAGTTCAAAACTTTCTAAAAATATAAATTGATTTTAACTATAAGTTTAGATTATCTAATCACTTCTCCAACATACACATTTTAGTTGACCGTATTAATGTACCATGAAAATTGGAAAGTCGACATTATAACCAGAATCTATTTAAACGGCGAATTTTTTGCCCGTGAAAATTGGTTCAAATTTACTAGACTTTGAATTTAGAAACTTGTGGAGCAAAAGACGAAAGAAGGTTTATGGAACCCACACGGTTTGTAATTTATAAGAAAAACTCAAAATCTTGTTATATTGAAATTATATTAGGCTACCCGACAATTGTATTGCTATATTTGGAAGGACAAGAAAGCATAGATACATGTAAAAGTCAATCGAATTAGAACTTTCGATGAGCTGTTTGTGGAAGTGCCTACATCTCTATTTTTGTAATATAAAAGGCTAATATTACATTAGATTTGATCATTGTAATAGGTACAGATCTTCTCAAACATGAATTAAAGTCCATATATTACCTTTGAAATTAACTGGAGTTTCAATTCCGCGTGAACCATATTGATTAAACTTTCAAGCATTTTCGTATGTGTTAGTTATATATACATTGGAAGAACCCCAAAAAAAGGAATGTTGGTGGGGATTAAATTAAATGATGCATATCAAAACATAATTATAACGAATTAACTTGTAATCAGAGGCAGTAATCAAATATTTATTAGTCTCACCTTCTCTACTGGTATTAACCCTTAGTTTGTATCAGAAGACAATTAGGGAAGAAAGAATATTAGGAAGAAAAACTCTAAAAACCAATAAACAAAGTGAAACTTTTCCTTCATAGTATAACTCTTAGTTTTTAAATTTACTGCTGGTTTTCCCAAGTAAATAAATTGAAGTGTGTCGAAATTGAAGTAGAAATTTCTCTATAAATTAAATGCCATGACAATATTCACATGGCTACTTCCCATCAATTTCCTTGGCCTATCAACCATGTTACGTTCCGATATCTGTGTGACTAAGAATATTACATATATATATATATATATAATCTCTAATCCTTAATATAAAATCTACTTTGTAGCTCAATTTTTCTATTAAAATTGGAATTATATGAGGAGAAGTCGAGGAAGTAGTATGTTATCATAATCAGTTAGTTAACCCCTTATGTATTGTTTATTCATTTCTATAATTTGTTCGTCTTATTTTCATCTAGGTATGTAGTTAGGGAAAATATATTGTAAGCTAGAACCTATAAGCCATATTACAAAAAATAGTTGTATTTCTTAAATTGTCGGAATCTGCTTCCAATAATGGAGTCAATCATTTGAAAGAACCGCCTTTTTGATAAATCCATGTCGCTGTACTTTGTTGTTTATGCTCTATAATATTATGGAATCATTCGAATCGCATAAAGTTTGATCGGTACTGTACGTAGAAACATTTTCACCTTTTTAACATAAAGTTTGTCTTTATCGTATATGCACTTTTTTTTTTTTGGCTCAAAATCGTATATGCACTTTAAAACCACCACTTCTCTGTTTTTTTTTTTTTTAAAAAAATCACGATAACAGAAGAGTTTGTTCCTCTGGAAGAAATTAAATAATACTCTCAGTCTCCCTCCGATTCTAAATATAAGATTCAGTTAACTCTTTTTGGATAGGTTAAAAAAGCTAAATATATTATTTAATCATAGTATATGTTGTATGTCATTAGATTATATATCAATTTATAAGTCAAATTAACTAGTTTAGATAAAAAAAACGATAGATATAAGCACTTTAAAATAATTTATTTAGCTTCCTTTATCGTTTAAAAAAAGTCAATTGGATCTTATATTTAGAATTGAAAATAGTAATTTATTTACTTAATAATACTCTTTGTTGTCTACAAGACTGATATGAGATTTTGAAGGTCAAATGGTTTTTTTTTTTATCTTTTTTGCTTTATTTATAGAAGTGACAATACTATAATTTTATTATTATTATATTCATTTGAAAGTGCATTAAGGGACAAAATAAAAGGCTACGACAAAGATTGAGCCTTATAATAACATTTAAATCAATGTTGAATTGCTATCTACCTTTGCCGAGAAGGCTTTTCCAAGAACTTGCATGAATGGAATGTTTCCTACATTAAAAAAAAAAATAGAAATATGATATGTACGTCATTTATAAGAGATTTCATCTCACAGTAAATTATTAAAACTTGATTTACTACCAAAAGTTAACCATGACTTAATCTGATTATTTCTCAAATACGTTTTAAAAGTTGACCTTCATTACATATGTGCCATGAGAATAGGAAAGTTGAGTCTATATATTCTCACCTCAATCTTTATTTAAACTGGAAATTCTGTTAGGCACGAAGGTCTATGGTAAGTGTCTGCCTTTATTAAAGATGTAATTTCCTTTTTTCTAAAACATAGGGACTAAATAATAAAATGGTTAAACTATAGGGACCTAATTGCATCAACTTAAAGATCAGGGATTGAGTTACAATTAGATAAAAAATATATGAACTAAAAGATTAATATTCCCAATTTATTGTACACTTATTTTTGAATTATAATGGTAGTCACTAATTACCTGAGATTAATTACAAGCATGATCGAACCCATGACCTCCCATTTTACCAGGTGATCTAGCCTCCAAGGGCTTCATTAATGTAACAAAGCTTTTAATTGAGAGGCCAACAGAAAGATTTTAATTAGTTGTGACGTGCGATTTATTTATTTAGTGTATAGAAGTTAAAAATAGTAGGTGGGAGAATCATATATTGCATGAGAGCGAGGTGATCAAAACTCATGCATTTTCTTGTGGACAACGTTATAATGGCTCAGGAAGCAATTCACACCATGAGAAACAAGAGAGGTAAGAAGGGGTTTGTAGTAGTGAAGATAGATATGGAAAAGGCCTATGATAGGCTTGACTGGCGTTTCCTGGAATTTACTCTGCATAGCTTAGGATTGAGGGATGAATTTGTTAATCTGATCATGCAATGTGTCTCAACCACCACTATGAGTATTGTGTGGAATGGTGTGGCTTCTGAGAGCTTTAAACCCTCGAGGGGGGGTCAGACAGGGAGATCCGTTGAGCCCTTATTTATTTGTGCTTTGCATGGAGCTTCTAGGGCAACTAATACACCAGGAAGTGCAGTCGGGGAACTGGAAACCTTTGAGTCTGAGTACCACTGGGCCACCTATATCTCACTTATTCGTTGCAGATGACTTGATGCTATTTGGTGAGGCCACATCTCAACAGATGGATGAGATGAAGAATGTAATGGAATTATTTTGTAGGGTATATGGTCATAAGATCAATCTTCAAAAATAAAAAATGTTTGTATCCAAAAATGTCCATTTTAATAGGGCATATGAGATGAGCCAGAGTGTAGGGATTGGGTTGACAGCGGACCTTGGGAAGTACCTGGGGGTCCCACTCCTGTATAAGAGAATGGTCAAAGTGACTTTTGCTCCTCTGATTCAGAAGGTTAAATCAAAATTGGCAAGCTGGAAAGGGAGATACTTGAGTATGGCTAGGAGAACGGTCTTAATCAAATCGGTTCTATCAGCAATACCGCAGTATCAAATGCAATCAACTTTGATTCCTAAAGGAGTTTTAGCAATTATTGAGAAATTAAGCAGGGACTTTTTTTGGAACCAGCAGGACGAATCTAAGAAACTTTATCTGATAGCTTGGGATGTGTTGAAGAAAGTGAAGACTGAGGGAGGTTTAGGGATAAAGGACCTTCGGTGCCAGAATCAAGCTTTCCTCATGAAGCTTTGTTGGGGATTGATCATGAAGCCGGAAGCTATGTGGGTAAGATGCCTTCATTCGAAATACTCATGCGGGACGACTAAAGTTCCTCAACTGCGAAGAAGACGTGATCAATCAGCCGTATGGGGTGGAATAGTTGCAGTTTGGGAAGAGTTTACACAGGGGCTAGCTAGGATCCTGAAAAGTGGGAGATCCACTTAGGCATGGCAGGACTACTGGTCTCCTCTAGATAGACCACTGAAGGCCTATGTTGATAAGAATGAAGATTTGGTGGATATGGATGCCAGTGTCAGTTCCTTCGTATCTCAGGAAGGGGAACGAGACAGAGTAAGATGGGAGAGCTTTCTCCCTAACTGGGTTGTGGAGAAAATCATGTTGGTCCCTCCTCTTTTGGGATTTGAGGAGGATGTTATCTGTAGGAGATCGGCTTCTGATGGGAATTTTAGTGTTAAGTCAGCTTATGACAACATATACAACAAGCCATAGCAAAGCCAACATTCTCACTGGCAAACTTTATGGCAATGGGGAAGTCCTGAAAGAGTTAAAATGTTTATGTGGCAAGTATTCCATGAGAGATTACCAACGAATCAATTGAGAGCAAGGCATAATCCGAATGTCCTAAACACTTGTCCCTTTGAGTGTGAGAGTGAAGAGAGTATCCTCCATATACTGAGAGACTGTGAGCAAGCCAAGAGAGTGTGGTTTCTTATAACTAACAATATATACTATACTATGTTCTTTTCTGGTAATTTGCAGGAATGGCTTAAATGGAATTTGCAAAATTCCCCTGGGAACAGAAGGATGGCTAGATGGCCATGGCAAAAAGTGTTCAGCACCGTATGCTGGCTCCTATGGAAGAACCGATACAGCTGGGCACTTGAAGGGAGAGCTGACAACCCAAGTCAGATAGTTTACAAATGTTTGTATCATCTCTTCGACGGAGTGGAAAATGGCAGCTTCTGTCACCAGATTTTCCAAACACCAGATAGGGGAACTGACCGCTAGCAACCTCCAGATCCAAGTTATGTACGTGTGGATGTAGATGGGTCTAGAGACAGCAACAGACATGCGGCTTGTGGTGGGGTCATAAGGGACCACCAGGGCAACTGGATGTGTGGATTCCAACAGAGGCTAGGGCATAATAACTCGGCTGCTGCGGAAATTCATGCGATTCACAGCAGACTTCAGTTATGTAAATAGTTGGGTTTTACCAAGATCAGGCTCTTTACAGATTCTTTGCAGGCTATTCATCTGTTATCTATAGATGGTGGCACTGCTCACCCTCTAATTGATGTTATCTTATAGACTAGATCCCTCATTTATAGGGACTGGGACTTGGCGATCACTCATGCCCACAGAGAGACTATCCGATGCGCTGACTATTTAGCTAGGAAAGCTCGGTTGAGTAATCAGGATTTTTTGGTATTAGAAACGTGCCCGGTGGAATGCAACCAACTTTTTGCGATGGATTGTGGTGGAATACCACAGGATCATTCGGTGATGCAGACTTCTTAGCATTCTTGTAATTCTTCAAGCTTTGCTTGCCTTTGTACGCAAAAAAAAAAAAATCATGCATTTTGCTCACTGGCTTGGGCATTATAGAAAACAAGCTTTCCAACTTGAGACAATGACACAAGCATCTCTACTGGATAACTCATTTCAATATGTGGGCACACAGAGGACTCATGCCTCATACAAATGATAAAGAAAATGAAGCCATTATTAGAATGTTTATAAGCTTAAATGGATTTTTTCACACCTCAAACCCAAAGGGCTCTCATGTAAGCAGCATAGAAATTATAACGAAGCTATTCACGGTCTTTTACTTGATAGCTTAAACTTTTTTGTTGAATAGGTCCTTGAGAAATTTGAACATTATAACAAGGGCAAAGTGCTTCAGCTGCCATGAACACTTTGGATAAAGAACCGAGTTCCAAAAAAAGGACCAGTATCAATATTACAATTCAAAATAATAAGACAGTTATATAGATTCACATTTGATAAGTGGCAATAATATGGAAAATATATTGATATTATATAGGTTGAAGAGAACACATTAGTTCAAAACGGTGACTCTGTACACAGAGTTGTTTTAGATGTACCTCTCTTTGATGAGCAAGTACAGATTGGGCAGGTTTGTCACCTGTTTCCGAACGGAAATCTATCCCATATGCCAGAAAGAGAGATGTTGCAACAAATATATACTATAAATATATTTACTTCTTCCAGTCCACAATATAAGTATTTTGATGAGTAATTAACGCTTGTTTTTCAGTTTTACATATGCATGTAATCAATGTTTAAATATGACTTCTTATATTTTTCTTTCTTCTTCAAAACACCATTTAATATAGGTAAATTTAGAATTTTTTAATTTAAGAAAAATTTAATAAGTTAACTATCATTTCTTTACTCTGATAAATTAATTGAACTGGCTTATATTGTAGAGCAGGAAAGTAACTCTTGTGTTTATTCAATTAGAGGCATATCACTGTAGTATCATTGATATATCTCATCCTCTCTCCTTTCATTTTCACCTCCCCCTCTCTACCTTAGGATTAAAAATTTAACGATTGAGATATAATATCTATATAAAATCATATTATAATAGTGTATTACATAAAAACTTAAGCTGTTAAAATTTGACTGGGCCATAGTCACAAACTCTAGATTACCTAAAATAGAAAGAAATAATGTTTTATAAAATATTGAATAATCCATCTCGAGGGTTCATTTTCCAATCTATTGAAAAAACGAGAAGGGGAGAAAGGAGGGAGGGAGAGATTTCAAATCAGTACCATTATTAATATACTCGGTACCAAAAAGTTGAGGAAATTCTATTTGGTTAAATACATTATTTGCTTAACGAACTACCCATTGGAAATAGACCCAGATTATCAAGTGTCAGCTAACTATATTAATCCATATATATCCCTTACATATAGAGATGGAGGAGAAGTATGTCGTATCAAAAAGAAAAAGCTACAAATGTGATAGCTAATTAATGAAAGAGCGAATATAATAATATATGCGGTCTCATTTATGTGTTAGAATATAATTGTAAATAGTATTTATTCTATAGATAATATCAATAGAATATTCTAGACACTCTGTATAGCTGTATTATGTTACACGTTCCCTCCTCATAGGTTCTGTTAGCATGTTCCTTGTTGAGGGACGTTTGATTCCTTTGTACAGCTTCTATATAATGCAGATCATGGCAAGGGCACTATTCATCCTGCCATTCACTATCTTTTTTGTTAGAATCTTTCTTGGTATCAGAGTGTCTTTCTTTCGAAATGTCGTCATCGTCCTTTGCTGCCTCTGATTCTCCGTCCTCTAGTATGTCGGCATCCATGACTACCAAAACCTATTCTCTTTTTCATTCCTCCTCTCAAACTACCTCAATCAAGCTGGATCGAGGAAACTATCTGGTTTGGGAGTCTGTGGTGCCTCCATTAATCGAAGGCAATAGGCTTGAATCTCACGTTAATGGCTCTCAAGTTGCTCCTCCTCGTTATATCTCAGATAGTGCTGGGAGGAAAGTTAATCCTGACTTTGAGGAATGGTTATCTGTCGACCGAATGTTCGTAGGCTGGTTAAGAAACACTATGACACAAGATGTAGGTGCTCAACTATTGCACTGTCACACCGCTTATGATCTCTGGCTTGGAGCAAGGGATCTCACCTGCGCTTCTACCAAGGATTGAGTCATGGTTTTTAAATCAGAACTACATGCTACCAGGAAGAATACACTTGAGATGGAAGAATATCTTATGAAGATGAAGAACTTGGCTGATCAACTGGCTTTAGCAGGGGCACCTATCTCCAATGAGGACCTTATCATGCACACTCTGAATGGTTTGGATTCTGACTATAATGCCATAGTTGTGAAACTTATTGATCAGCCAAATACCACATGGATCAAAGCTCAGTAATCCCTTCTTGCTTTGAAAGTATACTCGAACAATTAAATCATTTTTCCTCTCTTTCGATTCAACCTTCTATTAATTTTGCTCGAAGGAATTCTCAGTTCCATTCACACAACAATGATGCTGGACGCAATAATGACAATGAACAAAACTCCTAGGGTGGATCTCGTGGTGGATGAGGCCACCGCTCCAGAGGCCGTAGGAACAATTACAATCAAGGGGGACGTCCTTACTGTACCTATTGTGACCGTTTTGGTCATGTCTATGAGACTTGCTACTCAAGGGCCACTCGTGATTACACTCCTCAGGCTTACTATGCCAACCCTCAAACTGTGAGTGATCCTTCTTGATATATGGATAGTGGCTCAAACTATCATGTCACAGCCAATCCAGATAATCTCTCCCAAGTCACTCCCACAGGTAATTCTCATTTGCTTACATGCATTGGTGAAAAGGCAAAGGTTCTTGGAATCGGTTCCACTATATTGCCCTGTTCTAAATCTAATATTCAGTTGAATGATGTTTTAGTGGTTTCTAGTGCTACCAAAAATCTATTAAGTGTCAATAAACTTGTCGAAGATAACTCAGTTAACATACTCTTC
The DNA here is from genome assembly GCA_963855925.1 of Inga laurina. Taxonomy (NCBI): domain Eukaryota; kingdom Viridiplantae; phylum Streptophyta; class Magnoliopsida; order Fabales; family Fabaceae; genus Inga; species Inga laurina. Next base: position 2,298,958 of record OY979701.1, read on the forward strand.
ACTAATGATGGTTGCACTGTGAAGGACAAGATGACAGGTAAAGTGTTGATGCACGAGAAGCCACAGGAAGGAATGTACCCCATGGTCAAGCTTGATATTCAACCCCAAGTCTGTGCTGCAGCTTCGTCGTTTCAAACAATCAAGAATGATGATTAGTTTTTGTTATGGCATTATACGATGGGTCACCCAAGCAATCAAGTGTTGAAACACATTTTGAACAATTGTAATGTCAAAGTTCGTATTAATGACAATTTTATCTATGAACCTTGTCAAATGGGAAAATCTAAGTATTTTCCTTTTCAAATTTCTTCCTCTCATGCATCACAACCATTAGAACTTATTCATACAGACATTCGGAGTCCCTCACCTATTCAATCTACGGGAGGTCATCGGTTTTACATACATTTTTTGGATGATTATAGCCGCTATACTTGGCTCTTTCCATTAAAACATAAAAGCGATGTTGTACATGCTTTTAACGTTTCCGGGCCCAAGTTGAAAATCAGTTCAATACCAAAATCAAAACTCTACAATGCAACAATGCAACTGAATTCAAACCAGTCATCCCAATCATGCAAGCAAATGGTATAATGATGTAAGGGCCAAGAGAAAGCATCACCATATAGTTGAAATGGGCTTAAAAAAGCTTCTTCTGATTCAATTTGATAATCAGATATCCCGCTAGGGTTTGTTGTGAAACTCATGAACCAGATACATGTATTTATATACATACATGGCTAGTCAAGTGATTACATGATCCATGTTCCTTGATGAACAGTACATGAGGAAATTGAGGGAATTTGAACGAGGCAATTAACCAAGTGATTGTTGAGGAAATTTACATACAAATACTCAACTCTTGCGTGTATATACATGTATTAATTACTTCCTAACACCTTTCCTTTTTGGTTTTGATAACCCTTTGGGTCAACCAGTATCCGATCCTTTTTCATTTATAAATCCTATTACTAGGTATCTGAGGAACTGATTAATCTGGATTGAGGATTTACGACCAATATGCCTCTCCCTAGAGGTCTTTTTTTCGCTAGGCGAAGTACCCTTAAGTAATTACTTCCTAACACTTTGAACTTAGCTTGGAATTGAACTTTCAAAATTGCGACCAAGGTTATAATATTGTGGGTCTCTGTTTTTAACGTTAATTAATTTGAATAACAAAGTAATTAACTATAATACTTGTCATCCATTTTGGTTAAGTGCATGTGGCACCCCTTAACATATTTCTCAGTTTAATTCATCAGTTTTGTTTTTCATATTTTAACAGAATTGAATTCTTTCTTCGGTCGTTCCCCTCTTATTCAGGTTTAGTCTTCCCCATGAAAACGGAAGTAGATTATTTCGTTGAACATAAAATTCAACCTCAACCTTTGACTCTTTCTTGGAAATCTCTATCAAATTTCTCAGTTTTTTTGGAGGTATTATTGAATTATGCCACGCAAGATGCTTCATTGATTCATTCTAGGTGAAACTTAAGCTGTTTTTAAAGAAAATCAAGTGGATTCCGTAACGAATATACAGCGTATTATTATGAGAGTAAAATGAAACTCATTATTAAATCAGTTATCTGTTGAAAGTTGAATAATTATAATTACATACATATATTAGATTTTTGTATATACCGAGAAGTAACCAGGTAAAGTTGTAATTATATTACTCCCTCCGGTCCTAATTATAAGACAAAGTTGATTTTTTTTTAGAGATTAAGGAAGCTCAATAAGTTACTTAATCATATCATATGTTATGTATCCTTAGATTATATATTAACTTATTAGTCAAACTAATTAGTTTGAAGAAAAAAATATAAATATAAATACTCTAAAGTAATTTAATTAGCTTCCTTAATTTCTTTAAAAAGGTCAACTTTATCTTATAATTAAAACCGGAGCAAGTATCATATATATGAGTTGGTGATGGGAAGTAATTTATTGGAAATTGGCAAGGAAGATGGTAAGATATTGATGATATATCTATTTTTTTATTTTTAGGCCTGATATTATTGATGGGACATTTAACACGTTTTCGGTGAATATTTATAATACACAATACATGTATACAAGTACAGCTAAGATCAAAGTTTAATTCTTAATTAAATTTCTCTATTTAACTTACTCACATTATTAAACACAAAAAATTGTAATTATCGTCATTAATATGGCCATGACAAGAAAATTTATCTCTCGCACTATCAAACGATCGAAGACTTATTACATGCATTTTCTTTAACAAATTGAAAGATATTGCTTGCCGATCTCCTAGTATTGTTACATAGCATTGGAATAATTTTGCATACATTTTAATTTTAATTTTAATATCCTTGAAATAAGGTTTTAATCGTGGTAAAAACAAAAAAGGGTTTCAATTAATCCCAGGTGACATGATTTCATGAAATTAAACGCCAACCATTAAAAGTTGATATAATAGTAGAGACATTAAATGGAGAGTAAATGAAGAGGGAAGTTAATAGAGACACTCATCTCCCTTTCTTTGGTCCTTATTGCATTTGCATATAAAACGTAATTAACTAATTTAAGTATATTAATTATGTTGATTAAGTTAATTAATATGACATATTTTTTCTAAAATACACTAATCATGTTCCTTAATTCCCTCCATCCCTCCCTCTCCAACTTGATTATTATTGTTGAGAAAATATCAATATGGTTAATTTAGCAGGAAAAAATGATGAACATGTAAAATAGGTTTTACATTTAAGATGAATATCAACTCTCTAAGTTCTATAGTAAGAACCGGAGGGAGTATATGATTCTTATATTTACTTGCTTTATATCTACAGGTTCCACGGGTGTGTGTGTGTGTGTGCGCGTGCGCGCGCGCACACTATCGATATGATAATGAAGTGATGATTATATTGGATGCTAGTTTTTTTTTTTTTGCCAGAATATTGGATGCTAGTTGAACAAACCATAAACTCCATATTAGCTGTAAATAATTATTCTTGACCTACAAAAAATCAAGATATGTTATAAACTACTCCATATTAACACAATCATTAATTTTTAAAGGGTTAAGGTGTAAATCTGCCTCGAAAGTTGTCGCTAAGAAGCAATGTTGCCTTAAAAGTCTTTTCATGTTCAATTTGACTCCGAAAGTTTCAAAATGTTGTAATGTTGCCCTATTCCGTTAAAAAACTAATATTGACGATTAATAAATTAATGTTGACCATTAAATTTTTAATAGAAATGGGCATATTGTTCCATTTTAACACTTCTAAGACATCATTGAACCTAAAAAAAACTTCTAGGGTGACATTGCTTCTCAGCGAAAACTTCCGGAGGCAAATTTGCACCTTAACCCATTTTTAAACATTTTAATTCCTTAGATTATTAGCTATCACGTGATTTCATTTTAATATGTAGGTGAGATTGGAGTTTTATCATGACTAGACTAGGATCAATTGGTCAAGTTATGTGCAAAGAGGTGCCATTTGGTCTTTGATTAATTAATAAACGTTTGAGAATCAATCCATTAAAAAGTTGTTTATAAGCGTACTTGATACTTACTATAAAATCATCAATATCAATAGATATATAAAATTTGTTCCCCCAAGCCATACACAAAAACGGCTTATCTGTGGCTCCTCTCACATTTTACTGTTCACAAGCAGGATTAAGATTTCTTGGGCTGCGTAGAAGCTGTTTCCCATTTGCAAATCCCCGCGCCTATTTGAAATTCAAATGGATCATCCCTTGATATATACGCCATAGGATATTGACATCAAATAAAAAAACTTTTTGACCCATTTCCATATATCTTCCCTGACATCTTCACTTACCAAAATGCCTCCTCTTTATGATCAGGTCTGAATACATGGCCAGCAAAGCAAAGGTGACTGAGTGTGGAAAATGGTTGATGAAGATGGTGGAGAGAGAGAGTGTGTGTGTGCCAGTGCTGTGAAAACAGAGGTGGTGGCTGACATAAGAAAGAGTGGAGGAAGGAGCTCACTGGAGAATCACAGAGAAGGAATGCCAGTAGTGATTGACGATGGTAAGGAGAAAGAAGAAGAAGAAGGCGATGGTGGTTGGAGAGAAGATAGAGAAGGAGGAAATGGTGGAGAGAAAGAATAGAGGAGGCGGTTGAGAAATTTTGGTGGTGACGGTGGTGGTCGATGAGAAGAAGAGGAAAAGGATGGTGGTGATACAGACGGCCAAACAATACTTCGGGTTGAAGCTTCTCCAATCTCTCTCTCTGCTCTGATCTGCGGTGGCTCTGGTCTGGTTCAAGAAGGTCAAAGCTATTCTGGTGTGTTGCTGCAGCGCGATCTAGAGCTCTGGGTTCTGTCTTCTCTGTTGTGTTAGAGGGTGAAGGGAAAAAAACAAGACGTCGCTGGCGACAATGGTGGAAGAGATCGGGTCATCGGAGACGGAGACGTGATGTTTATTAGATGTGATAAATCACTTCACCCAAGCCATTCTCCAAAGTGGCTTATTATCAGCTCTCCACCCATAATACTGTTCATAAGCCGTTTCCAAATCAAAATGAACAAATTGTTCTTCCTTGGGCTGCTCACATTTGATCGCTTGTCGATGCTATGGAGGGAGGAATTGAATTTGAATTTTGAATTTCAAAAGAAATTTTCAAAAAGCTCCCGCCATTGGCAAATTGACAACCTTCAACAAGCATATATATCCTAGTTGCCAGAAATTGTTTGGAGTGTGTGGTCATCTATAGAATATTCACTGCCATTGGACCCTTGCATATCTTCCAATCAATATTCACATCAACCGCAACAACATCTATATCACCCTGCTTCTGGGGAAGCTCTTGGCCTTTGGGTTCTATGATCGAATTCCAGTTTTGGGGTAGCCCTTCAGCTTTAGGGGTTGTGGCAGGGGTCACTTTTTGGGTCAGTGCTTGGCCTTTCCAAATCAAGATCGGGGGCACGAGAGGGGTCGTAGATGGTTGGCCTTTAACATCAAGATAGAAGACAACACGATTGAAAGGGGTGGTGGAGGTGGGGTTAGAGAAAATAAGCAGTGTGATGCTAATGAACAAATCGAAATTGAGAAAATGAACGGGGTTTTTCTTTGTTTGAAGAGAGATTCAACCAGATATGCCATTTCTATGCCTAAATGGAAAGTCCAAGGAGAGACAGAGATGAGGTTGAACAAGGAACTCTTCAAAAGGTCGTTATCCAAGATGAACAAATAGAGAAGTGAAAGTGAATGAACAAGTTGGATTGCATTAAAAATTGAATTAGGACTTCAGTAAAGGGGCCCAAGAGAAAAAGTTAGAGGATGTGAGTTGTGCTGTTGCCATGAAATCCATTTTCCATCATGAAAAAGCAAAGGAAAGGACAGGGGAATAAAAATTGGGGGTTAGAGGACTTAAAAGATTAGCATATGCTAATTAATAAAAGCAAAAGACTTAGAGAGATTTTTTTCAATCTTGCTGACACTACATTATATATTATATAATAAAATATAAGTCAGGGGATCGATTCGGCATCATGTTTATTTATCACAATGATTCTTATCTCTAATAATTAAGGGATTAAAAGGGGGAAGAAAGTAAAGGTGGAAGGAGATTTTTATGACAAAGATGAGAAAAAGTAGAGGAAACGGTAAGAGGGGTTTACTGAAAATAACCAAAGACACCTGTGAGAGAGGTGCCAGCAAGTGGACACAACACTGGTAGGAAGCAAGGTAATTAAACCTGGATCGGTCGGTGAACCGGTTGGGGTACTGGGTCAAGGGTCAGTGGGTCAGACCGGAGTCAAACTAGAGCTAAACCGAGACCAAACCGGTGAGAAATGGAATATTTTAGGCTTATAGTATGAAATTCTAAATGAATTTAAAAAAAAAAGATTTTAAAAAAAATTAAAAAATTTAACCCGGACCGGTTTAGAGGCCGGGTCACCGGTTTCCGGTCCGGTTCGGCCGATTCGGTCTAGGTTAGATAACCCTGGTAGGAAGACATAAAACACGTCTAATGGGATAAGGCTGAAGCTAGCACATCTAGCATACTGTCGTTGACTTGAGAAAGACCCCCAAAATTTTTCATATTTAGTGTTTGCGCAGAATTTTTATTTTCAAATCTGTTTGCTGAAAAGTTCTCCTTGATAAAATTTAGGGCAATGGTGCAAAAATGACCATGATCATTTCCAAAAGGAGCATCTGGCACCATGTAAAATTTTTTTGTTCAAAAATACCTATGTATATTACAAATAGAACCTAAAATGCCACATCTGTTTGGGTCCCTTAACATTTGTTAATTGATGAAGATGGGACCATTATTTATTCATTCACGTGGATAATATTTGCTGAGTAAGAAGAGGACATGATAGGTGGTGTTGGTGAGGAATTAAAACACAATACACCTGTTTTGTCGTTCCATTATTGAATCTGGGCTCTGTTGTTCTAAGTTTTATTGAGGTCGAGGGTGTGGTCTTCGATTGAAGCTTCTGATTCCTCCATTAAAAGGTAGCCTGACACTTTTGTTTTTCCGGTTGAGGTTGTCATTATGTTCTAACCGATTCTCTTCTTCCATTAAAGCTTATCCTTCCTCATAGGCGTTCCATTATTGAATCTGGGCTCTGTTGTTCTAATTTTTTTTTGAGGTCGAGGGTGTGGTCTTTGATTGAAGCTTCTGATTCCTCCATTAAAAGGTAACCTGACGCTTTTGTTTTTCTGGTTAAGGTTGTCGTTCTGTTCTGACCGATTCTCTTCTTCCATTAAAGCTTATCCTTCCTTATAGGCAGTTTATTGACGACAAAACCAAAGAATGGGTGATAGGAGAAGGGGGTTAACCGGATGGCGGAGACACAATCCTCTTCTTGTTTGCTTCTAGAAGAAGCAGAAGGAGGGTGGCTTTGATAAGGAAACCCGACCGCGAGGAAGATTACGTAGGCCCGACAGTGTACTGCCATCACATATTGGTGGCTCCCCGGTGGACGGCATGTGTTAGATCTCTCATGTTTTGATGATAACAAAGAATTGTATGAAAAAGATTTGATAAACAAATAAGTTTGAACAAAGTAATAACAGAGCAAATCATCACTTGAAGTAAGCACTGGAGTAATGAAGAAAGGCCAAGAGAAAAAGCTAAGAAACTTCATCACTGGCAAAATTATTAAAGGGTTACTCGAGTAATGTGTCAGAAACTTGAAGTAACCAGAGCAACCTTCAAGTAACCTGCCAACGTTACTCGAGTAAGTACTCGAGTAATAAGGTATAAGACTTTCAGTTGCTCTCGGCCTGCCAACGTTACTCAAGTGGCTACTCGAGTAACCAGGTAAAAGACTTCCAGTTGCTCTCGGCCTGCCAACGTTACTCGAGTAACCAGGTAAAAGACTTACAGTTGCTCTCGGCCTGCCAACGATACTCGAGTATGTACTCGAGTCCCTTGCTTCAAGAAATATGTTGCTCTCGGCATTTTCAATCCTGCCAATGTTACTCGAGGAGCTACTCGAGTAACTCACTGTGATAAGCAAAACCTAAAGGTAATACTCGAATAACATGAAATACTTTTATCACACTTCACTCGAGGCGCTACTCAAGTATGCAGGTATTCAACTATCCTTTATCAAATATTTTAACTGAATTACTCGAGTCAGTAATCGAGTAATCTGCAGAGTTATTTAAACAGCACTTGAAGTATCTACCCGAGTAAGCTATGCAGAAAATTTATGTTTACTTGAGTAAGTACTCGAGTAACAGGGTAAGCAAACGTGAAGTGCTCTCGGCCTTGAAATCCTGCCAACATTACTGGAGTAAAGCATCGAGTAACCAGAAGTTTAATTGAGAGTTTACTCGAGTTGCTACTCGAGTAACCTATGAAGAAAAGTGTGCCATACCCGAATAAGTACCCGAGTAAACAGGTATTTTCAAGGTTTGTAAATTTGTTTACTTCATACACTACTCGAGTTATGTGATGTTCATTCATTAACTTGCTATCATTACTCTCTCGATGATACTCGAGTAAGTACTCGAGTAAACTTAATGAATACTCGAGTAACTACTCGAGTATGCAAGTTCAGAAATTTGTAAATCATTCCAACATTCATTGATTTGTTTCCTATGTGATTAACACTTCATTGTATTAGTATTCTTAGCATATCTACAGATAAATAATGAAGAGATCTTACCAAATAAGGAAAGTCAAATGCAACGTTCAAACGCTACCTACCGCCACCTACCGCAAACGGATATATTTCAAATACTGGAAAAGTCAACAGTGGCTGCGCACACTCTAACAGGCAAGAAGAAAAATGTTCCAACAATCATTACCAACACATCTATATATATGGGAACATCCAATAGAGAAATAACAACAAGAACACACACACACGAACGCATTATCAAGTTCACTACTCTGTTTTACATATACTTGTAATTCTGTACTTCAGTGATTTTTATTCACTCTGTAAGAGAGATATTTCATTCAAACTCAATATTTGTTATTGAGGTAACTTAAGGTTATGGAACCTTGAGTTGGGATTGGATTACAACTTGTAAGGGGGAGCGAGTGTCCAGGCAAAGGAACTTGCTTGTACTGAGGTGCCAAGAACCCACTGAATCTTGGAAGTTATAGTGAAACTCTCAGAGATACTCTGAGGACTGGACGTAGGTCAAAGTGGTTGTGGCCGAACCAGTATAACTCTTGGTGTACACTTCGGTGATATTTCTCCTTACTCTTTACTACATTATATTCACCGTCAAGTTTTTATATTTGCAGCGAAAAATTTAGTATCACCCAATTCACCCCCCACCTCTTGGGTGAAATGCTTGCTCTAATAGCATGGACAAATGGGAACCCAGGAAGAAGGTTTTATGGCTGCCGACACTACTACTGGGTAAGAACCTTAATGATATGAAGATATTTATGTTTGAAGGTTTATTGATCGGTGGTGATGAATTTTGGTAGAATGGTGGTTGTGGCTTCTTTGTGTAGCACGATTGTGACTTCGGTGAGAGGGCCAACATAGTGATAAAGCAACTACTTGACGATATTGACAAGTTGTATGATGAGAATACATGGCTCCAAGGAGGTGATGGCGTGGGTTTATGTGAATAGCTTGATTCAATGTATAATGAGGTTAGGCGGTTGAAATACAAATATGAGATAAGGGAAAGTGAAGGGAGAAATTGGGAAAGGAAGTTCAAAATGGCGATGGCCCTACTGATCATGACATAGATGTGGTTGTCTTTTTTGTATTTAGTAGGTTAGTATGTGATGGTGATGGAAGGGAAAAATGATATCTGCATATGTAATCTATGGAAGAAAACTTGGGGGAATTTTAATTTTTATGTGTATATGTAAATGTTAAACAATGCTGCTGGTTATGGAGATCAATGAAATCTGACCACTTTTTCCTTTTTGCATTAATTTAGATCCAAGCTTCTTATATAATTTGACTTTACAAATTCATTAGGAGTTCTATCATGTCCCTTATACAAGCGTCTAGCATCAGCTCTACTAAAGTGTGGTTCTGGTATATCCATGCTGAAAAAATGGAACAAGTGGCCCTGAAACAATGGGAATGTATTATCCATAATATTACTCACAAGAATTCAACGCTACTAAATTCATTGATCTCATCTATTTGCTGATGGCCCAGAAATAATTGAAGTAAGGTGTGCTAGTGATAAATACAGAAGGTTTAAAATGAATTATGAAATTAGATTTGTATATGTTTAAAGAAGAATATGCATTACCCTGTAAATAAATAGACATGACATGGAATTAAATGTAAACTTGGTACAATTGTAAAGCTGTGAACACATTTTCCTTATATAAAATAAGAGTTTCCAAGTTGGGAATGACCTCCTTATACTGTATCATACATCAAAATACACGTAAGAAAAGTGGCTTGACAACATAGCCATGTTCCTTACAATAGGACAACATCCATGTGACTTACAATAGGCAGCGTATTTATCACAATAATGTGACTTATAGAATGAAACCAACAACAAGGTGCTGACCAACAAAAAATAGAAGTGGCCATATTGCCAACAAAGTAAGCAACAACAACAAAAAGTTGTGAAGTTAACAACTAATTAACAACAACTATGGCTATATATCATATTGGTTTGAAGTGGACTTGATCTTAGCAATCAAATTTTGTCTTTGTGCAAGAAGTTGTGAAGTTGTAATGCTCGGGTTGCCTCTCCACTATAGACCTGGGAGGTTAATTGGAAGTGGACCAGGTTGAGGCACTTGGGATGTGAATTGGATCCTTCGTAATCCCTCAAGAGCAGTTGAACTTGAACCCCTTGACTTACACAGTTCTTTCTCATTTGGGATTGGGAACTTTATTTGTGGGTCAGAATAATGTTGCAAATATTCTTGTGCAGTCCCTTCCGTAATAGCAACCTCAGACCTCCATCCAGGCTATAGGAAATAAAAAATGTAGTTTAGTGATAGTGAAAATAAACACATGAAATTAAAATTAGCGACGCAACTCACATTAAACACAGTTCTCCCACTCTCTTCATCAACATACATACCCATGCCATGGTCAAACTTTTTGCTTGGTTTCCCCTTTGTTTTAGGAACTACTGGCCGTAGGTATGGTCTAGTAGCATTGGGTGGTTGGGCGACAGTAAAGGGTTGGGTTGAATTACATGGAATAGGTTGTTGAGATTGTTGGGAAGGTTGGGATATTTGTGGTGGAAATTGGCTGCTTGAAGATGGTGCATCAGGTTGTTTTGCTCTATTCTTCCTTAGAGGGTTGCTTCAAGGTGGTGCCTACAAAACTTCTGGATTAGTAAACCTATAAGTCATAAAGTATGTAAATAAGTCATAAAGTAAACCATGTTCAAACCTCTTTACATGTGGACCTATTGTGTCCGTCCTTTCTACAGTAGGAACACCTCTGTATGCGACCTCTCTTACTTAATTTGTCAGGTTGATGCAGCTGCTGTTGTGATTGGACAACATTATCACTTGCTTTATTAATCTGGACAAACACTCTCCTTTTCTTCCTTCTTTAAGCTTCTTCAGTCCTTTTTCTCTTCTTTGGTGGTCTCCCAGGTAAAGTAAGGGTAGGTGGAGGTTGCATTGGAAGACACTTGTCTGTGTCCCAAAACTGCCTTCCTCTTACTAGTTCGAGCTTTGTCTTATAGCTACCTAAGTAGGTGTCTCTATGGTAGTACTAAGAGATATGGATAGTGGGATCTATTTGTGCATCATACATCACACATATTGCATGTTGGCATGGGATACCAATTAAATCCCATGCCCTACATGTACACCTCACCCCCCCCCTAATATCTACAATGTGCCTATTTTGTCCCTCACTTACTTCATAACCTATATCTCTATTAAAAATCACTCTATAATTAACTACCAAGTATGCATTTGCTTGAAACAGCTCCATGCACTTTGGGCTGTAATCACTCATCCAGTTAGTTACATTATTAGCACTATCAACCCATTTAGTCATCATCTTCATTATAATACCATCAATCATCCTAATGACTGGCAAGTATCTATACTCATCAATCCAAGATTTTAAACTCTCACTAATATTATTATCTACCATCCACAACTTACATTTAGGAGTGAAGTATGCTCTTACCCATGCTGAGAAATTGTAAGTCATAGCTACTGAAGCTGCTTATTTGTTGATTTCCTCTAGAGCCTTTAGGTTGTCATTAAACTCTTCCTCGAATGAACTCCAAGAACATGCAAAAAAATGTTTCTTCAGTTCATTTCCCCTCCATTTTTTGCTCTAGTTTGCATATATATGTCTTGCACAAAGCCTATGCTCGGCTTCAGGGAACACCTCTTTCACAGCATTGGCTAATCCCTAATAACAATATGGAATCAGTATTATAGTAATAATTGAAGTGAAAATGGCAGCAGGTTATTTAAAAATAATGTTCTTTTATACAACTTTAAACTACTAGCATCAGATCATCATTTACCTTCTGCATATCTGACATGAAAGTGACAGTAGCGCCATTATGTAGGTCCAAAGAAATCCGTAGCCATTCAAGAAACCAACCCCAATGAAGACCATTTTCTTTTTCCTCCAATGCAAATGCCAATGGATACAAGGAATCATTGGCATCCATACTCACAGCAGTAAGCAAAATGCCATTTGTCTTGCCTTTGAGAAAGGTTCCATCAACTCCAATCAATGACCGACATCCTTCTTTCCAACCAACCTGCCAAAACAGAATTTGATAAGAATCTTACATTACTTTCAAAGCTTCCCTGTTTATAATTGAAATTAACAGTTTTATTATAATGAAAGCATTGGAGAGTTGCATTGTAAATTCATTATTGACAAAGTGAGTAATAATTGGTCAGTTGCATTGTAATTACTAAGATCTCACAAACACAAAAATACGACCATAGGAGAAATCATGACATAGCATCTTGACTGGATTGTGTTTTCTGCCTGAACCTCCTGCTGTATTTTTGTTTAAACAAATCAGCCATATCAATGACTTAATCAAATTTGACAACACCAACATTTAGATACAACAATCCATGATATATTAACAGTAGACAGCCACAACAACCATAAATTTGTACAAATTTATAACAATCAATGGAATAAATGTGTCGTGCTTGATTTCTTTCCAACCACACAACACTGGGGTTCTCATAATCACCATATAATTCTGCTATTACCCCATACCGGTGATAGTGCCATATCTTTAGCATAAGCACAATGCAACACAATTTCCATGAAACCGCAATCGGCCCATTACACAATTGCCGCACGAACACAATCACCACACAATTACCAAGCAAATGCAATCATCTCCACATATGATTGCCACAAAACCATCATCACATCAAACAACAGCCTCTACTGTAATTACATTTATCTCAGCTTTTGCTGGTTGCAAAAACATCTCATGCTTTAGCTGTTTGCAAGAATACCTTAGCTTTAACTGCTTGCACAAATATGACAGCTTTCCCAGCTGTAATCACATAGCTTCTACAACAACACACATTACAGATTCTAATTTTATGCACCGCCTCTCGGCCTGGGGTTAACACCGGTGCAACCAGTCTGGTGGTTGGCCATGCCGGGTAAGTGCCCTCACAAGTGAGAACTCCCCGATCATATAGTCGAGTTCACTATCAGTTGAACTAGCTTTGCTCTGCTACACAACCACACCCTAATCCTAGCTTATTCACATAGTCTTTCCGACTTTCATATAGTCAATCCCTCGTAAACTACCGCCCAGTGGAATGGTCCTCCGCTATGGGAACCCCCTATGCGGCCTCAGGTGAAAGACACATAAATAGCCTTCTTGCTCACAAATAGTCAATCCCCCATAAACTACCACCCCAGCGGAACGGTCCTTCCATCGGAACCCCCGATGGGTCACAAGTGAAAGACCAGATATATATTCAACACCAATGCCTTTAACAACTTCACCTTTGGCACCATACACTCTACTACACAAATCATATTTTAATCTCAGCCCATTCACATCACAATATATGTCACATCCCTATGGCACTGTCCACTACTGGCACGACCCACTAGCACCACGCCGAAGGCACGGTTTAGGCCCAGCACTTGGCAAATGCTCCAAGGCTGGGTTCGAAGATGGACTCACAACACAACACAAAATCAAACTGGGATCCACCAAAACCCCCTTCTCACACAATAACATAGCCCCAAAATTTTACTTTCAGAAGCAATACTCACTCATCACACTAACTGCCTCGAGCTTTAGCTCAGTGCAGTTCTCACACATCACATTCACCATGCTTGCGCTACTCGCTCTGAGGTCTAATTCCTCCATAGATAACTCTTCCCCTGTGCTAGATTAACAACTAGCAATCTCGGGATACCTGATACACATTTTGATTCAAATTAGTACCATACTCTGGTACTACAGACCGTCCAGGTCATTTCAAATTCCTAAGGATCAGCTCAACTATGGAGTTTGATCCTTGGATCACAATTCAATTATCAAAACTTCAACCTTAGTTGAACCAGGAAATCACTTCCCTCAATTCCACGGAGCATCATCAACTTCAACACAAATTCAAATATCTCTGTCAGCCTAAGGTACACTGGTCCTCTAGGTCTGAGAGCTTTTAAACACACAAGTCCAGTATGACATAACTAGCATGTAATATCATACCGCTTAGGGTTTCCCACCTAACATCTAGGTTCATCATGATACCTAGAACCTTACTATCATATACCTTGGAAATCATTTTCCTCTGTTCTCCAATCAGACCCGTCATCCTCCACATAGGATCCGATGGATTATCATTCATTACCTCCACCTTCGAGTCTACACATCAAATTCCCGGGCGAACCACACTGATTCACCACATCCACATCACAGATAATGTATACACACAGCCCTTAAATTCATATATCCACAATAGCGAAGACATTAATGTATATACCACAACCAATCACAAATCATCACCTATTTCTTAGGCCAAATTTGGGGAACTATCCTAGCAAAATCAACCTTTGCCAGGAACTACAACTTTGATACCAAAGTGTAACCCCACCTAATTTTCCCTCCTGAACTCAATGGAACCATCAAATCATTGAAAATCCAACTCTAAGGCCCATTTACAACCCTGACCGAAATATATGGGTTTTCCAAGGAAAATCGGGGTTTTGCGATTTCAGCTCCGTAAACGCGTTCCTTTCTACTTCTAACCACTTTATTGACTATTCCATTAGATTACAACTACTATTTAGTACCAATTTGGACAGTATAACCCCTAGGCCAACCCATTTCCAAAAATTAAAACCAATGACAATCCGGTAAAATTTCACCGATTAAATTGTCCATAACGGCCAGAATAGTCAATATACAAGAGTTTGGAAGTTACCTCAAGCTCCCACTAGCTTTTCCCCAATATGGCTGAAGACCCTAGTTGCTCAACATCCAAATTTGAGCTTCCAAACCTTAAATCATATGAAAAGGAAGCTTAGGAACGGAGTTATACGCATAATCGATTTACCAAAGAAATCACTTACCTTTGTAAGCTTTTTCCTCCCCTTCTCTCTCTCTAAAAATTCTGCACCTCCTCTTTCTTAGGGCTGAAGCACGTTAGTTTTGAGCTAGAGGAAGGAGATGAAATGTTTTAATAATATATCCCAATTTTGGATTTTTACAAAATTCTGGCAGATTTTCTGCCCAAATTTCGAAAAATCATAACTAATTCTAGAAAAATCGAATTAGAGTGATTCCAAAGGCTATATAACCCTTATTGAGTCTAGTTTTAAGAAAAAAAATATAGCCTTTTACTATTTGGAAGCACATCATTCCCAGATTTTTAATCTTTACAGGTTGTTCTAGAAATTTCACATTTTTTCTATGCCGAATTCAAAAATTCATAACTTTTTGTATATAGCTCTAATTGAGTAATGTGACCTATCAAATTAAAGCTTAGAATGTCTACTTTCATCCTATAAAATATCTTAAGTTTTACTCATCATTTGGTCATACAAAATCACATGACAATATCACTATCTCATAGGCGATTTCACTAAAAACATAATTACTTTCTCCAAAATTCACCATTTAACTTTCTTTAATACCCTAATAATATAAGAATCATTAGGGAATAAATTTGAGCTCCTGCTAAACTGAGACTTAGCAGTCCACTTATTTCAGGCTTATTCTCCAACCTCAAATCTCAAAATTCAGAGTATTACAAGAGGCCGAGGTATAATCTTAATATGACTCAAAGCAGCAAGCCTTTATTATATATGATTCAAATAAAGTAGCGGGTCCCTTGTGAATTGACTTCACAAGGACATGACATACCAACCTTGGCGCATAGCAAACAGAGGAACGAATTTAATTTATTGTGATAGCTAATTAATGACAGAGCGAATATAATATCATATATGGCTTCAATATCATATGCGGTCTCATTTCAAAAAAAAATGAAGAGGAAGAGGAAAGTAATTTTTTTGGAAGACCTGAATCAGATGAAATCAAAACCACCATTACTTCAACTGAAAACAAATCCAAATGCAGAGTTGAAGCTGTAGTATCCTAAGATGTACTCAAGGGCTAAATGTACAAAATAGATGGTGGGATTAATGACAGAATTACCTCTGGAAAATTTTGTTATGACTTTAGTCAAGTTTCATATGCAAAATTGGCAATTTAATATTATATTGCAAGATGATATTTTACAAGATCATCTTTTTCTCACTTTTATAATTGGCAATTTATAATATTTTCTCACTTTTTGGTTTACTTGGACGACTAAAGAGAAGGAGTGTGAGAGAGAATATGAAATTAAAATATTTTCTCACTTTTCTAATAGCAAGGTCGGCCAGCCCTTTAAGTGATAAGAGAAAGGGAAAAAAACTGATCATTTATCACTCTCTCTCTCCATGTTTAAGTCGGTTGTGCAGCTGCATGAGAGTGAAAGAAGAGGCCATTGAAGGTGAGACTTTGATCTTGATTTTCACCTCCTTAATCTCATCTATGGCTCAAGTGTTCCTCTCTTCCTTAGCTTCATTTCTATGATTTTTGTTTTTGAAGAAGAGGAGTTTTCAGCCACCTTACAAGAACAAAAGCTGAAGAATCCAAGAAAGAACTTAAGGAGGAGCAATAGGTGAGTATTAGCATCGATTTGAGTTATCGGTTGTGTTGGTTGAATGAGTATTTTGGCATGTGTAAATCTGCCCTGATTTTGGCCAAACAAGGGTTTGGGTAATTCATGATGTTTTGGTTATGTTATTGGTGGTTTATGATGATTAGGAACCATTTGACATAAGTTTGATGCTGAAATTGAAAGTTGGTAATTGTTGGAATTTATTTTGAATTTTCTGCCAAACCAGGACATGGGGAATGCGTGGGAATTTGTTCATTTTGATGTTACCATTGTGTTCTACACAAAAAATTGTGTGGGAATAGCCTTGGGTTGTGAATTTTGGGTCATTAAAACTCAATGCAAAACTGGATTTTTGCCTGAACAGAATTCCAGCGAGGTACCTTATTGGTATGGTATTTTTGGATAAATAAATGATCTCTGAAAATTCTAAAACTTTCTAGTCTTAAATTTCACATGTCAAGCTTCAAAATGGACATATATTTCATGTCATTTCGATTTGTGAGCTAGGAGTTATGAATTTTTGAAGTTAGGTCATGAAAACTGGGTTGAATTCTGACAGTGTGCAACATATGAAAATTCTGGGAATTCTGTGTATCCATCTGGCTGTGGGTGATATTTTTCATTAAAACTAGACTAAATAAGGGTCGCATAGCCTTTGGAATCACGCCATTTCGATTTTTATAGAGTTAGTTATGATTTTTCAAAGTTGCTGAAAAATTATGGCATATTGGTTACCTATGCGAAAATTGAAGATTTTATGGCATAATGTAATATTGTGGAACTTTGAGGTTAGAAATTGGCCTTTTAGGTTAATTGACTACTTTAGCTTCTTAGTTGACTTGATTAAATGACCATAGTGATAACCAACTCAAGTATTATGAGTTATTAAAGAATTGGAATAGGTAATAATTCATCGTCCTTAATTTTGGTTTATAGGATTCAACATTTGCCCTGTTCGTGATCCACCTGCGCCAAAGCACAATCAGAAAGAACAAAGTAGTGACTCTTTCTCTTATGCAATGTGTAAAGCATTGTATGTATGTTTGTCATGCATTGTGATTCTTTGTGATGTGTTGAGATTACAGCGAAAGCTGGCATAGTGATTACAATGTAAGCTATTGCATTGAGATCACAGCGAAAGCTGACATATAGTGTTTACAGCCATGAGTGCTGTTGTATGTGGCGTGAGCCATATATTATTGTGATGCTGCTAAACATGATCATATATGCTATGTGTTTATACACTATATGAGTGATTTGTTACTACTGAGATTCTCTTGAATCTCATTCTTTCCATTGACTAACATTTCAGACAGGGCAAGTGGCTCCAAAGAGAAACGAACCACCAGGAGCAGCTAGGACTTAGTAGAGATGTATAGTTTGAACTGTTGGTTATCACTTTTGGATTGGATTACTGTATATTCTTTTTGAGATGTAAATAATATTGTGAATATAGTTGTGTGATCCCCTATTTAGGAAACTTTAAATCCTTTAGTATATAAATGAAACCCTGGGGTTGCCGGGGATTTTTGCTGTACACTCTAATATGTATAAATGTGATATAACTGCACATGTAATTATATTTGATATTTGAATGTGAGACTAGGATAGGGAAACGTTTTGGAAAGATTTTTGAAAACCCTACCGTAAGGAAGGGAGTTTAAATGAGCTTTGTTTATCCATTGATCTCTAATTCATTTTAATTATGCATTATCGAATCATAATTATGCTTATTAAGGTAAGGGTTACAGAAGCAGACCATATACACAGGTTCTACAGTTTTTCCGAAATCCAAACAATATACTGATAATATGAACAGTGGATCAGAACAAATGTGTAAACAAGTAGCAATGCTTTATTTACTTCTTATATGAAAAATAAAATCACCAAACTTGGGGTTCTTTATTCAAATTTTTACTGATCTCAACTAGCTAGCTTTCTGAGCTTGATGGCTTTCGAAGGAAATATAGTAATTAAGAAAAGGTAATCATGATTACCAATATTGAAAATGATTACTGTCAGTCAAAAAGTAACACTGAATATAATATAAGCTTGATGAGGTTGTTCTTTTATAGAGATATTGCTTTATGAGAGAGGGAAATGAGCCTTGAAAAGGGTTAGGGGCAAATGGACTTTTCACTTACAATGGGGTCCAATCAGATTCAGATTATGTTTTGTTTTATTTTTGTACAACCCAACACACGACAGAACTCGTAGAATAAATTTGGCTGCATGTGAAATGGCCCTTCTCTCTCTCTCTACACTACAATTTTCGCTCCCTCGTTTATTTTATTATGGGTGAAAAATTTAGGGCCCGTTTGGCATACTGAAATTGATTTAGATGAAAATGAATATGAAAATTGATACGAAAATGGATTTGGAGATGGAGATGGATATGGAAATGAGATTTAAAAGTGTGTTTGGTATGTCATAGAAATGAAACATAATTTATTAATTAAAATATGCATTATTTGTGTTAAAAGTCCACAATACCCTTCATAATTTTTTAATCCTAAAAACTTCCTAAGAATCCAAGGACCCATCTTTGCCACTGCACTGTTGAAGCTCTTCACTGCCAGAATCAGTCATCATGCTTCCGCCATCGTCGACACAATTCCTCCGCCATCTTCTAAAACCCGAGGTTGTCTTATATTTATATTATTGTTCGAGTTCCGTTTCTCATCTCCGTCGAATGAGGATCTTAATCATCCTTTTCTTTCTCTCTCTCTCTCTCTTTTTTTGTGCCATCCTTTTCATTAATGTGCTGGCGAACACATGAACTTAATTTCTGAAGAATTACTGCTACGTGGTGGTGTCTTCTTTTGTTTTTGTTTTTCGTGTTTTTGACCTGAGTGGTGCTATCTTCTTTAATCCAAGCCCCATTTTTTTTTTTTTTATAAAAACTGATTTCTATCACGTGATTTTATTTTAATATGTAGGTGACATTGGAGTTTTATCATGACTAGACTTGGATCAGTTGGTCAAGTTATGTGCAAAGTGGTGCGATTTGGTCTTGATTAATAATTAAAGGTTTGAGAATCAACCCAATGGCTAATGGCTAATAAATGACTTCATAACAAACACAGAAGATCAAGTGGCTAGGCTACTGTATTTGATTAATTTTTCAAGTGATAATAAGGAAAGGGATCTAATAATTAAGGTAAGTAAAAAAGATGAAGTAAGCAACTGATAAAAATAATAATGAAAACGAGTATAGTGGGGATATTCATATTCGATGAAATAATAGACATATAAGGTTGTCGCCTCACTTGTACATGTTCATTTAATTAGCTGTAATAAAGAGAGAGACATCACATGTGTGTGATGACGGATGGATAATTAGGGGAATTATATTATTATGTAATTATGCGATTCGATATTCAGATGTGTTGTGTAGCTAACTAGTCCTACATTTCCTTTTCCTTTTCATTTTTTTTGTTTGTTTGTTTGCCTTTGATAGATTTTCCATAATTTGTTGGTAAAATTTCTACTATCATCACAGACTAGCTAGGAAGAAATGTTTCCCATTTGGATCTATCCCAGTGTCCCATCTGAGTTGTAAAGGAAACAACCCGAGCATCAATATCAAGAAGGTGCGAGTTTCTATCAATGAAGTATTTTAGTGGCCTGTCAACCGGGCCCCAGTAGTCCTGCCAAGCAAAGGTATTTCTTCCATTTCTAATATTTTTGCCAAGACCACTCTCGAAATCTTTCCAGACTGCAACTATGCCACTCCACACAGCCGATTGATTGCGCCATCTCTGAACCTTCGGCATCAAATATGTTCCACATGAGTACTTCGCACGGAGACATCTAACCCATAAGGCATCAGGTTTAGTGATTAGGCCCCAGCACAGTTTCATCAGGAAAGCTTTGTTTTGGCAATGCAGATCTTTTATCCCCAGGCCTCCTTCACACTTCCTTCTCTTAAGTACGTCTCATGCTAACAGATGCATTTTCTTGGATTCATCATGCTGGTTCCAAAAGAAATCTCGACTCAAATTTTCAATTGTGGATAGCACCCCCTTTGGAACAAGGGTTGATTGCATCTGATATTGTGGAATGGCAGAAAGAACAGACTTGATGAGGACCGTCCGCCTTGCCATACTTAGATATCTCCCTTTACAGCTAGTCAACTTTGAGCGAACCTTTTGGAGAATCGGGGCAAAAGTCATGTTTACCATTCGTTTGTGAAGGATGGGAACTCCCAAATATTTCCCTAGGTCAGCCGTCAGACCGATCCCCATAATTTGACTTAGCTCATACGCTCGGTTAAAGTGGACGTTTCGGGAAGCAAACATTTTAGATTTGTGCAAATTGATCCTGTGACCAGAAACTCGACAAAACAGCTCCATGACGTTCCGAATCTCCTCCACTTGCTCAGTTGATGCCTCACCGAAAAGAATCAAATCATCAACAAAGAATAGGTGAGAAATCTGGGGGCTAGTAGCACTCAGCCGCAGAGGTTGCCAATTACCTATTTCAACTTCTTGATGAATTAGCTGACCGAGTAATTCCATACATAGGACAAACAGATAAGGGCTAAGAGGGTCCCCTTGCCTCACCCTCCTTGAAGGAGTGAAACTAGCTGATGAAACACCATTCCAGATTATGCTCATCGAAGTGGCTGAGACACAACACATAATCAACTTAACAAAATCGGCTCTCAGCCCTAAGCTGTGGAGAGTAAATTCCAAGAAACGCCAGTCAAGCCTGTCAAAAGCCTTTTCCATATCAACTTTCACTGCTATGTAACCCTTTTTCCCCCTCTTGGTTCTCATGGAATGGATTGCCTCTTGAGCTAAAATGATGTTGTCAACTGCCTGCCTTCCAGTGATAAAGCTACACTGATTCTCTGCGACAAGATGGCTCATGATACTTTTAAAGTGGTTAGCAATAACTTTGCCAACAATTTTGTAGCTCACGTTGCATAAGGAAATAGGTCTAAAGTCGTGCATAGAAGTAGGCTTATCAATCTTTGGGATGAGAACAATGTTTGTTTGATTGATTTCATGAATATCCTCTGGGTTTGCAAAAATGTTGGCCACCAGATCACATATCTGTTGTCCCACCAAAGTCTATTGAGTTTGGAAAAAATGGGGATGTAAGCCATCTGGTCCTGGGGATTTAAAAGCTCCCATCTCAAACGCTGCATTTTTTATCTCAACCGGGGATACATTCCATAATTTGTTGGTAAAATTTCTACTATCATCACAGAATAGCTAGGCGGTAAAAGTTTATACTCCTATTTATCACTCCTAGTTTTTTTCCCTTTATATATCAGCACTTTCCTTTCCTTTCCAGTTTCCCATCTCAACTAATTTTAAATCTTTTTTTACAAATAATTAACAATATAATTTTTTTTCTTTTCTCTTTAATAAGAACGAACATAGCTAAAATGTATAATAAAAATAATTTATTTTTATAATAAGAATCAAAGCTATATAAGTTTTAGCTATGTTGTTTCTTATTAAAGAGAAGAAGAAAAATTGCATTGATAATTATTTGTCATAAAAAACAGAGTTTATCGGGAATCAAAGGGCGTGATGATGTAAATAGGCCCTTTGGTCTCTTTACATGACTATGGTTGAACAAACCACAAACTCGATATTAGCTGTAAAAAGATATTCTTAGCCAACAAAAAACCAAGATACGTTATAAACCACTCCATATCAACACATTTAATTTTTAATCATTTTAATTCCTCAAACTACTTGCTATCACATGATTTTATTTTAATATGTAGGTAACACTGGAGTTTTCTCATCACAAGACTTGGATCAAATGGTAAAGTTATGTGCAAAGTGGTCCCATTTGGTCTTGATTAATAATTAAAGGTTTCAGTATGAATCCAATGGCTAAAAAACGACTTGATGGTAACAAATACGGAAGATCATACACGTGGCTACAATATTACGGATCCTATCTTTCGGAGACTTATTTGAGAGTATATCACACACACACACACACACACACACACACACACACACACACACACACACACACACACACACACACACACACACACACACACACAGCTTTAGCCTTAGCCTATACATAGGTTTTTCTTTAGACTTGAACCTGGGTCTTCAAAAGGCCTGACAAGGTCTATTTAAAAACCTACTTAAAATATAGTCCTTTAAATAGTCTTTAAAATCTAAGTATCTAAATTAATATATAACTGCCTTCACGCTCATTTAAAATATTACATTATGTCTTAAAAACTTAGTATTCATTCTCGTTCTAATATAAAGGCTTAGCAAGGAAAAGAAAAGAATCTCTAGTGACAACAATTATTCGAGCAAATAAGAATAATAAAAATTAATGTCTGCTGAATAATGAGATATATTTTCTAAAATTGATCAAGCATAAGAAGTAACATTTAAAACTAAATTTTATCTATTTTACTATTCCCACATAAATTGGGACAAACTCCTCCTACTACATTATAATACTTCATTTGGCACTAAAATAAACTCATATATATTATTATGTTTAGTGGATAGCGCAAATCAAGGGAGAGGGAGTGAGTTAGCATTGCCATCTTGAGCGATCGGAGAGAAAAGAGATGGAGGTTAATGATTGATGCGAAAGTAAGGGTTGAGAGTAATAACGATGAAATGTGAAACTTGAAATTAAGATTAAGTTGGTAAATTTATAAATAATTTATATAATTATTTAGATGACATTATATATTCTTATATTATAGTATAAATTA
The DNA here is from genome assembly GCA_963855925.1 of Inga laurina. NCBI lineage: Eukaryota > Viridiplantae > Streptophyta > Magnoliopsida > Fabales > Fabaceae > Inga > Inga laurina. The sequence goes on from OY979701.1 coordinate 2,322,239, forward strand.
AAAAAGTTAAATAGGCCAGGCCTGTAAGCTTGTAGGCCACCCCTTATGAAAATAGGCATGACCTGTTTATCTAAATAGGCTTGACAATAGGCTTGAGCCTAAGCCTAGCCTATTTACTAAATAGGTTAGACTAGGCTTTATGTAGGCTAGGGCGTAGGCCCGTATTAGGGGCCTGACCTATTTCTATCCCTACACACACAGAGTAATATGCCATTCTCTAAAAAACGGGGGGGCGCGCAGAGAGAGAGAGAGAGAGAGAGAGAGAGAGAGAGAGAGAGTAATATTCCATTCTCTAAAATGCCCTAGCTCCACCCAAAACATCTGTAGCCATCATATAGAACCATCAGCGATCCCCATCAGGCTCAAGCTGTAGCCATGGACGAAGATGATTGCAATAAATTAGACCAGAAACAAGGACATGTTAAGTAGGCACATGTTTAGTCATGGCCATCCAGGACGAATAATATGTTAAAATATATTATTATGGATGTCCATCTCCTTATTATTTCTCTCATCTTCTGATTATTTCTCCATATTATTTTTTGATGATAATGTAATCTCTTTTATCATAGATTATAGGTTATGCCTATAAATAGGAGGCATATGTTATGTATTGTATACACCTTGAATAGTGAATAAGAATTACTCTCCTCCTCCTCTTCTCGTATTCTCTCTTATCTTTCTCTATTTATAACAGATTCAATTTTATTTCGAATAAAAAAATTGGGAGAAAGACAAAAAAACCACTTCAACTTCAAAATCCCAAATTGGTTTTGTTGACAATAAGAGTAATGAGATTGACAAAAAGAGTATCTTAATTGATAACTCAGATTTTTGAAAAATCACTTATTTGAAATTTCAAAGTTCAAGTGGTATTTTTTTTATCTTTTTTCCTAAAAAATAAATGATATTAATAGAAAATTCTGGCGTTGGCTAGCTAGGCTTCACAAAACATTATATTCAGTTTGACAAATAAATCAATGCATACTTTTACTTCTAGTATATTGTTCTGTCAATTATACATTTTCATTTTAAAAAAATAGGAAGCAGGAAACGTAGGAATAATACCTCTGAAAAGTGACAATGTAAGTTAATCCAGGCTCTTTGTTGGCTCTCAGTCTGTTTGTGAGTGGCTTTTTTGCTTCCCTTTTTGTTTTTCCCTTGTGGTAGTGTTTGTTTTAGTTGTTTTGTTTTTGTGGTTACTTTAGGACTTTGAGCTTGCATGTTTGTTTTAGCTTGCATGTTTGGACTGTCCCTCTTTCTGGAACTTGAAATATCTGGTGATGAAATCGTCCGCTCTCCACTCCTTCCGAGAGGTGAAATAGATCTGTTATTCTATCCAATCATGTACCACCATATCATCAGCATAAAAGTAGCCCATATGCCTTTTTAGCCACTTCAACTTGAAATGATTCAAACCAAAGTAAACATTTCTCTATTAGGTTACCTGAATCCGCAGTAAACATAGAAGCAATCATGCCAGGTTCAACAACATCAGACAAATGAATCCGAAGTGGGAAGAAAAAATACCTTAAAGATCGGCATAGCCTGCAGGGTTTTGTTCTCAGGAGTTGCATTTATATCCCACAAGCATATTGAGCATCATTAATGAGAACCACTCAGCAAATGGCCCAGCTTCAACTTACTTCATGATAAACCAAATCCTTCTTCATTATGACCTGTCAACCTTAAATCAGGATTAAATGCACTATCTGGAGGAGGTTCAGATGGATGCTTGCTACGATCAAAGACATATACTTCAGCACTAATGGTCTTTGTCGCAATGATAAATGGGTTTTGCGGCATGTAACGTGCCTTATTAACGTCTCCATCATGATTTATTTTCTGAATTATTTGTACCTGTAACAAATGAACATAACCTCAGAGAACAAAACGCATCACAAGAACTTGGATAACTACGCAATCATCAAAAAGCAAAGGAGCAAATAGATAAATTAAATTATGATTGATGCTAGGCTTAAGTAAGCTATCCACTGACAGGCTAATCGTTCACCTTTTCCTCATTTGACTGCTGAAATCAGGAGGTCAAGAATAGTTTATAGGCGAGTCAGTACTTACAATTTAAATATAGTAAGGAGTAAGGAACACTTTTTTGTTTTTTGCAGTCTTCACGTGTGAGTAAGTTTGATAAAGAATTTGTAGCTTAGATTAAAAAATGAACAAGACTCAATTATATACATCTCTTTCACAAGACCCAGACCCTGAAATCAATTAGCATTGCCCAAAATTTCTGAGCATCCACAGGTTAGTGTTAAGCACAACCGAGTAGAAGTAAAATTTCAAATACCTTGCGATCAAGACATCCATTAATGCCGGATTCTTGAGGCATGTCATGAATCTCAGCATGCTTCAAAGGTAGGTAGACTTGGGCAATCATCAAGTAATTGGGCTCATTATTCTGTAAGGGTTTAGTGTTAAGCACAACCGAGAAGTTATTTATGTTTGAATTGATTGTAGCACAAGTAACTTTTTTTTAACATGTTTGGATGATTATTTTGAAATGTCCAGCTCATTCATTCTCTCCTATGAACACAAATTTGATCTGATCATTAGTTTATTTGGTTTCACATGAAATTTAACTTCAATCTTTGACTCTTAGTTTTAGCCATTTAATTCAAAATTCTTAACGATTTTTTTCCCCTTTTTGTGCTGAATTATGTTGTGCAAGGTGCTTTGTTGCAGTCAAACTTACTCATATACTATTAATTTAGTAGGCTGCTGATCAGGAACAAATCCTGAATAAGTGAACCTGAAAAATGGCCCAAAAAAAACCTACAAATAAAAAGTTTGTTCAATTTTATTTCGAATAAACTACAAATGATGTTAATAGAAAATTCTGGCGCTGGCTAGCTAGGCTTCACATAAATACATTATATTCAGTTTGATAAATATATCAATGCATACTTTTACTTCTAATTTATTGTTCTGTAAATTATACATTTTTATTTAAAAAAAAATAGGAAGCAGGAAACATAGAAATAGTACCTCTGAAAATTGATACAGTAATTTAATCCAGGCTCTTTGTTGGTTCTCAGTCTGTTTGTGAGTGGCCTTTTTGGTTTCCTTTTAGTTTTTCCCTTGTCGTAATGTTTGTTTTGTGGTTACTTTTGGGTGGGCCTCTGGTTATTCATTTGCGATAATCATGTAATAAAGAGGCCCTTTTCTGTTTGGTATTATTTTACTTGTTGTTTAATAAAATTGTACTTTGTCACCAAAAAGAAACATGAATATAGTATAGGGTTAAGGGGTAATTTTACCCTTAAAATTTCTAAAATAGAGCAATTTTGTAATAACCGTTATCCTAATTAATTTTGACAGTTAGTTGACCAAATATGTTGAGTTGGTAGTGTATATGTCATCAACATCATTTTTGTTAAGGTATAAATTTGCGCCGGAATTCCATGTGTCATCTACTTTATATTTTTTAAAGTTAGATTTAAAATTTATCAGTCAAATTTACACCTTAACAAAAATAACGTGGATGACATGTGAACTGTCAGCTCAGTATATTTAGTCAACTAATCATCAAAATTAACTAGAATAATAATAAGGACAAAATTGCTAATTTTAGAAACTTTCAAAACAAAATTGCCCTTGGGTGAAAATTTTCGCAGCAAAAATGCCCTTTAACCCCCTAATATAACTTAGATCCCTCCCTTTAATTTGTTTGAATCAAGAGAATATAAAATAGATTAAAGCGTCATGGCTTAATTAGAATGACACTCAATTTTATCATGAGATTTTGGGGTTGGTATTACTATTAATTTAATTTTAAAAAAAAAAACAAATGAAGAGGAAAGGAAAGTATTAGTTTTTTAGAAGACCTGAGTCATCATTGACATCGTGGAAAAAAGCATGATTGCCAATATTGAAAATGATTATTAGTATCAGTGAAAAGGTGACACTCGCAGAAAAATCATAACCTCCCTAAAGCAGTCCATGCAAATAACGTCTTGTCGGAATGATTGCTTTTCCAGTTTCCATATTAAGTGAAAATAATAATACTCTTTTGATCCTTGATACATGGAAAACCTAATTAACTAATTTAAATAGATTAAATATATTAATTAAGTTAATTCCTCTCTTACTTGATTATTATTATTGAGAGAATATCAATATGATTAATTTGGAAAGCAGTTGATAAACATGTGAAATAAGTCTTAAATCAACATCAACTCCCTGCTAACTAAGTCCTAAATTAATTGAGAACAAGAGGGAGTATACTCCTTCCGGTTCGCAATATATGACATTTATAGAAGAAAGACATGATCCAGAACATAAATCACTTCCGGTTTAATTAATACTCTTTTTTCTATTTTGCCCCTGTGATTGATACTCGCTTTTTAATTTTGTCCACTCATAATATCCCTCCTCTCTCTAAAATAACTTTCCCAATGCAACTAAACACATTTCTTAAGAAGGGTAAAGTGAAAAAAATTTACCATTATAGTCATATTTATAAGTCTATTTTGACAAAAAAAATTTGATCCTTATTATAAGTCTAGTGTGAGAGTAATAAATGAGTTTTTTACGATTTTGCCCTACTAATTGTAATAAATAAAAAGAATTTATTCATGTTGACTCGATCTTGAAACCAATCATAAATAAGGGAAAAATTAAAAATTTAGCTAATAATTAATGAGTTAACTAACTTTCCTTGATATGTGAGAGTTAGTTAATTTGAACTCATAAATAAAACCAGAGTGGTGTATTTTAGGATATATTAAATGACTTAACTGTTATTTTATGTTTTTTGTGATATAATTTAAATGCCCTATATTATGAACATGATGGAGTATGATTCTTAAGTAGGAAAATTGCATTTAAATCTTAGGCAAGAGAAAATATGACAAAATGGTTCTTTGAAATTTCAAAATTACATTTAAGTCCTGTGAAACTTTTTTACAATAAATTCTAATTCCACTGATAAGTCTATGTACGTCCACTGATAAATCTAGGGCTGTCTACTGACAAGTCAATGGGTGCTTATAGTAGTAAGTCTATTGGCGTTTATTGGTAAATCTATAGGAATTTGGTAATTAAAATTTATTATAAAAAATCCTTACGAGATTTTAAAACAATTTTAAGATTTTAAAAAATCATTTTATCACATTTTCCCTGCCCGAGACTAAATGCAGTTTTCCCTTCTTATATTTGCTTTATACGTACGGGTGGGTTCCATGGATGTGGGTGTGAGTGAGGGTATGTCCTTGTCGATATGATAATGGACAAAGAGTCAAATCATAGACCTCAAAACTGAAGTGAAGATAAATCCACCGTGAGTATCACACTCGCCCTGTTTATGGAAGCAAGATATAAGGTCCACACATTGTTTCGTTTCAATATAATAATGATATGACATGCTATATACATATACACTCCCCTTTTTTCTTATAAAAATTTGATAATTGAAATACACGATTTAATAAAATGATTAAAATTAGTTAAAAATAATAAATATATATAAAATAAATATTTTTTAAATATATATTTATTTATGAGGGGTAAGTAAGAAAGAGAAATATAGTACATATAGGTATTACCAACCTTTTAATTAATACAAATACATTTAATTAATAATGGAAAAAAGTAGAAAAAATTCATTACATATTCAAACAACTCTTATTAACTTCTTATAAAAATGATAAAGGTAATTCAAATTTTAGACTCTTATAAAAAATTATCAGAAACTATATATAGTGTTTGGAGAGTGAAAAGCGAGAGATGTTGCAAGAAATATATACTATATATGTACTTATTTTTTTCGCTCCACAATATAAGTCACTTGTAAACAAATAGTTTGGTTCACAATATAAGTCATTTGATGAGTAATTAATGCTTTTTTTTTTCAATTTTATCCATGCATGTAATTAATATTTAAATATGATTTCTTGTACTTTTCTTTCTTCTTCAAAACTTCATTTAATATGGGTAAATTTAGAATTTTTTTCAATTCAAGACAAATTTAATAAGTTAACTATCATTTTTTGATTATGATAAATCAATTAAAGTGGCTTATATTGTGGAGCAGAAAAAGTAGCTCTTGTCTTTATTCAATTAGAGGCATATTACTGTAGTATCATTTAATATATCTCCTCCTTTCTCTCCTTTCATTTTCATCTCCCCTCTCTACCTAAGGATTAAAAATTAAACGATTGAGATATAATATCTGTATAAAATCATATTATAATAATGTTTTACATAAAAAAATTAAGCTGTTAAAATTTGACTGGGCCATAGTCACAAACTCTAGATTACCTTAAAATAGAAAGAAATAATGGTTTTATAAAACATTGAATAATCGATCTCAAGGGTTCATTTTGAAATCTAATGAAAAAATAGAAAATGAGAGAAATGAAGGAGGGAGAGCATTCAAATCAGTACCATTATTAATATACTCGGTACCAAAAAATTGAGGAAATTTTATTTGGTTAAATACATTATTTGCTTAATGAACTGGCCATTGGAAATAGACCCAAATTATCAAGTGTTAGCTAACTATATTAATCCATATATATTCCTTAATTTTATAATGAAAATTGTATGAATTTAACTTCAGTAGAATTGTAATACCCCAAAATATGTATAAGGGCTCAATGACTCTAGAAGAGAATGTGACTAATGTTAGGAAATACTTTTGTGGAATAAAGTGTGAATTATGATCCGAATTAGCAGTGGAAAATGCCTAAACCCATTGTCAAAAAATTTAATCGTGATAACAAAGTCTAATTGGAATATTTTGAGGGATCATTATCCTCTTCCAATGGGCCATAAATTTCGTCCAACATGAGGGAGCAAGAGGGAAATAAATGTTGAGATAATTATGCTAAAAGATGAAGCAATTAATGTGGTGGAAAGTCAAAAGTTAGTATGTGCTTAATTGCAATTGGATATTCATATGTAAGCAGGTGGGATGGCTGATTCAAGAAGCCACTTAACTCCTTCACAAGGCCACATTCACGTCATTTGAAGAGAGGAAGAAGGGAACTCAATTGTGACCAAGTATTACAAGAGGAAGAAAAGTAAAAAATATCATTCTAAAAGCAATATGTGAGAAGAAGGAAAATATGATAAAGTAAGGAGCCATTTTATCTCTTTCTCTTGTCCCATTTTCGGTCAACAATTGTTGGCTAAATAAGAGGTGATGACTTGCATTAAAAAGAGACATCTTACGTATGGAATAAAGAAGGCAAGAGAAAGATGATGATATCAATTTATTTGGCACATGTTAAAGCCATTAAAATATATTATTTTGAGGAGGTGGAAGTGTGATATTTTTTATGGAACATTTATCCCTTTCAAGTCCCATATTTCGGCTGGACTTTAAGAGATAGGAGGGGCCTAAAATCTGATCATTAAATCACTCTCTTTCTCTCTCGCTCTCCAAGTCAGTTGCTGCAGCTCCAACGACAGAGAAAGAAGAGCAAGGTAAAGGTGAGACTTTCTACCTTGATTTTCACCTCATTAACCTCATCTATGGCTCAAGTGTCCTTCATAAACGTTGTTCTTCTTGATGAGAGCTTCATTTCTATGGTTTTAGAATTTCAAGAGGAGGTGTTTTGAGCCACCATCTAAGAACAAAAGCTGAAGAATCAAATAAAGAACTTAAGGAGGAGCAATAGGTGAGTATTAACATCAATTTGAGCTATTGGTTGTGTTGGTTGAATAAGTATTTTGGCATGTGTAAATCTGCCCTGATTTTGGCCAAACAAGGGTTTGGGTAATTCATAATGTTTTGGTTATGTTATTGGTGGTTTATGATGATTAGAAACCATTTGACATAAGTTTAATGCTGAAATTGAAAATTGGTAATTGTTGGAATTTATTTTGAATTTTCTGCCAAAACAAGACATGGGGAATGAGTGGCAATTTGTTCATTTTGTTGTTACCATTGTGTTTTAAATGAAAAATTATGTGAGAATAGCCCCGGATTGTGAATTTTGGGTCATTAAAACTCAAAATGTAAAACTGGATTTTTACCTAAACAGAATTCCAGCGAGGTACCTTATTAGTATGGTGTTTTTGGATAACCAAATGATCTCTAAAAATACTAAAACTTTCCAGTTAAATAGTAGACATATCAAGATTTAATTTGATAGGTCATTTGCATCATTTTGATTTGTACACTGGAAGTTATGATTTTTTGAACTTAGGTCATGAAAACTTGGTTGAATTCTAACAGTGTGCAATAAATGAAAATTTTGGGAATGTTGTGTATCCATCTGGCTATGGGTGATATTTTTTTCTTAAAAATAGACTAAATAAAGGTCACATAGCCTTTGGAATCACCCCATTTCGATTTTTATAGATTTAGTTATGATTTTTCAAAGTTGATAAAAAATTCTGGCAGATTTGGTCCCTTATGCAAAAATTGAAGATGTAATAGCATAATGTAGTATTGTTAAACTCTAATGTTAGAAATTGGTCTTTTTGGTTAATTGACCACTTTAACTACTTAGTTGACTCGATTAAATGATCATAGTGATAACCAACCCAAGTAGTATGAGCTATTAAAGAATTGGAATAAATATTAACTCGTCGCCCTTAATTATGATTTATAAGATTTGATATTTGCCCTGTGCATAAGAAACTGGTGTCCGAACAGGAATGAAAAGAACAAGGTAATGACTCTTTCTCTTATTCTGTGTATGATGCCTTGCATGTATGTCATTTCATTGAACATGTCGTGATGTAACATTGCCGTTGTGTAACGTTGCCGTTGTGAAACATGTTGATGTGGAACATGCCGTTGTGAAATGTCATTATTGTGCTGTTGTGAAACATGCTGTTGCAAAACATGCCGTTGTGAATGCAACGAAAGCTGTCGCAAAAATGCCGTGTTGTGTTGTTGTTTGTGATTTGCTTACATGCTTTGTAATTGTACTTGTTATAAGTGAATTGTTACTACTGTGATTCTTTTAAATCTCATTCTTTTCAATGACTAACCTACAGCAAGGGCAAGCAATTCAAAGGAAAAGCAAGTGACGAAGGGCGGTTAGAGCTCCTAGCTAGGAGTTTAATTTTGGTAGTTGGTTGTCATATTTGTTAGGGATTAGTTGCACATGTTGTATATATTGAATAGTGTTGTGTAATCCCCTATATAGGAAACTGAGAATAGGCAATGTGCCATGTAAACCCTTTTTTAAGTAAAAAAACCTGAGCATTGTCAGGAATTTTTGGTTGCACTCTGATATGTATGAATTGAACCAAAATGCACAGGCCAATTATATTCGAGATGTGAACGTGAGACCGCACTAAAAAATTTTTGGAAAATTTTTAAATTAGCCGCTGGTTTCTATTTCAACTTAATGATGCATTCTCGAACTATAAATTTGGCTATTAAGATAGGGGGTTACAAGAATTATCTGCCATCCAAAGTGTGGTCCATTTTAGACTTCATGAAATGCACTGACTTAGATCTAATTATAATGTTTAGTGGATGTGTATGAAGCCATGAAGTACTGTTTTACCAAATAAAGACAGAAATATTAAGAACATTAATTGAAGTGTGAAATAGAATAATCAAAACTAATGACAAAGTTTGAATGAACCCTACCACTACACTGGTTTACTTCTTTTGAATTAGTCCAACTAATTCATTGTTTTCTTTTGCATCACTTGTAAAATTTAATTTCCAGCATATTCACTATTCTATATAATAGTGTGTGCGTGTGTCTATATTATGGGCCACATCCTATATGTCATCCTAAGTACCTTCGGGACAAGACTTAAAGCCATGAGCCGTTTAAGAGACATATACATATAAAGGCTTCAAGGTTTAGTTGTAATAAAGTGATAAAAATTATGGGCCATATACATGTGACTTTAATTAAGGACCTTTTTCTGTCTCTTTAGGACTCAGAAAATTCTCTATATATATCATCACAGAGTTTAATTTATATATCACTCCCTCCAGCTGTCATATACAGAGCACAACTAAACACAGTCTGTGTAAATAAAATGTTTGGTATGTATATGGTTATATCTGGATATATGGTAAAGGGATAAAGACAAATTAAGCCTCACAGTCCCACACACACTGGGATATGGTCAGAAACTTATAATTCATGGGGCAAAAAATCAAAATGAAACAATAATTATAATATGACGGGTGAAAGCGTGTGGTAGGCACCGTATAGCCTTCGGAAAATGGCACTCTCACATTAAATAGGAAAAAAAAAAAGCACTTGACATAGGTTTCCAAACTTTTAAAATATAAGGCCATTTTAATTAATGATTCTAGAAAACAATTAAAATTAGTTAAAAAAATAATAAATATGTGGGGTCCATTAAGAAGAGGGCAGCGCATAAGAACCAAGAACCAAGACGTGGAAGCTGAGAGTATTAGAGGAAGCATAGTATAACACTTGCCTCACAAAAATCGTTAGCCGTTAGGGAAAGGGTGTGAATGATTTTATGACCTTCCTGAAGTAGTCCAAGAATATACCAGTAATATAGTATGATTCGTTCACGTAAGATGAATCCACCGTGAGTATCACACTTGCCTCGTTTATGGAAACAAAAACATAGGATCCACACATTGTTTCGTTTCAATATAATAATGATATGAAATGATACATAGTGTTGGAGAGGGAAAAGCAAGTGCCCAGATAGAACGATAGATGCTGCAACAAATACACACACACACACACACACACACACACACACACACACACACACACACACACTCTTTTCATTCCACGATACAAGTCAAAATAGTTTGATTTATAATATAAGTCATTTAAAAAGCAATTCTTTTTTTTTCTTTTTTTCTTTTTTGAGATACAAAGGCAAGCAAAGCTTGAAAAGTTACAAGATCAAGGGCAAGGCCCCAAAGATTGTTCTTGTGGCAGCAAACCACGTTCTAATGCAAAAAGACTGATACATTCCACCGGCGGTGAGCGTAATTCGGCATAACTCTGGGTGCTATAGTGAGCCGATCGTGCAAGGTAATCTACACAGCGAGTATTCTCCCTATGTGTATGGAAAATCTTCAAGTCCCAGTCTGCATAAATAAGAGATTTGGTATCAAAGATGATGTCGTGCAAAGGGTGGTCAATCTCACAATGTGTTGACAGTAAGTGGATGGCCTGAAGTGAGTCTGTGAACAGTCTGATTTTCTTGAAACCCAACTGCTTACAAAGGTGGAGCCCTCTATGGATTGCGTGGATTTCCACAGCAATTGGGAAAGAGAGTCCTAACTTCTGTTGAAATCCACGTAGCCAGTTACCTTAGTGATCGCGGATGACTCCTCCACAGGCTGATAGGCCATTGCTAGCAGTCGAACCATCTACGTCAATTCTAATATAACCCTCTTCCGGGGGAAGCCAGTTAAGAAGACCTCTCTCCAGAACTTGAAAGATCTGGTGATGGAAGCGACCAGCCTCCACCGATTCTGAAAGATGAAAGATGTATTTGTGAACAAGCTGCATTGGTTTATCAGCTTTACCTTCAAATGCCTGACAGCACCAGTTCTTCCAGAGAAGCCAGCATGTGGTACTAAATACTCTTTGCCAAGTCCATCTAGCCATTCTCTTGTTTTCGAGGGAATGCTGTGAATTCCATGAGAGCCAATCCTGCAAATTACCAGAAGCAAACATAGTAGAATATAAATGGTTAGTTAAAGAAAACCACACTCTCTGGGCCTGCTCACAGTCTCTTAGAACATGAAGGATGGTTTCTTCACTCTCACACTGAAAAGGGCAAGTGTTTAGGGCACTCGGGTTGTATCTCACTCTAATCTCATTTGTCGGGAGTTTCTCATGGAAAACCTGCCACATAAAGAGTTTGATTCTTTCAGGAACACCCCAATGTCAGAGTTTCCGCCAGGGAGGTTGGTGAGGGAGGGGCTGCTGATGGTAGATACCCTCATAGGTAGATTTCACGCTGAAGATACCATCGGGAGCATTGCGCCAACAAAACACGTCATCTACAGTGCCCGTGGGAGGGGGGAGCATCATGATTTTATCCACAACCCAAGTAGGAAGGAAAGCCTCCCATTGCGCTCTGTCCTAGTGACCAGAAGGGGAAGTGAAGAAGCAAACCGGAGCTTCCATATCCACGAGGTGCAAATTCCTATTGACGAAAAATTTTAGAGGCTTGTCAAGAGGGGCCCAGCAATCCTGCCAAGCATGCGTGGTTCTTCCACTTCTGAGCTTCTTGCCAAGGCCGCTTTGGAAATCCTCCCAAACCGCAACAATTCCACTCCACACGGCCGATTGGCTATGCCACTTTTGCAAATGAGGAATTGAGGATAAGCCACAGGAGTATTTAGCACAAAGGCACTTAACCCACAGAGCTTCCGGGTTTGTGACAAGACTCCAACACAATTTCATGAGAAAATCTTTGTTTTGGCAGCGCAGGTCCTTAATCCCCAATCCACCTTCATGCTTCCTCCTTTTGAGAATGTCCCAAGCTACTAGATGCATTTTCCTGGAATCGTCATGCTGATTCCAAAAAAAATCTCTGCTTAATTTCTCGATTGTTGAAAGGACACCTTTCGGAACCAAGGTTGATTGCATTTGATATTGAGGAATGGCAGATAGGACCGACTCTTTAGCCTTTACCCAACACAATTGAGTATTAACTTTACCTTTAATGTATTTTTTTTAGTAGTAAAGAGCACCCAAAATTGAGAATACTGATTTATTGTTTTCCACCCAGTCTAAAATATTTTTTTAGTAGCACCTAATAATTTAAAGTAATTTTTAAATATTTACTTGATTTTTAAAATATTTTTCCACCCATTCTTTATTATTATTATCACAAAAATCACTTGTGCTTGAGCCAATTCAAACAAGTTTCACTTTTACAGAAGTCATTTATATAACCGTCAATCCAAATATAAATCACAATATACAATATAGCTTTTATCAAAAATAATATTATCAAAAATTTAATTAAAACAAGTCCAATTAGTAATCACTGATCTAAACACACACATATATTGATTATATGGACAGTGGATCAGAACAAATGTGTAAACAAGTGCAATGCTTTATTTACTTTTTATATGAAAAATAAAATCACCAAACTTGGGGCTCTGTATTCAAATTTTTACTGATCTTAACGAGCTAGCTTTCTGAGCTTGATGGCTTTCGAAGGAAATAGAGTACCACTCTGGTCCTTTATATTAGTCCCTTTATATTAGTGGTAAAAGGGATTGATATAAAGGACTAGAGTGGTAATTAAGAAAAGGTGATCATTGACATCGTGGAAAAAAGCATGATTCCCAATATTGAAAATGATTGCGGTCAGTCGAAAAGTAGCACTCAAACTGAATATAATACTATAAACTTGATGAGGTTGTTCTTTTGGAAGCGGTTGAAAGGAAAAGACTGTCATTTTTTTTTTAGAAGCAGTCAGATAGATAAAGATTCCAATGATTCAAATTTAATCTATTTTTATAATAATATTGTTGATATATTAAAATAATAATTTTATAATACATTAAATTTAAATGATTGAGATTTCTATCCGACACCTCTGAAAAGAAAAAAAAAACTACCCTTATCGTAAAAAAAAGGACCGAGGCCGTCAAATCAGATTCAGATTACGTTTTGCTTTATTTAGTACAACCCCACAGCTTTACTTAGTACAGCCCAACACACTGCAGGACTCGGATTATAAATTTGGCTGCATGTGAAATGGCCCTTCTCCCTCATTATAAATTTGGCTGCATGTGAAATGGCCCCCCCCTCTCTCTCTCTCTCTCTACACTACAATATTCGCTCCGTCGTTCATTTTATTATGGGTGAAGAATTTACAAGGTGTCAATATAAATGGCAGGGATGAATGAGGTTGAGATATGATAAATAATAAGCTAAAATATATTTTTAGTTTTTTAAATTTAAATATGGTATATTTTTAAGGAAAAATTCTTTTAAAAGCTTTTTGAAATACCTAAATCCTAAATTGGGCTGCTAAATTTAAAAAATTATTAATCAGGTTATATGACCCAAAGTTTGATTTACAAATTTTGTCAATTTACGTTAATGCCCCTAAAATATTAGAAAAAGAGAATACTCGACGCTAATCTCTTAAATCTAGAGGATAAATTGTTGGTACAAGTGTAATGACTCTTTATATCTAAATTGACCGTGAATTATTTATTGAAATTGAATTGTCAGTTATTCTTTGATAGAAAAAGAAACAATGTTTGATGCAAATTAAAAATCATCTGATAATTTATTTTTTTGATATCCTCATCCTCTATTGCACAACACCAGTACTCATTTCAATACCACTATTTTTCTTCCACTCAATTACTCATGCTAAATGCCAAATATGAAATTTCTTTTTTTTTCCCCATAGCAACACAGATGTAAACATTGGCCATCTGTATGGCACGGGCTTCCATGTGAGTTTTACTCCACTGAGAAACCTAGTTTTGATTTTGGAATATTTGATTGGGGATCGCAGAACTCCACGCCAAAATGAAGAGGATTCTAACTACAACTATTACGCAGTAACGAAGTGCACTAAGTCCATTATAGACTAAAAATAATGAAGTTCAGTTTTATATATTTCACCCAAAAAAGTTTAATTGTATCTACTGGAAAATTGGCTCATGTCAATTATCTGGAATTAGGTGAAACAGAGACTATCTTTTAGCAAATTTATGGAAGGCCTTCCTCTATTTTTGCATTCAACGGTTGGAACAATGACAACATAGAATGTAAAGGGGCACAATAGATTTCAAATTTCAAATTTATCTATAATTTAATTGATTCTTGTCATCAATAAAATATCCTTTTAGAAAAAAATGATATTGCCTATTTACAAAAATATTGTCATTGATGTTCAGCCTATCATTAGGCAAACTGCACCAAGAAGAATTGGAAGATAGCCAGTGCATCTTAATCTCCTAGCTGTTCTTAGGCTTATGTGAGTAATTAGTGACAGTAAATCCATAACTCAAGCTCCTTAACATAAGGAGACTCCATAAATGGAGGGAGGGAGAAGATGATATATAAGTAAAATCTCTTAATTCTAAAATTCTAAATTGGGTTGCTTGACATGATTTATAATTTGTTAAATTTAGAAGCCCAATTCAAGATTTGAGTATTTCAAAAGATTTTTAATGGGATTCTCCCTATTTTTAATCCATTAACTTTAAAAAAGTATACTTTGGAATCTATAATTCTAACATCATTAATGTTGCAAAAGAAACATGCTAATGCAACAAATTCAAGTGATGAACAGGTAAACTTAAGTGATAACTGTTGTATAAGTAAATTAAATGCTATTAATCTTAAATTTAAAACATGTGTAAATTAAAATATATCTAAAAACCTCAATTTCATTTGCAAGGTTTTGTTGGTTCATTTTAGTTTAATAATCTAAATATATTATATTGAAAAATTAAAACTTAAATATGTTTTGTAAGTAACACAATCATCACTTGAGTTTGCTGCATCAGTATTTCCCGTTAACAATATTAACAATATTAAAAATATAAAGTTAAAAGACCAAAAGTATACTTCATATAAAACTTAGGGCCTATTTGGTTTAAAGGGAGGGGATGGATGGGAGGGGATGGAAGGGTACGATGGAGGATCATCTTGTTTAGTTTGGTTGGAGGGGGAGGAAGGGAAAGATTTTTTAATGATCCTTTGTTTGGTTTAAGAGGGGAGGGGAAGGGAGATAATATCTAATTTACCACTTTACCCTTAAACATTAGTTTATATATTTTTCCTTATATAAATGATTTAAATTAGTTTACACCTCAATATAAATTATATAATTTATAAAAAAAAAAGATGAACTAATGCAAAATCATGTAGAAGCGAAATTATGTTACATGAATTATCACTTCTATCCTTCAAGTAACTAATGCAAAATCATGTAGTTAAATTAGTATTTTACACTAGCGAATATAATTATATTTTGGAAAAACTTATTTAGAGTATTTAATTACAATTATGACATATTTTATTTTAAATTTATTTATTTTATTTTAAATTTATTTATTTCACAAGTAAATTCCAAAACTTTATATTAATTATGGCTTCTGGTGCTCACTAAACTGATTCCATAATTATTATTATTACAACATCTTAATTACGACATCAATTGACTATACAACTGATATCATATTGTATATTACGGCGTCAGTTACATTTAAAACAGAAGCGAATGTATGTCACATTAATTATCACTTATGTTCTTCAAGTAACTGATGCTATATTGTACATTACAGCGTCAGTTACATATAAAACAAAAGCGAAATTATGTTATATGAATTATCACTTTGGTTCTTTAAATAACTGATGCAAAATCATGTAGCTAAATTAGTATTTTGCGCTTCCTCCCCGTTTTTTTTTTTTTTTTTTACTTGATGGTTCAATACATAATTTTGGAAATAAACCAAACTGCCCATACACAAATGAACCTAAACAGGGCCCAAAACGTTTTATTATTGCAGAATGGCCAGTAATAGGAAAAAAACTTTTAAGAAAGGAAAAAATATATATATTATGAAACGCCTCCCCGAAATGAGATGAAGCCCAAATCTGAGAAGATTTAATTAATAAGAAATTACTTCAAACTAGAACGGGCCCAATCCTTATGGCCTAGAACAAAATAGTCCATCCCGCACCTACATTAGTGAAATTGTGCGTTTCACTCTTGACAGCGAGATTCCTTCCAGGGCCGCGAAAAACGACGCCGTTTTTGCTCATCCCCAACCTTCAGGAAGATCCCCGCCCGACCCGTCTCACCATCACAACCCGCAAACGCAGCCCGTCACAGCCGCCAGACCTGCAGCTCCAGGTGACTTTTTCCGGCAACTCTAGGTAGCATCTCCGGTGATTTTTATGGCAGAATGCCTAGAACCAAATGGGGAAGCATATGCACTCAATTGTTACTCCTTTACGAAGATTTGCGCAAAATTAAAATATGAAATTAAAGTCTCAAGTCCAGAAAACTAAAATCTGAACGCGATCTTCCACGGTAATGTTTAACTCCATTTTTTATGATTCATACGGTGGCATATGGGCAATGATAAATAATTTCAAAATCAAACCAAATGTTTCAACTGATTTCAAGAATATAAATGATTTCAAGTCATCACCAGAGAATGAGACAAGCCATTCTCATCCCACTCAGGCAAGGGAAAAGAAAATATACCAGATGTTCACTGATCTCAAGAATATAAATGATAAACACAAAATGTTCAGTGTAAATTTCAATTCCAAAAGAAAATTAAAACAGTGACTCAGGGTCCTTTAAACCCTTTTGACAGTCATCAGAGATTATGAAAGCAATCTCCATCTGACCCCAAAAACCCGAAGACTCACATTTATTTTCAGATTAATGAGCAAGAACCATGTACATGATGAGATAAGGCAACGGCACCATAAATCTACTGATTTCATTGGTACAATAGTTAAGAGAACAACATGCGCACTAATATCTCAATAAATGCATTAAAAAATTCGAAACCATGTGTGATGCTCACAATAATATCTCAAATAGAGAAAGAATTAAAACATAATGCATCATATGAAAAACTAAGCGCATATATATATATAAAAGCAGGACCGAATATAAGCATAAGATATCGATGAACAGAATGAATAATTGCATCAGACTTGCGAAATCATCCAGGAATAGAACTCCAAACCACTGATAATCGCATCAAAAGGAAATAACAAAATTTAATCGACTAACATATTAAGAGCGATTCTGAACGATATTCATATTTTATCCGTAAGTCTCAAAAGAAGATTAACAGGAAAAATTCGCAGATATGAGTTATCATGTTATTTAAAGAATAGGAAATATAACATAACATATGCATAAGATACTAGGCAGAGAAAAATGGACCAACTCTGATACCACATACTAGAATAAACACAAAAATAATTCATAAATACATAATATATAAACTTTAAAATAAAGAGTAGTAGCGAAAGACTTTATCAGTAGCACCTCTAATCATAGTAACTCTGCAAGGGGAAAAAGAGATTATAAGAAAATAACTCATGATTCTTCTAACAAGAAGATGAGATACAGTGATGGCCTGGGAATAGCCGTCACTTGTCAGGGAGCTCTTAAGGAGCAAGTAAGTGGGTTTTCTAAGTTACCACTCTAAAACTTGGCTTACACTATTTATAACCTCCCATTAAAATTTATAACAGCTTAGCATCCAGATAGGTAACCCTAAATCAAATTTCTATCCAAATATGTACCAATCTAGGGATATTTTATCCAAAACATATTAAACTGATAATATTTAAAACAATTAGATAATATCTAGAATATATAACTTGATCAAAATAATAAACTATAATATCCTTCATATGATCAATCGATAAATATATCTAGATACAATTTTAAATAAACAAAAGCATAAATAAAATATCTAACAACTTCACATGTACTGTTTGGCCCATATATACCTCCACTCGTAGCACCCATATGAATCCTTGTTCTTTCTATATATACTGCTTTTCTTAGTTATATACGGATGATCTTAGGTATATAACTTCAACTCTCTGATAAAAGCAGGCCCCTGATGTATGTTCACCTGTTTGCTTCTTTCTATAAATATCCTCAATATCACTATATTCGCCAGTCTTATCCCAATCATCACTAACGTACGTACGGTCTCATCCAAAAGTTCGTATGAACAATTAATATATCTTAATTAATCATTACTTGTCTCATTACAATCTTATGTTTTCATTTTCTCATTCCAATCTCATATTGCTTTTTTCATTTTCGCGCAGATTGTCAGGGGCGAGCAATATTGCAGTGATAAGATCGATCAAGAATATGATATTTACTTTTTGATTAGCTGTCACAATTGTCACACCTCATCTTATTTTCATTTATTTTACAGTATTTGTGGAAAACGATACGTAATTCAGTGGACAACACAGGATAGCATAGATATATTAATATTATGTGCACGATTACGGAAATTTTTCATAGGGGTTCGTACTTGATAATGACAATTAACGTAACCTCACAACACTACGTGGGTGTCTAAATCAATCCCAATAAAACGGAGACATCTTCTAATCTTCTTTCCACCTCTACAATCCCCTCGTACGGTTCTCTCTTCTTATTCTCAGCATACATCCTGTCTTCTCCTGTCTAAATTGTTAGTAGGGGAGGGTGAGATTCTGGGGAATTTCAGTAGGAAAATAATACCGATATGCATGCAAGATAAGTGCTTGATGCATGATATGCTTGCATTACATAACTTATGCTCACACAATGACATATATGCGTGTTCAATGTTTCAATCAACATATATACGGTCATAGCATAAACAGAAACAGAGCTTCAATTATTCATATATGTTTCATAAAATTAAGCAAAGCAATAACATGCATCAATACACCAGCACAAATATCAAATACATGCAGGAGAGGTAAGTTCCCTACCTTAATCGCCCTTCCCTGATCTTCGACTAATGTGCCTCGATTTGCGTGCAAATCCCTTGAGCTCTCTACTCGGTCTTAAAACGTCAAATGTACAGTTTAGACACTTCCATAGTGTTTCTGATGGTTATATTAGTCTATGGTGAAAATTTACCAAAATGCCCCTGAGACCTCGGCCCAGCCCTGCCGTACCTGGCTCGATGGCACATTTTCCCAAAATTTTGACTAAGGCTATTCTCACTTATTTTCACCCAAGGAATCCATTTCCGGGCTCAAAATCACCAAATTCACTATCAAATTACGACGATAGCATTGACAGCCCCTATTTCAAGTTTTAATGGCGTTTTCGTAATTATGTTTTTTCGACTTCTACCGAAAAAGTGACCAAATGTAACCTCACCTATTTTTTCCCACTGAATCGAATGGAACCATCTATTTTATGAAAATCTAGCTACAATTATATATTTACCTCTGGCAGACCCTATGTGAGGGTTTTAAGGCTATTTTTGTTATTTCACTTTCTAGGGTTTTTCTCACTTCGCACTCAATATGAACCCTACATAATTTTTCATTCTAAACACAATGAAATCATCAAAAACACCAAAATCCAGCCCCAACACTGTCCAACACAGATCTGGACGAAATTCTTTAATAATTGGAGAAAATGGAGTTTTATGATTTCAATTCATAAAACAACTTCTTATGACCTTTAATCACTTGTTTAACCACTTAATCACATTCTAAACATGATTAGACTAAATTTGGACAGCACCTCTCCTTAGGGTTAGGACTTTTCAAATTTACAAACTTGACAAAAATCACCAAAACCAAACACAAACCTCAACAACAACATCATACTAGTTTAAATCTAAGGTTTGTGAGGTTACCTCTTGAAATCTTGAATCTTCTCTCTTCTTGAGCTAGGAATGTGTCTTCAAATTCATGGATTCCATGAAGAAGAAAGGTTTAGAGAAGGATCTAAGGACATGCTACAAGAAAAACTAAAGAGATCAACATTTACCTTAGCTTCTTCTTCTTCCTTCTCTCTAACTCTTCAAAATTTCCCAAGCTCTCTCTCTCTCTCTCTCTCTCTCTCTCTCTCTCTATTTTTCTTTGGTGTTGGATGAAATATGGCTTGAAAGAGGAAGGAGAATGTTTTTATTAATTTGGTCTTCTTTCTTTCTAGCCCTTGATCTCATCAAGGGTTGAGATTTCAACACTTGTCAAAGACACCATTCCTCCTCACATACTTTCCACCATGCCTTCTTACTTTATGCCATACTTGCTCATAATTATAGCATACTTACTCCCTTAGTTCCCTTTGATATTTGGACAAATTTTTCCTCCCTTGGTTAGGCAAGTAAAACCGTCCCCCCTCTCCTCTCACAAGACAAGTAAATTCTTTTCCAACTAAATCTAAGCTTATACTCCAACTAAATCTACTCTTGCACTCAACTTTATCCATTCCTTCACTCTAGCTCACCATCATGCATTTCACCATACCTTCACTTATCATGGCTACCATGCCCATGCCTTCATTTGGTGTACACTCCACCATTTTCATCATTACCATATTCATGTAGCATTTTGACATGTGCTCTTGGGAATTAATCATAAGCTAATGCCTCTTTTTCCTCTAATTTCAATATTCTTGATTTATTCCATCAAGAATAAACCAATTATACATTTTCTTTTATTTTTCTTGATTAATTGAAATTCACTTCAATTAATTAGAAAATAATTAATCTTGGGCTAAATTGGCAAAATTATGATTTTGCTATCACCTTTATAATTTAATTCATTTCTTGAATTAGTTTGCCCATTTCCTTATGAATATGAATATTTCAAAATACATAAGTTCTAAATTTTATGAATATTTACCGTTTTATTGAATTTCTCAATTAATTATAATATATTTTTGGGAATAAAATTTGGGGTGTTACAACAATAAATTCTTTTCTTTATTTGTTTTTTTTTTGTTATGCTCCAAGTTTGATATATCTTGTCTTTTCCTTATATGTGCTTCCAAGGCTATTTTATTTTAATGATAATAAAGGCTCTCTCTGCTCTTAGTCGTATTAAGATATATCCCATGGCATGGCCATAACGTTTATATTATATCTTTTATTACTTCTTCCTCTTCTTAATAAATATAAGACTCGTTTTTTTAACACCTCGATTTAGTCATTTATATAGAAACTCATCTATTTCATTTTCATCTCTTGCAGCGAATGGTTCTTATTTTTAACAAATATATACCCTAAGTTAATGCTCAGTTTTGTTGGGCTAAAAAAAGGCAACACCATCAGTTACCCATTAACCACTCTATTTCTCCATAATTATAAGTTTTAAATAACCGATTTACATTTACCAAGAAAATAGCTAAAACTAGTTCAGATCAATAGGTATGTGTATTTTTTTTTCCAATTATGCCCTTATTTATAAAGAGGATAAGTGTGGGAAACAATAAAGTTGGAAAAAAAAGCAATAAATGTTTCAATAAATCTAAAATAAAATTTATATTTTGAGACACACCCATTCACAAATTTAAAACTTATATCTTAAAAGCGGGAGTATATACTTGAGGTAGTTGTAGGAGAGTATTACTCCTATGAATATTTCAGACATTAATTACAAATATTTTCACAACGGAGGGTGGGGCCTTGAGAAAGCTGCCCAAGCCCACGACACTAATAAATACTAATAATGGAAACTAAGAGAGACTGTGTCTCTATTTACACAAAAAAACTCCCATTGGGCCTTACCTACAAAAAACCAGGCCCATTAATAATTTACACCATATTTTGCTCAATAAAAATAAGGGTAAAGATGTAACTAGCACTCTAAACTAATTTTGAGGGTGCAATTAGCATTTTAAAGTATTTATGGGTGCAATTTTGACCCTAAAGTAATTACATTGGAGCAATTGTGACCTTTCTATAACGGAAAAGCAAACGTCTGTTTAACCCTCTACCACATAAGTATTTTTTTAGGATACGTCATTGTTTCAAATGCCCCTTGGTTTTAGCATGCAGATTCTTCAAACACCAATGCAAGTCTCAATTTTTCGTGTCTCATGTGTGTGTGTGTGAGTGTTGGTGGTTTGAGGGAACACAAATCCGTTCTCTCTTTCTTGCCTGCCCTGTTTGTAGTATTACCCACCTTCCCTTTCTTGTCAAGTGATGATGGGTTAGGAGCAAAGCATAAGACTTTTAATATTAGCGAATAAATCAATGAACAGTGTGGGTACGTCAATGTGAACGCTGAAGCAACTTGATATTGCAATTGGCAAGCAAGTCGGTGAAAGGATGTGCGGCCAATTGGAGGAACCAGGACGAGCCGACGTGAAAAAATAGTCGCTTTTATATTAGATGCACCGCACCGGGGCATTAAAACTTGAGGTCGTTGTAGGTAGTTTTTGAAGAACATGACAAATGCGTATCGAATTGTATTTCTTTTGAAGTCCGGAATTTTCCTCTGCGTTTTCCTACATAGAAATATTGTTAAGATACATGTGTAAATTCATGGGATTTTAAGTCTGATTATTTTTAGTCACGACTTGACAAGTAGATAATTAGCTGGTCGAGAAAAGGGCGTCTAAGTCAAAGATGGGTTTCCTAAACGTCAATTAACGTTTTACATGAGAAAGATCAAAACGAAAAGTTAATAAACATGGACTATATATATATAAGCATTTTGTGCATCAGATTAATTAATTACACTAGGTGTAAACATGATTCAACAACGTAACGCCTAATGTGGGGGTTTAAAGTTGAATAATATCAAGACTTACATTATAACCATAATCGGTTTTCAAAAGTTCAATTCTAACATAAGTTAAAAGTGTCAGACAGTAATCACCCAACAGGACTTGATATACTGATAGATCGAGTTTGAATCCTACCTTGTTAAAAAGACCCTTGGAGAGAGACATTATAGTCACAAAGCCTCAATTCAGATTAATGAATTGTTTAGATACTGGATAATAAAAAGATATAGAAAAAGTATCAAATACTAGGATTAATGTATATACATGCAAGAGTTGAGTATTTGTATGTAAATTTCGTCAACAATCACTTGGTTAATTACCTCATTCAAATTCCCTTAAATTTCTCACGTATTGTTCATCAACGATCATGGATCATATAATACCTTGACTAGCCATGTCTATAAATACATGTATCTGGTTCATGAGTTTCACTGCAAACCCTAGTTAGCTATCTGATTATCATATTGAAGAAGAAGCTTTGTGACGGAAGAAGAAACATGAGTTCTTCAAAAGACATTAATATTACAAAAGCTCTTGCCCCTGTCACTAAGCCACCTCAGGGCTTCAACTCTACTACAACAACTGGCACTCGAATCCCTAATTCTCATAGTGTCCGCTCAAAGAATCGGTGATGACTTTTTTCATTTTATTTCCAGGTTCATATATACGTATATACTCCTTTCTTTTTCCTTTTTTTAATTATCATCTGATATCAAATTCGGGGTTTGTGGTTATCCCTCATAACATGTGTCTCCTCTGAGACTCGAACTTGAGACCCAGAGGGATTTAGCAGGGTCTTGTACCGTTAGACTAACTCTATGTTGTTGTATATACTCCTTTCTTTACTCGTATAAATGATTTTCTATTGGGAAAGTTGATGAATTATGTGTTATTTTAATCTCCATGAGTTTTCCATGAGGGCTAAATTTGTTTCTTGTTATTAGCTAGGTTCTTAGTTAAAATTTGAACATATGTGACACATGAAAATGAATTTACTTTGCAATAAATGAACTTCAATTTCACATGTATTCTATATTTTTAAGTAGAGAAAATGCTGGAGACAATGAAGATGTACTAGGATAGAGTTTTCTCTCTCTCTTGGAAAACGAGCCGGATAGAGTTTTTTCTCTGATGGTCGATCCTAGCTCCGGGTAACGCCAATGGTGAGAGCTTTGGAAGCAAGTGCAAATGCTGGAAAGGGGAGGTCTTTCAAAAAAGATGTTAAGCTCGATGCTGTAGGGGAATAAAAAATGAGCAAGACTATTAAGAAAACAGAGGAGCAAAGTCAAAGCGTGTCGAACTCAAATATTGCCATTACTTTAGAGGTGGAGAAAGAGTATAAATCTGGGAATAAATCAGAAGAGCAAGTGCAGAGGAAAACGGAGCCAAGTAAACCAGGTTATGGCAGGTCATACAAAGACTCCCTGTTATGCTTCAAGGGAACATAGTATAATGGTATAGCTAACGGTTGTACGAGTGTGGAGGAGGACTCCCTGCTCTCGGAGCTTATGGATCAATCCTAGGAAATACCTGAGCCATCAGAAGAGTTGAAAAAACTAACGGAGGTTTATCCAACAATGATCTTGACGCGTGAGGAATACAACAAGTGGGCGAAACCATGGAATAATTCATTGATTATCACAATTCTGGGTGCAAGAATCAACTTCTATAGACTAAAAGAACATCTGAGCCAAATTTGGAATATCAATAGCTTCGAGTTAATTGACTTACCTAATAACTACTATATGGTGAGACTAAAGGATCCTGTAAACTGGGGTCACCAGTATAAGAAAATCCTCTTGGGTGGCCCGTGGACGATTGATCAACACACCATCTTAGTGTAGAGATGGTCTCCACAGTTTGACCTATTCCAAAACCCCCTAGGAAGAGTGGCAACATGGATCAGAATACCAAACATACCTCTTCTGTGCTATAATAAAGAATGCATGTGGAGGCTTGGAGACATGATCGGGAATACTCTAAAAGTGGATATGAATACAATTGAAAATCTGGAGGGGGAGGAAGTGAAAGTAAATAAGGGATGATATGCCAGGCTATGAGTGGAACTGGACTTAAAGAAAACATTGGTTCCGAGAATCATATCGGCTTCGACTCTGTTTAATATTGAATATGAAGGATTGGGCCTTATTTGTTTTACATTCGGTAGGTATGGACATAGGAAGGAGCAGTGCCCAGAGAGGGTAGTGACGGAAGCAGAGAACACGGTGGAGAACCAGATGCAGGAAAACCCAAAGTGCTCTAAGTCGTCGACGGCGAGAACTCTTTCAGTGAAGGAAGAGCAATTCAGGCCTTGGATGTTTGTTCACCGACCCCCAAAGGCGGTATTTTCAAGAACTAGTGATAGTAGGAGCATGGTTGATGATGGGAGACAGGTTGGATTGTCGAAAGGTATGGCGAAGGTCAGAGCAAATCAGTCTAGATTTTTCGTTCTAGAAGGTACGATGTATGAAGAGGGAGCAATTCCTGAGCCGTGTTTGAATCCTAATCAAAGGAAAGGGAAGGAGACGGCGCAATCTGAGAAAGGTGGTGTAGAAGATAAGTCACAGGTTCTATAGAGAAGCAAGACGATGTTCAGGGTGGGTCAAAATAAAGAAAGAAAGGGAATGCACGTGGGTGAAAAACGATAGGCTGAGATTTCAAACAAGGCAGTCAACAAACCTATGGAAAATAGTGTTCTTGGTGGGGGCCAAGAGCTTGAACTTGGGCCCAATTGTGGACACGAGCCTGGATGGGAAAAGGAAATTAAATTAACAAGGAAAGTAACCCATAGAGCCCACAACGTTGTAAGAGGTGGATTGGTAATTAATGGGATGCAAGATCTGACTTAAAAGTTAAAGCCTGACAGGAATCAAGCCCAGAAAGGAAAGATGGAAGTCATGAGACCAGTGGTGCATATCGGTGAGGCAGAGAAGCAGGGGATAGACCATGGTTTAGAAAATTTACAGTGCACTCGAATATCTTCGGACGCTAAGAGACATACAGTAGTGCCCACTGGAGAACGCGACATGCAGCAGCAGTGTAGTCCTGAGAGTCACTCTGTATCTCAATTGGAGGTGGTGGTCATGATGGGAGGGAAACAGCCAGATAAGTAATCTCAAACTTTTTTACTCCCTGCCAATGTGATTTATTTATGATAGTATCGTGTTGAAATTGTCGGGGGGCAGGTGGTAGAGCTTTTCCTCGGATATTTAAAGATGTGGTAAAAAAATATGCTATTAATGTAATGGGCATTGTCAAGCCTAGGGTCAGTGGTAATAGAGCTGATATGGTCATGAGGAAGTTGGGTTTTACCGATTGGTTAAGAGTGGAAGCTACAGGTTATGCAGGGGGTATTTGGGTTTTATGGAATAGCAAATATTTTCTAATTGAATATGTGTTTTCAAATACTTAATTGCTACATTGTAAAATTTCTCATAAGAATGGCCAAGATCCGATGCTGCTTACCTTTGTATATGGTGATACTAGTATTTTGAAGAGAAGCGATCTGTGGTCGGCTTTGCGTGTCATTAACCAAACTATAACCACACCATGGTTGATCTTAGGTGATTTTAACACCATTCTGAGTCCCAGAGATAAAGAGGGTGGGGCAGCATCAATTAATAGCACAATAGTTGATTTTCAAGATGGTATTCAGGACTATAATCTTATTGAAATTCCGTTTGTGGGAGATAGATTTACTTGGAAGAAAACTGGGGTTAAGGAAAGGCTCGATTGGGCTTTTTGTAACTTTGATTGGGATATCAAGAATCCATAAGCCAAAGCCTACCATTACCTCAGATTCAACTCGGACCATCATGTAGTGGTGGTTGGAGACAGATTGGCCAAACTGTGTATTAGAAGGGAAGCCAGGTTCTAGTACCAAGCTGTATGGTGTGTGGAGGAGGGGTTTTGCGATGTGGTAGAAATAACATGGCATGGGAAAGGTTGGGTTTAAGGGCACAAGCAGTTTAAAAAAGAGGCAACGACATGGAATGATAGAGTAGTAGGGAATATGGCTAAGAAAAAAAGAGAAATCATTCAAAGATTAGAAGGAATTGACCGTGCTAGGAGTTGTAAGGGCGACCAGAATAGGCTTTTCAGAATTGAGAAACAACTGTGGGATAAGTATCTCAAGCTTAACTTGCAAGAAGAAATGATTTGGTTCCAGAAGTCAAGGTGCAAGTGGCTTAGTGGAGGAGATAGGAATTCAAAATTCTTTCATGCCAGTACCTTAGCCAGGAGGAAAAGAAACAACGTTAAGGCACTACATGATGAACAGGGCAATTGGATTACTAATGAGAGGCTTTTGAGAAATATGGTTGTTGACTATTTTAAGAAGTTATTTATGGCAGAAAATCTATCAGCCCCTTTTTCCCCTTGGATGGAAAATTTCCCTTCTTTGGAGGAAAACCAGTTAGAACTCCTATAGAGATCCGCCTCTCTAGTTGAGATTAAGAATGCAGCGTTTGAGATGGGTGCATTCAAAGCACTGGGATCAGACCTATTAAATCCTCATTTCTTTCACACATAATGAGAGTGCATTGGAGAGAAGATTTGTGACCTGGTATTTAAAATATTTGATAGGCTGGAGGATATTCATGAAATCAATCAGACTAACATTGTCCTGATTCTGAAAGTTGATCAGCCTACATCTTTGAGGGACTTCAGACCCATATCTCTTTGCAACATTAGCTTCAAAATTGTCACTATAGTTATTGCTAATCGTTTTAAATGTGTTATGAACCATCTTGTGGCTGAAAACCAGTACAGCTTCATAGCAGGCAGATAAGGGGTTGATAACATTATTATAGCTCAGGAGGCAATCCACTATATGAGAAACAAGAAGGGCAGGAAGGGGTATGTGGCAATGAAGGTAGACATAGAAAAGGCGTATGACAGGCTTGACTAGCGATTCTTGGAATTTACTCTGCACAGTTTAGGATTGGGAGGGGAGTATGTTAAGCTAATTATGTCGTGTGTCTCATCTTCTTCCATGAGGGCTCTATGGAATGGAGATACCTCATAGAGTTTCACACTGTTAAGGGGTGTAAGAAAGGGTGACCCTTTGAGCCCGTAACTGTTTGTTCTTTGTATAGAGCTATTGGGGCAACTTATTCATTAGGAAGTAGATTTGGGGAATTGATGACCTCTCAAGATGGGAACTTCTAGACCAAAGATTTCACATCTATTTTTTGCGGATGATCTGGTTCTATTTTGTGAGGCCACTAATGAGTAGATGGATGAGATAAAGAAAGTAATGGAGCTGTTTTGTCGAGTCTCAGGACACAGGATTAACCTGGATAAATAAAAAATGTTTGTGTCATGAAATATCCATTTTAATATCCGTGGGGATTGGACTGACAGCAAACCTGGGGAAATATTTGGGAGTTCCGCTCTTACACAAACGTATGGTTAAGGTGACGTTTGCGCCACTAATCTAGAAGGTAAGATCGAAGTTGACAAAATGGAGAGGACGATATTTGAGTATGGTGGGCAGGACAATCTTAATCAAGTCAGTCTTAACAGCAATTCCTCAATACCAGATGCAGTCATCCCTGATCCCGAAAGGGGTGCTAACAGTAATCGAAAAATTGAGTAGAGATTTCTTTTGGAACTAACAGAGGAATCCAAGAAAATGCATTTGTTATCTTGGGATATTTTAAAGAGTATGAAGAATGAAGGAGGGTTGGGAATAAAAGATCTTCATTGTCAAAATAAAGCGTTCCTCATGAAATTATGTTGGAGAATGATTACTCAATCGGAAGCTTTGTGGGTGAAGTGCTTAAGAGCAAAATACTCATGCGGGATGGATAAACTACCTCAAGTGCTTAGAAGTTGTAGTCAATCGGTTGTGTGGAGTGGCATAGTGGCAGTCTGGGATGATTTTATGAGTGGAGTTGGGAAGAAGTTAAGGAGTGGCAAAAATACCCAGGCTTGGGAGGAGTATTAGGCGCCAGTTGATAGGCCTCTAAAATGCTATATTGAGAGAAATGCACAGCTTGTAGATATGGAAGCACATGTCAGCTCATTCGTTACTCAAGCAGGTCAATGGGATAGAGCCATGTGGAGAATGTTCCTTCCTCATTGGGTTGTGGATAGAATTATGATGGTGACTCCTCTTACGGGCTCAGGGGATGATGTATTTTGCTGGCGGAACGGATCGGATGGAAATTTCAGTGTGAAATCGGCATATGACATAGTCAATTAGCAGCACGAGCACAGACATCAAAGTCATTTGCAACATTTATGGCACTAGGATATTCCGGAAAGAGTTAAGCTCTTTTTGTGGCAAGTTTTCCATGAGAGACTCCCTACGAACCAATTGAGAGCTAGACATAACTTGAGTGCCCTAAACACTTGTCCCTTTGAGTGTGAGTGTGAGTGTGAGGAGAGTATTATTCACATTCTGAGGGATTGTGAGCAGGCTAAGAGAGTGTGGTTTCTGTTAACTAACCATATATATTATCCTATGTTTTTCTCTGGTAATCTACAGGAATGGCTTACATGGAACATACAGTTTTGCCCGGGAACTAGGAGGGTGGCCAAATGGCCATGGCATAGAGTGTTCAGCATTTGAAGGATGAGTGAACAATGTAAAAGGAATAGTTCACAAATGCTTGTATCATCTTTCTGAAGGTGTGGTGAACGGTAGCTTTCGGCATTAGATTTTCCAAATACCAGAGAGGGGGTCGAGTCGCTGGGAACCACCAAAACCAAGCTTCGTGTGTGTTGATGTGCATGGATCGAGAGCTATTGGTGGCAATGCAGCTGGTGGTGGAGTTATCAGAGATCGCCAAGGTAATTGGATTCGTGGATTTCAACAGAAGTTAGGATACAACTTCCCAACTGCTGCAGAAATCCATGCAATAAATAGAGGACTCCGGCTATGCAAGTAGATGGGATTCACCAGGATCATGCTCTTCACAGATTCATTACAGGCTATTCAGCTTCTATCGGTAGAGTGTGGAACCGATCACCCTTTGTATGATGTCATTATAGATATTAAATCCCTTATTTATAGAGATTGGGACATAGAAATTTCCCATACGTACAGGGAAAATCTCAGATGTGCTGACTTCTTAGCAAAAAATGCTCACACAAGCATTCAGGAATACACAGAGATAGAGTTAACACCTAGGGAATGCACCCACCTTTTTGCACTAGAGTGTGCTCAGTCACCGCAGGATCTGTATGTGCTACCTATTCAAAGGTCTTTGTAAACTTCAAGCATTGCTTGCCTTTGTATTCAAAAAACAAAGAATTTTGCAGCAAATGCCTAGCTGTATAAACAGATTTTTATAGATTCTCATTCTTCTTAATTAATTAGCTTGTCATATAACCTTACTCCAAAGTATATATGAAGAGATCCTGATTAGCCTCTTGTCTCGTAACAATCTTGTTCTCAACTGATCTTCTTATGTTTTAATGTCTGACTTCGATCAATCTCATTTTGGTTTTCATTCTCATGATGCAGATAGATCATCAAGTGCCAGTGAGATATATATATATATATATATATATAGATATGTAGTACAAATGATATGGCTTGATCAAGGATAAGGGAAGCAAATAGCGCAATTACGAACATTCTATCATATTGACCTGGGAAGAATAAGAATACTATAAAGAAAAAATTATTCAAATTTCTTTTCTTTTGTTTTATGCGTCTAGGTTTGATTTGTTGTTCTTGTTTCTTGTCTATAAATACGGCATTGGAATAACGTATGTAGCTTTCATTTGCAATTATTTTGTATGATGTAATCATTATTGGAATAATACGAAGTCAGATGTCTGAATTGTTTAATTAACCTTCGTGCATGTTTTCAATTTTGACATTTACGTAGGAATAATCTTGGAACCATTATTGTTCTTAAAATTTAAATAATTGAGAGGTTGGTAAAATATTTTGAAAAAAATTAGAGAGACAAATGGGAAAATTGCTTATATTAATTAAAAGACCAAAACATAAGTATTTTGAATAGAGACTTAATTCATTAGGATAAAATAATTAAGAAAATTAGGAGAGAACATTAAGCACAAGGCTTGTTTGTTACTCGGTGAAGAAGACTCAAGGGACCACAAGCCAACTAACGTTGGATTTTTAGTTTTAATTCAGAAATTAATTACTTGGGGCCCAATCAAACGCTGCGTTTTTAGAATTTAATTCCAACATTCGTTGTATAATTATAACTTGAATGACGCCTAAATTTATCGTAGAGTTTTGAGTTGAGATATATATGTCGCAAACTCACTTGTATATGTAAAAGTCATACAGGGAGAATATAATCTCCATTAAATTAAAATGTAGGCGAAATACTCTGTGTGTGTGTGTGAGAGAGAGAGAGAGAGAGAGAGAGGGGCCAGCAACATCTCTCAATTTATTAAAGTAAATTGGTCACCGAAATTTCATTATGAGTTAAACTTTGATCTTATCTGTATACATATATATATGTTGTGATTTGTGAATTGTAAAAATGTCGCCGACAAAATGTGTACAACATCTCTCAACATCTTCCTTGCCAATTTCTAGTA
Organism: Inga laurina; assembly: GCA_963855925.1. Taxonomy (NCBI): domain Eukaryota; kingdom Viridiplantae; phylum Streptophyta; class Magnoliopsida; order Fabales; family Fabaceae; genus Inga; species Inga laurina. The sequence continues at coordinate 2,353,955 of OY979701.1, forward strand.
AATTACTTCTCATTACCAAATCATAGTAATATACCAACTTCACCTAGTTACTTCTCAGTATATACGCAAAATATATGTATTTAATTCAAATTTATTCAACATTCAAACAAAAAAACTAAATTTATAATGATGTTAAGTTTCATTATAATTATTGTTATTAATTCATAATAGCCTGGATATAGTCGTCATTGAACCCACTTGATTTTTGTTAAATAAAATGGAGATTAAATTTCACCTATAAATGCAATGAAGCCGCTTGCGACACAATTAAATACAACAAAGAAAAGAGAAATTTGACATGAATGGCCAATACAGAGCCAATTTTGGGTCTATTTTTTAAATACTAGTGGGAACTATTGTTATTAAAATTTTAAAAAAAAATGTGCCACGTGATTTAATTTAAATTTCGGTCAAATTCATGAGATCAAATTGTAGTAAACGACCCCTATGACCTTGAGCTTCAAATGCTAAATGTTTTAAAACATAAATGCTTATTTATTAACATCAAGCGTCAATATAAAATCTTATATTAACATCTACCCCTATATATATGTTACCACGTACCATCCAGAAATAAATCAACTTTATAATTTATAATTATCAATTCATTTGGAAATATTTTATATGAATTATATGAGTTTGTGAACATCCTGCTTTGCGTGTGAGACTTGAATAATCAACTTTAGTCATGAGCCTTCAGCCTTCCCTCCCAATATGGGGCCAGGAATTATAAGATTACAATAAAGACAACAATAATTCAAATGAAAGGCATAAATAAAATCAAGAGTGATAACTCTCCATATTTTGTACATTTAAAGAATATTTTGAAGATAATTGGAGAGTTACCTATGCAATTTTGGAAGATTCAATGGGATTTTATGAAATATCAATGGATGCATTATTTATGGGATTTCAATTTAAAATGGAAGCTTTTGAGTTTAAGAATAAATAATAATGGGAAGATTTCTCAAATAAAACAAAATCAGTTTTTATTATTGTTATTATTATTACACGTTTGGGCTTTCACAATTGAGTATTTTGAATCACTTGCCAAACAAATTAAAAAAAAAAAAAAAGGAAGGAATGGATTCAGGGCCAGAGATTTGCATTGGTATTGGGCTTGTGCTTTTTATTGTCCAATTACTATCTGAAGAAGAGGAGGAATGGACCTGGGCCGAGGAGCTAGGGGAATTGGAGCTGAAATGAAGACCTAAGGAAAAAAAGAAACAAAAAGGGGAGGCGCTGGACAGAATCAAGGAGGGGCAACGGAAAAAAAAAAGGGAGCTGCACAGAGAGAGAGCAAGAACAGCGGCACAGAAAGAAAAAATCAGCAGAGGCAGCCGCGAGATTTGACTGGGCACATTATATCTTCATCTATCAAAACGAAGAGAAAGAGGACGATGCTTTCGATCACTCTTGGACCAGAGGAGTTGGACGCTGTTACTGATAGAATATAACCAGAGATGTTGGAAAATGCTTCTGCTCTTCATTTCTGATGGCAGTGCTGAGTTTTAAGAGTGTTCTGTTCTGAGTATTTTTATCATTTTCTTCATTCTTTCTGTCATGTTTTGGATGTTGATTTTGTTGTGCTGAGATGGGATTAAATCGGAACTTTGTGGCTGCTGAGTTGATTTATATTAAAACCATGTGTGGCTAGTTATTTTTGAACCTAGAGTAGTTATGAACTAATTTGAGAATTTTGAGCATGTATGAACCATTTAATTGTGTTTAGTGTTAATTTTTGTTTACTTAATCTTGTATTATTTTATCTACCTAGTGCTTGATCACCACTAAGTATGAATTTGGGGAATTTAGATTATCCTTGGAAGAGGGATCTTAATTGAACCATAGGATTAAGTAATGTGGGATTAGAATTTAGTCTAATTTGCCAATAGGATAGGAATATACCTATTGGACCTATATAATCATATTAGAGTGAATTTAGACATTTATTGCCTCTTGAGTAAATTAGTTAGGAATAACAATTTTAACTTGAGAGAGGAGTATAAGTGATGGGAAGATACTTATATTCATTTAAACTCTAGATTAACAAATTAACATTAAATACTTTTAATTGGGTAAATACATGCTCTAAAACTTAAAGAAGGGATTAGCCACTCTAGGTCGTTTTTATCAATTGAAATCTTTAAATCATTAGATTTGTTTCTATTGCATTTGTTTAAATTGTTTTTCAATCTCTTCCTTTGATTTGCTCAACTTAAATGAAAATGGGAATTTTAATGCCTAATTATCTATTACCTTGGATCTCTGTGGGATGACCTTTATTTGCTACTATACTATTCCAACGACCCGTACACTTGCGGTGCTTATTTAAAATTTAGTAGCATCAAGTTTTTGGCGCCGTTGCCGGGGATTCAAGGCAATTGGTGATTAGAATTAGAAATCCTTTAGTAATTTAAGCTTGAGCTTTGTGAATATTTTCATTTTGTTTTCTTGTGTGTGATTTGCTTTATTTTCATTGTTTTTTTTTTTGTCTTTAAAAAAATTGAAAAAAAATGGATCATTCACATCATTCATTTGGCTCAACCAATGATAAATTGGCATATCTTGGTTCTTTATTAGGAATGCATGTGGATGGAATGAAACAGGAAAATACAAATGCTGGTTGAATTGAAAATGTTGATTCTTCTCCTTATAATTGCTTTTCTTGTGTTTATTGTGGAGAGAGTCATTCACATGAGCATTGTCCATATGTCAATCCTAGTCACTATATGAGAGATGATTTCACTTGGAACCAAACTTGTTTTGATCATTCTATTTGTCCTAGTGAAAGTTTTGAGCAACAAAATTCTTGGGATTCACATTTTAGCCATTATTCAAAAGAAATTCCCCTATCTTTTCACTCTCATCCTCATTTTGAAGAAAAAACCTTTGAATATAAAGAAAAGTCTAATTTAGAAAGGTTATTTGAGGAGTATGCGGAATCAGTAGAGAGATTTAGTAGAGAGCAAAAGGAACTTATCACTGAAGTTGAGTCAAGTGTCCAAAATATTGGAGTCTATGTGAATCAAATTGTTTCATCCATAGAAAATATGACTCAAGCTAATTCCTTAAGCATGATTTCCACTTCTTGTGTTGATGATAATCATTGTGAGGGAATTGAAGATATGCAATTACATGAGACTTTTGATAATGGAAAAACTGAATGTGAGCCTGAAATTAATTTGGAAGAGAACAGTGAGTATTCAATTGAGGTTCCGGCTGTGGAGCCTAATCTTTATGATTTTGATGTTGAGGTTAATGGAAAGACCCCAGGAGTTGTTGTTCATGACTCTCCTATTGACTCTTTGACTCTTACTGATGAGAGCCAAGTGGATTTTATGGGATGCTTTAAATTTTTGGAAATTCCTAAATCTGTTTGCAAAGATGTGCATGTTGTGCTTAATTGGAATTCAGTGAAAACTTGTACTTCAAAATTGTCCATGATTGAAGAAGTACAAGTAATTCACTTGAAAGATCATTTATTATGTCTGAAACCTTGTTGCTTGAAAAGGAATGAAGACAAGGTAATTATGGTGTTTGATACTTATGATTAGTGGTTTGTTTTGAGTAGTCTGGCTGAAGACTATAAACTTAGCGCTTCTTGGGAGGCAACCCAAGGTTCAGTTTGATATTTTGTTTTGATTTTGTAGGATTTTGGTAGCCTCTGATGATGTATTCCACTTTGGTAGCCTCAAGGAAGGGTATTCAAGAGCACAAGACGAGGATTGAGAGGGGAGGCAGTTCTAGTACGTTGTTGTGTTGTGTAGGTTATCAGGTTATGTATGATTTTTGAACTTTTTTTTTTTTTTACCAAAGTGCCCCACTTTAAAATAAGAACTAATCAAACATGTATATATATATGGGCCCAAGAAATTAATTCTAATAGATTTTCTAAATTTTTAATATGTTGAATATTTATTAATTTTGAGGTTACAAAATTTTTAAATCTAATTTTTCATCGTAATTTTTTAAATTTATTTATTTTTAGAAAATAGATTATAGGAATAGTTTATAATACTAAAATAGAAGAAGAAGAAGAAGAAGAAAAGCTGAGCCCCATCAATTATGACGTCATTAACAAATTTATTTAAAGAAGAAGAAGAATAAGATAAGTAAAAGCAGCAAATTATGATTATGTGATGAAGGAGGTGTGAAAGTTGGCATTTTTTTGAAAGTGATGAAAGAAGTTGGGTCGTTTGGAAATAATAGAAGGAAATTATTGTGTGAAAGCTAGTCATGTGGCTATGACCACAATTAACAAAATAACTTGGGAATCAATTTTTAATGAGAAATTAAAGAGGAGTCCATGCGAAGAAAATGATAGTTGCAAACGAAACAAACCAATTCGTTTGTTTTGTTCTCAGATGCGGTCAAAACCCAAACACAAGAACTTAACGAGCCCACCAATTTTTAATGAGAAATTAAAGAGGAGTCCATGCGAAGAAAATGATAGTTGCAAACAAAACAAACCAATTCGTTTGTTTTGTTCTCAGATGCGGTCAAAACCCAAACACAAGAACTTAACGAGCCCACCAATTTTTAATGAGAAATTAAAGAGGAGTCCATGCGAAGAAAATGACAATTGCAAACGAAACAAACCAATTCGTTTGTTCTCAGATGCGGTCAAAACCCAAACACAAGAACTTAACGACCCCACCTCCAGGCTCCAATCTGAGAAAGATTCAAGACTATTATCATTGGCCGAGAAATAAGCGTTGTGGACAAAAGGCAAGACTATACTTGGAAAGAAAAGCATGATTAGCTTCTAGCATGATTCTCGGAAAGTATGTCCTCGTTTTGGTCAACATCAGTGTTTGGGCGTTTATGTATATATTCTTCAACTGTAGAAACAAAAGATGCTTTAATTTTCTGGGAGAATACAAACATCCCACCGACCCACCAGGGTGATATTTACTCTGCATTTTGGAACGTGGAATGCTTGAATATAAACAAACAAGAGAAATGAAGTTTTTTTTTTTTTTTACTATAACTGAGATGATAACTAAGAAAAGTCCTCCGGAATTAAGTAATAATCAAGGATTAATTGAGAAATTTGATGTAAATTTCCATATAAAGAGTCAAAGGTTGATGTTGAATTTCATGTTAAACGAAATGAACTAATTCCGTGTTCATGGGAGAGACTAAAACTGAATAATGGCAAAATTGAAAGAAAGAAGTTATTTCGGCTAATATATATGGGGAAAAACTGATGAATTAAACTGAGAAATGTTAAATGGGGCGCCACGTCTACTTAACCCGAATGGATAGCGGTTAAAGTAGTTAATTACTTTGTTATTCAAATTAATTAAAGTTAAAAACATAAGAAAGATCAAAATGAAAAGTTAATAAACATGGAACAAGGCAATATATATATATATATATATATATATATATATATATATATATATATATATATATATATATATATATATATATATATATATATATATATATATATATATATATATATATATATATATATATATATATATATATAAGCATTCTTGAGTATTAGATTAATTAATTACACTACGTGTAAACATGATTCAACAATGTAACGCCTAATGTGGGGGTTTAAAGTTGAAGAATATCATTTTTCTCTCTCGGGTAGGCGAGGGCTTTTCTCTCAAGCAATGAGAGCAAGGGTTGAGGGCCCCTTCTCAATAGTGGTGCGAGCGCGTTCGAGTCGGTGGCAACTTGTGGGTTAACCGATGGTGGAATTTGGTGGAAGTCGGTCTCTGTCTCCACTGGATGGAGAGTTAAATGTGAGGGAGAAATAGGGATTTGGAAGGATTGTTGACGGTGATTGAGTGTTGATCTGATAGCTGATTTGTATGATCTGTCTGCTATGGAGATGGATGGCTTGGAGTGGGTTGATCTTGAAGCCAAGACGCATGTGCTGATTGCATCGGTGGTGTCGAAGAAACCGATTCACAAGCCAACGTTCAAATCTCTTGTTGCGAAGGTGTGGAATGTGACGGGCAAGGTTAAGATTGATGATGTCGATGGTAATGTTTTCTTATGCAAATTCAACAATAAGGAAGACTCTTAGAGGATTGTTCGTGACGGTTCGTAGAGCATTATGGGCCAACATATAGTGGTGCAAATGTGGCTGTCGGAGCTAGCTTTCTCGGAGGTCAACCTTCAGGTATGTGACTTCTGGATTCTATTTCATGGAGTGCCTCCGAGAGGAATGGTCTTGAGCAATGTGTTTAAATTTGGGAATAGAGTTGTTCGAGTCATAGCTGTGGAGAATCCAAGGATCAATGGAAATATTACTCATAATTTTGTTAGGGCAAGAGTAGAGGTTGATCTACCCGAGCCATTAATCGTTGGTTTCCAAATAGTTAGGCCAAATGGTTCTAATTTATGGGTGGATGTTAAGTATGAGGCTGCATAATTACTGTTATTCATGTGGGCAGATTGGTCATGAATCGAAACCGTGTACTCAAATTATTGGTATGCCTTAAGGAGGTGGTTGGGGTGTGCCGATGGCTAGGGCTATAGCTAAGGTTGTTAAGTTGGAGGACTATCTGAGGGCTGCAAGGGAACAGAAGCAAGATGGGCATTCAGGGAATGATGCAGGAAGGGTTGAGTTTTCAAATAGCTCCGTGGGAGGTACTGGGGAAAGTAGCAACATGGGAGGAAAAGTTATGGAGAATCAAGGAGGTAAAGAAGGCGAGAAGACATTGGAATTGGCATGTGATGGGCCTGTTGCTCCACATTTAAAAAAACTTGATAACACTGTTGTGATGAAGCTAGTGTTTTCTAAAGAAGTGGAGGAGGCAATTAGAAGTTTTATATCTTTTAGGAACAAAATCCTAGTTGGTAAGTGTATTTCTCTAATAAGAAAGATGAAGATAGGGAACATATCTGAAGTGAATAATGAGTACTTTGTGGAGCTGCCTAATGAGGAAGAGTGTAATACCCTAAAATGTACTCAAGGGCTAAGATTTTCTTTTGAAAAGAAAAGATAATGATGAAGAAGCTTAAATTAATTTCGCTTCCTTCTCCCTTGATAAAAAACGTTCAAGATCATAGGAAAAAGGAAAGAGGATTTAAATGATATACCTCTTCATCTTTTCCATGTGAAAAGTCATTTAGGCTAAAGAGAAGGACCTTAGGATGTCATTTTATGGAAGGGCCAAGAGGGAAAGGAATAATTGTGAGAAATATGCCAAAGGTTGGAACTTTTGTAGTCAAGTAAATAAAGAGTTGCAAAGTCAAAGTATTTGAGATAAATTGTAATTAATAGTATATTTTAAGAAGGTGAAAATGGCTTAATTAAGAAGCCATTTAACTCATCCAAAGACCTCTTATCGACGTCCAAATTCAAGAGAAGGATAGGAGGTCTAGTCAACATGCCGCACACACATGCAAAAAGGCAAGACTTGGTCAAATTCACTCACTTCTCTTTATTTATGTTGGGACGACCAAATCACAAAAGAGAAAGGAAGAGCATTAAGTGAAAAATTCTTCCTCTTAGTCAATAATTTCGGCTAATATAAAGGAAAAGGAAGAGAGAATTGAATCAAATATATATAACCTCACCTTTATGCTTGGAGTCGGTCAAGAAGCCAAGAAGAGAAAGAGAGAGAATTGCATCAAATAAATTCCTCACCTTTTTGCTCAATCAAGTTGACAAACATGTAATATTGTAAGAAGGGAATTGGTCAACAAAGTTGGTGCCTTTGTGAAGGAGAATTTTGGTTGGCATAAAAGGGAGGAAGGAAAGAGAAAACTTGTAGAAATTACACTTAGTTAAGTTATCATAAATGTGTGACCAAAGGAGTAATATTAGCCATAAATTTTGCCACCTTTTGGAACATATTTTTGGCCATCCCTTTAAGTGATAAGGGAAAGGAAAAAAACCGATCATTTATCACTCTCTCTCTCCATATTTAAGTCAGTAGTGCGGCTGCAACACGAGAGTGCAAGAGGCCATTGAAGGTGAGACTTTCTACCTTGATTATCACCTCCTTAACCTCATCTATGGCTCAAGTGTCCTTCACAAACTTTGTTCCTCTTGATAAGAGCTTCATTTATGTGATTTTAGAATTTTAAGAGGAGGTGTTTTGAGCCATCATCCAAGAACAAAAGCTGAAAAACCAAAGAAAGGAGCTAAGGAGAAGCAAGAGGTGAGAATTGGCTTCAATTTGAGCTATTGGTTGTGTTGGTTTAATGAATATTTTGGCATGTGTAAATCTGCCCTGATTTTGACCAAACAAGAGTTTGGGTAATTCATGATGTTTTGGTTATGTTATTGGTGGTTTATGATGATTAGGAACCATTTGACATAAGTTTGATGCTGAAATTGGAAGTTGGTAATTGTTGGAATTTATTTTGAATTTCTGCCAAAACAGGACATGGAGAATGAGTAGGAATTTATTCATTTTGATGTTACCATTTTGTTCTACATGAAAAATTATGTGGAAATAGCCCCTGGTTGTGAATTTTGGGTCATTGAAACTCAAAAATGCAAAACTGGACTTTTGCCTGAACAGAATTCTAGCGAGGTACCTTATTAGTATGGTGTTTTTGGATAACCAAATGATCTCTAAAAATTCTGAAACTTTTCAGTTTATTATTAGATATATCAAGCTTTAATTTGATAGGTCATTTGCATCATTTTTATTTGTACACTGGGAGTTATGAATTTTTGAAGTCAGGTCATGAAAACTGGGTTGAATTCTGACAGTGTGCAATAAATGAAAATTCTGGGAATGCTGTGTATCTAACTGTATATGGGTGATATTTTTCCTTGAAAATAGACTAAATAAGGGTCACATAACCTTTGGAATCACCTCATTTCTATTTTTGTAGAATTAATTATTATTTTTCAAAGTCTGGAGAAAATTCTGGTAGATTTGGTTCAAGTGGGTGAAAATTTAAAAGTAATGGTACATGGTAATATTGTTGAACTCTGAGGTTAGGAATTGGTCTTTTAGATTAACCGACTACTTTATCCTCTTAGTTGACTTGACTAAATGTCCCTAATGATAACCAACTTGAGTGTTTAAATTAAAGAAAGATTGGGTTAAGTAATAACTTGTCGCCCATAATTTTAATTATAAGATTTGACATTTTCCTTGCACGTGATAAAGCGGTGCTAGTGCACAAGCGGAAAGAATAAGGTAGTGACTTTTTCTCTTGTATTGTGTAACATATATTGTATGCATGCCTTATCATTGAGTTGTGAAACATTGCCGTCACGTAACATTGCCATTGTGAAACAATGTCGTTGTGTAACATTACCATTGTGAAACAATGCCATTGTGTAATATTGCAATTGTGAAACATGTTAATATGGAATATGTTGTTATGAACTATGCTGTTATGAAATGCCGTTGTTGTGCTGTTGTGTTGTGATTTGCTTACATGCTTTGTGATTGTACATGTTATAAGTGAACTGTTACTACTGGGATTCTTTTGAATCTCATTCTTTCTATTGACTAACCTACAGCAAGGGCAAGCAATTCAAAGGAAAAACAAGTGACGAAGGGCAGTTAGAGCTTCTAGATAGGAGTTTGAATTTTGTTAGTTGGTTGTCATATTTTGTTGGGGATTAGTTGCACATATTGTATATATTGAATGGTGTAGTGTAATCCCCTGTATGGGAAACTATAAATGGGCAATGTGCCCTGTAAACCATTTATTAAGTAAATGAAACCCGAGCGTTGTCAGAAACTTTTGGTTGCACTCTGATATATATGAATGAAATCAAACTGCACAGGCAAATTATATTCAAAATGTGAATGTGAAACCGCACTAAACAGGTTTTGGAAAAGTTTTAAATTAACCACTGGTTTCTAATTCAACTTAATGTCGCATTCTCAAACTATAAATTGGGCTATTAAGGTAGGGGTTACAAAGAGAATAGTCAGAAATCTAAATTAGGGAATATATTGGTGCCGTGGAAGCCTCATGTGGAAGAAGAGGAGTTAGCTGGGAAGTTAAAGGGGGTCAATTTGAAGAGAAGTGCTGAGGATGAGTGGTCTCCCTCGAGAGTGAAAAGAAGCAAATTCAGAACAAATGAGAGGCTGACAGGAAGGGAAAGCAACTTGAAGCAAATGGCTGATAGTTTTAAGGTGGGTAAGTCCCCCAGGTAGGAGAAATAAGGAAAAAAGAAAGAAATATACAGTGGTGAAAAAACTTGAGTTGGATGGTCTTGTGGAGGTGCCCATAGGGATCGTTAAAGGGGAAGGGAACTGGTTGAAACCCATTAAGTGAGAGGAGATGTCTGATGAAGCTGAGAAAGGAAGGTTGGGTGGTTGGCTAGAAGCAGCCACCATGGAGTTATGAGTTCCTTGGCTTGGAACTGTTAAGGTTTGGGGGTTTGGGGGCTACCTTGACAATTCGACACTTAAAGCACGTAATAAAAAATATTTCCCTTGTGTTATTTTTATTTTAGAAACTAGAATGAAAACATAAAAAATAAGGAGGAAGTTCAAGATGGACTGTGGGTTGTATGTGGAGCCGGTGGGTTTATCAGGGGGTTTGGCGGTTTGGTTTATTGCTATTGTTAATATGAGTTTTGTGAGCAGTTCAAGCAATTTCATACATGTAAAGGTAGATGGTTCAGATATAGACTGGACTAGTTTTGTCACTTTTGTGTATGGGCCTCCTGAGAGGAAGAATAGGAGGGTATGGTGGGGAAAATTGAGATAACTGAATCTTGGCTTTAATATTCCTTGGGTAATCATAGGAGACTTTAATGACTTGTTTTATAGTTCGAACAAAAATGGGGGAAGAGTATATGGATCAAAGGATCTGGAGAATTTTAATGAATTTAGGAATGATTTGTGTATGATGGAAGTAGCCTTGAAGGGTGGACGATTCACTTGGATAAATGGTAGACAAGGAGAGGCTTTACTAAGAGAAAAACTGAATAGGATTGTTTGCAACTTATGCTAGAATGGGGTGTTTGCTAGGGTACAGGGATTTCTCCTAGAAGCAATTGGGTCTAATCATTGCCCAATTTTACTAAGCTTTGAAAACATTGAAGCTAAGACACCATGGAGATTCTGATTTGAGAGTTTTTGGGGTGGTGAACTTGAATTTTTGCAATTGGTTCGGGACAACTGGGGTGGCTGTGAAGACTTAGTGGTTGATTTCCAAAAAAGTTTGGAAAGAATTAAGAAGGTGCTAGTAAGCTTGAGTAAAGAGAAATTTCAGGTAATAAAAGGTTAATAGATGAGCTAATAGTACAATTGAAACACTGCTGTTCTCAGGGATGGGGGCTGGATGAGGCATGAGGGCCAAGGAAGTCACCACAAAACTTGAAGATCTATGGGAAAAAGAGGAGAAGTATTGGGCACAGCGTTTAAGAGTACAATGGCTTAGATGGGGGGATCAAAACACTTGATTCTTCACCAATAACCACTCCAGAGAAGAAGGCGGAATAAAATCCTCAGAATTAAAGGGGCAAACGGAGAATGGTTGGAGGAGCAAGAAATGATTAGGGGTGCTTTTGCTGCATATTTTAGGGACCTTTTTGCTGCTACTGGGCAGCGAGATTTCAGCCTAATATTACAATTTGTTGAACCTATGGTGATGGGAGAAATGAATGATATATTACTTAGAAAGGTTGAAAATAAGGAAATTAAAGAGGCTGCGTTCCAGCTGGGGGCCTTGAAAGCTCCAGGTCTAGATGGCTACTCATGTATATTCTATCAAAAATCTTGGCCAATTTGGAGGAAAAGCTATGTTTCCTTGTTCAGCAATTTTTTGAACATGGTTTTTCTCTTGAAAGGCTTAATAAGAAAGATCTTGTTCTAATCCCTAAGGTAGAAAATGCTGATTCTTTAAGTCAATTCCACCTTGTAACCCCCTTCGTAATTATGATTCGAAATTCGTAATAAAATGAAATAGAGACCAATAATAATGAAACTCACTTTCAATCCCTATCTTACGGTAGGGTTTTAGCAACATTTTCAAAATTTCTGCTTTCCAGGGTCTCAAATTTCTTATTCCAAATATAATTGCCCTTTGCAAATGAATCACATTTAAACATATCGGAGTGTAACATAGAAATCCCGGCAACCCCCGAGCTAAGTATATACTAACTATCAGGTTTATAATTCCCAACTAGGGGATTACATGCCGTAATTCAAATATTGTTCACACCCACAAATAATATACAGTAATCCCAAAATCCAAAGTAGATAGCCAACGTTCCAAAACCTAAATATCTCAATAAGGTTCTAGCCGCTCCTAGTCGTCCTTTTTTCCATGGAGCTACTTGCCCTGTCTGAAAGGTTAGTCAATGAAAAGAATGAGATTCAAAAGAATCCCAGTAGTAACAAATCACTCATACAACATGTAATCACATAGCATGTAAGTAAATCATCAAGAAGCATCCCGACATAATACACAGCACGTAGGCTGCCACATATGCACACAATCACATAGTCTCATCCCCTGGATTCCACTGCCCCGAAGGTATGATCCTCCCACCGTCACCACTGATGGGCCGCAGGTGATAGGCTCACAAATAGCCTCCCAGCTTTCACATCCCGAAGGTACAATCCTCCTACCATCACCACCGATGGGCCACAGGTGATAGACTCACAAATAATGATAAATCAAACATACAATGTATCACATTTAGTATAACGAAAAGAGTCACTACCTTGTTCTTTCCTGACTTGCTCCAGCACAACTCGTTCACGACTAGGGCAAATGTCAAAACCTATAAACCAAAATCAAGGACGATATGTTATTCTCTTTTCCAAATTCTTATCTTTATTTTACTTTAAGTTGGCTATCATTTGAACTCTTTAGGTGGCCACTAGAAGCCTAAACATATGCCTAAAGGGTTAGAAACACTTGACCAAAGATCCCTTTTTGGGAGAGAAACATTGATTTATGGCCAAGTCACTCGAGTAAAGAAGACCTCACTCGAGTGATGCCCCTACCTGCACTCGAGCCCTAGCGAGTGAAACACAGGAAATAAGTACCCGAGAGCACCAACACATCCTAGAGTGGCCGGTTCACTCGAGCACTCTTCTGGGCATTCGAGTGATGACACATAGTTACCGGAGTCCCATCGAGTGAGGTACAAAAAGTGACAACCAGAGAGCAACTAAAACCCCAAAGAGATAGGCGCACTTGAGTACTAGCCCTTACACTCGAGTGGCTTCCCAATACTCGTGAGTGCCCACGCGTACTCTTGCTTTTTGTCTGAACAGTTAACCAAAATACCGAAAGAAAAAGGAAAAACATAACGCTGCACTCGAGTGAGCTCCACCTCACTCGAGTGAGGTTTATCAGAAACCAGAATCATAGCAGCTGATATACTTTTTCCAGATTTACCAAATCTAATTCCAATGGTTTCCAAACTTGTACCAAAGTTCATTCCCATACAAAATTTCATAAGAAACCTATTGGTAACCTCAAACAGTCAAATTCCCACTCTAACAAAAATTTTTGGGTTTTGACCTATATTGCACCACAACTACCAAATTCACTACACATCCCCATTCAAATCCCAACTAATCACAATAGCTTAAAGGCACAATATGCCATCAAATTCAACACCAAACACCATCCAAATTCATGCATTTCAAATTATACGAAAATTAGGGCAAGATCATAAATTCTCAAAACTCAACCTATGATCGCTAAACTTAGATTAATAGAGAGCTCTTTCTTACCTCTTCCTTGTTCCCAAAGTGAGTTCCTTGAGTTCTCAACTTTCAAATTCCCTCCAACACTAAAATACCACCTTTCAAAAATCTGAAATCATGGCAAGGAAGCTCTCAACACCATGTATAACTTTAATGGACAACATTTGAGCATTAAGAGGCATCTAGCTAGCCAAAACTCGCCTTAGCACTTTCTCTTTCCTTCCCTTGCTCAACGAAAATGGAGGTTAGATGAGAGAGGAGATGAAAAGGATGAAGATGCAGATTTTTTTCCCATTCCCATGCAACTAGCCGACTAGGACGAAGAGAGGAGAGAGAAAATGAAGGTTGAACATTTGACCATCATCTATGGTCCAAAGCATGCGACTTGTCAAAATCTGGGATCTTATCACATGGGAACACATGAACTCAAAGCACATGATTCCACCCTATTAATCACTCAATCCTAGCCACTGATTCTTAAATTACCAAGGAGTTTCCTCTTCAGTAACTGACCGATTGGTTGATAGTTTCCCATTTTGCCCCTAAACATCACAACATTTACTTAACCATCAACAAGCACATTTTATGTCACCATTCACATCATATACTTCATAAGCATCTAATTAACATTAATTGCACCACTTGTAAAGTCATTAGCCCTTAATCCCATATTGGGGCATTACACACCCCATTGGCTTGTATAATTTTTCATACAAGATATTCTCCAAAGTAATAACATATAGGATGAGAAATATGATGAATGACATTATCACCCCAAATCAAAGAGCATTTGTGCCATGAAGCCTTATTTTTGATAATATTTTGATTACTCATGAGGCGTTTCATTACTTGTCTGTTAAGAGCGGTAATAAGGCTGAGATGGCTCTAAAGTTGGACATGAATAAGGCATATGATAGGGTGGAGTGGGATTTCCTCAGAGCTGTGTTGTTAGGCATGGGCTTTCATGAAGTCTGGGTAGAAAGGATCTATGCTTGTATAAGTTTAGCGAAGTTTAATATCTTATTATCGGGTAAAATTGTTGCTTCTGTATAGCCTGAACGTGGATTGAGGCAAGGAGACCCTCTGTCACCCTATTTGTTCATTATCATTTCAAATGTATTGTCAAGGCTGCTTATTTTCAATGCTGAAAATAAGGTGATTAAAGGGATAAAATTGAGTAGAAGCTCCCCTATGATTACTCATTGCTTCTTTGCAGATGATTCGGTGTTTTCCTGAAAGCTAAAAAGGAAAATATTGAGATAGTCAAGAATTTATTAGAGTGATATTGTGAAGCATCTAGGTAGAGGATAAACTTTAAAAAATCTTGTGTTTTTTCTCTAATGGCACGGAAGAGGAAGTGAGAAGACAAATAGCTCAGATTCTTGATGTAACTAAAGCAATGGAATTGGGGAAATATCTTGGGTTATTGATGCTTTGGCAGAGGTATAAGACTGAAGCTCTTTGTTTTGTTAAAGATAGAGTTAAGAAAAAAAATACAATGATGGAAGCAAAGCCTTTTGTCAATGGCGGGGAAGGAGGTAATGATTAAAGTGGTAGCAAGTGCCATTCTTGTATTTCCAATGTCATGTTTTTTGTTCCTTGTCACGATGTGTAAGGAATTAGACAATATACTTGCTAAATTTTGGTGGGGACAAAAAGATGGGGAGAATAGAATTCATTGGGTGAGCTAGAATGCTATGACAGATCCAAAAAAGGATGGTGGATTGGGATTTAGGGATTTCCACTGGTTTAATATGGCCTTATTGGCAAAACGGGGGTGGAGGATACTGCAGGAGCCTAATGAATTATGGGTGAAGATAATAAAAGGCATATCTATCCAGAGTCTACATTTCTTGAAGCAAAGAAAGGTGGTAGAGCCTCTTGGGCTTGGGTTAGCTTGTTGGCCAGAAGAACTCTGTTGCAGGATCATATTTGTTACAGTATAGGCAATGGGGCAAGTATGCGCATATGGAGTGACCCTTGAATTCCATCCTTAAGTACAAGCTAAGGTCGGTTGCTCCTAATCAAGAGGCTAAAAAATGGAAAGTGGCAGAAATTATATCCCATGAGGGTTGGAATTTGGATTTGATTAGGGAATAATACATCACAGAAGAGGAAGAAAGGGCAATTGGTAGCATTATATTGCCTAGCAATGTCAGGAATGATAATGTTTGTTGGGTAGCAAAGAAAAATGGTGAATATTCTATTAAGACAGGTTATAATTGGGCAAAGAAGCATCACCCTAGACCTCAGAAAAGGCCAAGTAGATTAGATTCAGTTGATGACAGATTATGGTGTAGTATTTGGAAGCTGAAAGTCCCGATTAAAGTGAAGCTGTTTTTATGGAAAGTTGCAAAATGTGCTCTCTTAATTAATCTCTCTCCCAAAACCTAACTTCTCCCTTCCTCACCTTTGCCACGGCACATGCCATCCATCCCCTTCATCTATACTGTTCCCTTCTCCTTTTTCTCGTTCTTTATTATTATTATTATTATTATTATTATTATTATTATTATTAGGGAGAATTGCTAAAAAAAGACCTCATTAGCAACTTATTTGCTAAATGGGACATGAGAAGATATCTACACACATAGGGAAGATTTTTGCACATGTATAGGGAAGATTTTTGCACATAGGGAAGATCATCTACACACCAGGGAAGATATTCTGTACACGCGGAAGATAATCTGCACACGAAGGTCCCATTTAGCAAATAAGTTGCCAATAAGGGAATTTTTTCACAATTTTCCCTTATTATTTATATTATATTTTATAAAAATCTCTCTTATTCTTCTTCTGCTTCTCTCTCCCTATCTTACTTGTATTGGGCTATTAATGAATTCGGGGCACTTGAATCCTCTCAAATAGCCTTACCAACTGAGAGGGCTACGTGCGATTCGCAATCATTACCGGGGGCAATCTCGTCATTCC